>JAZKJV010006411.1:0-200571 GCA_037367405.1 Ottelia alismoides | reverse complement strand
TTAGAGAGAGCGTTGATGAGACACGTCCTCGCAATCCAACATGTAGATCCAAGCACCGGATCTCCTGATTTCCTCTCACGAAATTGAATCTCATCATTACGAACAAGGAGCACCGAGGAAGATGGAGACTCACGAGCGGTCGAAGCGGCGGTACGATGGTGTAGCGATGATACCGATCCTCTTTAGGTCAAGAGGTGGACGGCCACTCTTGAGAGAGGGCGTGTATGATGAGAGTGAGAGACTTGCAATAATATTGTATCTCAAAGAAGAGCTGGGTTGCCTCTTCGTTTATAATATTTTAGGAGTCCATGGATCACAATCCATGTACAATACAAAACCAATGGTTGAGATTGATTCGTGTTTCTTTCAATGGCCGTGATTTTGTTGTAAAAATTTACAACAATAATTAAGTAAATTAAATTATATATATATTGAATAATCATTAATATAAATAAATTCAAACAAATCAACAAACCAAGAAGGATTTGGAAGGAGGCAAAGCTCCTTCCAATTATGGGGGCAGCCACCTTGAGTGCTAATTCAAGGGTGGTCGTCCATCCTCCCTATATGGAAGGGCTCTTCATCTTCCTATTATATGACATCGCCTATCTCATATGATCATTCATTATTTGCAACAAGTTTTATTGCAAATTATTTCACAAAAATAATTCCAAATTATTTTGTGACAATTTCAATCATGCAATTGGAAATTCAGGATCATATTCACACCCCCAAACTAAAATGTAAATTATATTTTCAAGTTATTATCCAATGCGAATGCGATTCACATCAACATTTAATTTATAAATACTATCTAAATAGCTCTCTCTCTCTCTAATATATTATGTCACATTTATAATATATATGATTAATATGGATAACACTATCCACATTATTCATATCCATGCTAATTAAATCATATTTAATTATCTTAGATCATCATTCTCATGTATTTAAATAATATGAATCATGTTCACATTATTCATAATAATTAAATCACATTTAATTATCCATTTCTCAATGCTTAGCCACAATATTCATCAACGGAATTATTCTTGAACTCTTTCAAGAATAATGTGCTTTCTCCGCGGATACTTGGATATAAGGACAGGGCGATTGTACGTTCCATATAAAGTGATTTGGATATTAAGATAATATCTCAAATCCAGATCTCGGGGACTTCACAAAGATATTAATCTTCTTATTGCACCTGAATTATATTCAGGTCAATATACAACACTTGGACTAAGATCAGATTTCTTTACTGAGAGGAGTCATTAAAATCCAAACATATTGCATTACTCCTTAGAATGGAAGCGGCATGGTTATATAATCGTTTATGATCACATCATCCTCGAGTATTCCTAATACACGCACATCATGCATACTTGAAGACCTAGAATAAATCCAAAGATTTAGAAAATTTTTAGATTGTCTTCAAGGTTTTATCATTAACTTTCTCATCCGGTAATCGGGAGTTGGAATTAATCATATGCTTTCCAAAAGCATATATCATACCTGCAAATTCTTTTTTTTTTAAATCCGAAAGAGGGGGTAACACTCAAAGGTGTCCACCCCAAACTTTATTAAAAAATATAGCTAAACAACACAACAACAACAAAGCCTTTTTCCCATAATTAAGTAAGGTCGGCTACATGGATTCTTCGCCTCCATTCAGATCTATCCTGGGCCAATCCCGGGCTTATATCCACAAAACTAAGATCCCTTTGTATGGTCTCTTTCCAACACTTCTTGGGTCGTCCTCACCCTCTCCTAGCCGGCTCAACATCCCAACACTCGCATCTCCTAACTGGTGCATCAGCTGATCTTCTTTGCAAATATCCAAAACATCTTAAGCGGTTTTCTCGCATCTTATCCTCGATCGGAGCTACACCAACTTTCTTTCTGATGGCATCATTCCGAATCCGATCTTTACGTGTGTGTCCACACATCCACCTTAGCATTTTCATTTCTGCTACATTCATTCTCTGCGCATGTCTATGGTTCACAGGCCAACATTCAGATCCATAAAGCATATCAGGTCTCACGGCTGCTTTGTAAAACTTTCCTTTAATCTTTAAAGGAATTTTCTTATCACAGAGAACAGCAGAGGCTCCTCTCCACTTTAGCCAGATTGCATTTATTCTATTAGTAACATCTCCATCAATTTCCCCATCATGTTGCAGAATAGACCCCAGATATCTAAAGGAATCTCTCTTCTGAATGTTATCGTCACCAATCTTCACCCCGATTCCTTCACCATTGCTTCCATCAAAGGTGCACTCCATATATTTCTTCTTAGCCCTACTTATACGAAATCCTTTAGTCTCCAACTCATGTCTCTAGACCTCAAGCTTCGCATTTACTCCATCTCTAGTCTCGTCAATCAACACAATATCATCAGCAAATAACATACACCAAGGTAGCTCATCCTGAATGTGACTGGTCAACTCGTCCATAATCAAAATAAAAAAGAAATGGACTCAAAGCAGAACCTTGATGTAAACCAATGTTGATGTCAAAATATCCAGTCTTCCCAGACGGGGTCCTTACACAAGATAAACCCTATCATACATGTCCTTTAGGAGGTTAATGTATAGGACAGGTATTTGTCTCTTCTCCAACACTCTCCACAATATCTCTCGTGGGACAGAATCATAAGCCTTCTCCAAATAAATAAAGATCATGTGGAGGTTCTTCCTTTTAGCTCTATAAATCTCCATTGTTCTCAGCAAATGGATGGCTTCAATCGTTGAGCGACCTGACATTAATCCAAATTGGTTTTCTTTTACATTGGAAATTTGTCTCAACCTTCTTTCGATCACACGTTCCCATATTTTTATAGTGTGACACATCAGCTTGATACCTCTATAATTTGAACAATTTTGAATGTCTCCTTTATTCTTATAAAGAGGCACCACGATACTCCTCCTCCAATCTTTAAGCACTTTCTTGCTTCACCAAATAACATTGAATAGATTCGTAAGCCAAGTCAAACCACGCCTCACCTAAAACTCTCCATACTTTTACAGGGATGTCATCCGGTCCTACACCTTTTCCAGATCTCATAACCTTCAAAGCCTCCTCTACTTCCTTTCTTTGTATCCGTCAATAGCAAGCACGATTCAAGTAACTTTCACTACAAGCTAGATCACGCAAAGTGATATCTCTATTCCTTCCCCAATGAAAAGTTTATGGAAGTACTGCTCCCATCTAGTCTTTATATCCTTCTGAGTAACAAGCACATGACCTTCCTCATCCTTAATGCATCTCACTTGAGAAAGGTCTTTGGTTTTTCTTTCTCTTGCTTTGGCCAACCTGAATATATCCTTCTTTCCCTCCTTAGAGTCGAGATTTTTACACAAAACTTCATAAGCTTTTGACTTAACTTCGCTTACGGCCTTCTTTACTTCCTTCTTCGTTATTTTGTAAAGCAAGCTCTTTTTATTTTTAGCTTCTCTTGCATCCCTTCACTCCACCACCAAGCCTCCTTTTGACATGGAGCTCCTCCCTTTGACTCGCCTAGCATCTCTTTGGCTACCTTTCGGATACAAGATGCTACGGCCTCCCACATCTCGTTTGCACTACCACTACAATCTCAAGATAAGTCTTCTAAAACCTTCTCCCTGAAGCTCGCTTACTTCAGTGGAAGATTCCGCCATCTAGTTCTAGTTATCTTTGAAACCCTCCTTTTCTTTACCAACCCTTTCATTTGTACATCCAAGACTAACAAACGATGTTGGGTTGTCAAACTCTCTCCTGGGATTACTTTGCAGTCTTTACAACACAGCTTATCTCTTCTCCTCAGCGCAAAGTAATCTATCGGTGTTCTAGTTGGCCCACTCTTATAAGTAATTAAATGTTCCTCCCTCTTCTTGAGGAGAGTATTTGCTATGAAAAGATCATATGCCATTGCAAAATCTAGGATGGCTTTTTCCTCTTCATTTCTATCCCGAAAATCATGTCCTCCATGAACACTAGCATACCATGAAGCATCTTTTCTCACATGTCCATTAAGATCTCCACCGATGCAAATCATCTCTCTTTGTGGGATTCCTTGTATACTCTTATCCAAATCCTCCCAAAAAAGCTTGTTTAGTCCTTTCATCTAAACCAATTTGCGGTGCATAAACTGAGATGATATTCAGAATTTCTTCTTCAAGCACCAATTTTAGAAAAATAATTCGATCCCCGAATCTTTTCACCTCAACCACACAATCCTTTAAATCCTTATGAACAACCACTCCAACACCGTTTCTACCCTTATCTTTACCTGAATACCAAAGTTTAAAGCATGTCTTCTCAATCTCCCTTGCTTTCTCTCCAACCCATTTAGTCTCTTGAAGACATAGTATATGAACCTTCCTTCTTTCTATTGTATCCACTATCTCCATCGACTTTCCAGTTAAAGTGCCAATATTCCAACCACCAATCCGCAACTTCCGTTGTAATCTCTTTTGGACTAACTTCTTTACTCGCATGCGTCCATTATGCGAGAACCCTTGTAAATTTTGAACTGCATCCGGGCGGTAATGCAGCGGAACTAGCTTAATTACCCGCATGCGTTCCTCATGCGAGAACCCCTAGCAAATTTTGAACTACATCCAGGCTGCGATGTAGCAGCCCTTGTCAATTTTTCATTGCATTCGGACGATGCAACACGTCGCAAGTAGGGAACACTCCAACGAAATCTGTAGGTTTGCTTAAATCCATGTTGAAAATATCCGACTGTCATGAGGCAACTTCTTACATACTATTTTTTTTAGAAAAAAGTACTATTTAGAAAGTTGTCTCTGGCTATTTTACGCTAGTTGTCGGCTACCTAATGCAACCCTCCTCATTTACCTGGGCATGGGACCGGCCATGGCTGAGTTTAAAAAAATATAGCTAAACAAGTACAAAAAAACAAAATTACATAATCCAATCCTCCACTAAACTTGTAGAGTGCACCATAACATTTTCCCTATAGAATCTTTCACCGGAGAAGAGAAGCACATTCCTTGTCAGCCAAACAACCTAGACAACAGCAAGAGGTTGAAGCAGAGCCCGACGTGGATGATGTCTGCCAGCCACCACATAGCTACAAAAAGAGGTCACGTTCGTCGTACAAACCCACTTGAGGCCGGCCTCAGATCAGATTGGTGCCGTCTTTTGGCAACGAAAAAACAGATGATCCAAAGATTCAATCTCAGCATCACACAAGAGGCACCTATCAGAGATAGTCCCCGGGAGCCTAGCCCAGTCGTCTCTCGTCACCAGCCTTTGCCACTTGAACAGCCAAAAAAAGAAGCCAATCCTCTCTGGGAGGCCGAATCCCCAAAAGATCTTACAATCTCTAACCAGATCCACAGAGCACGAGGGGGCGACCTGCGAATCACACCATACGCCTTCTTGACAGAAAAGGGTCCCCCACACCAGATCCAATGATCCTTGTTCCCCATAGGCCCCCCAGTATCACGCAGGGAGTCTAACAAATCAGAAAACTCATCGAGGCGTTGATCGGAGAAGTTAGAAGAGAACAAAGGCATTCAGTTTCCATCCGACCATCAGGTAGAAATGTTCGTCTCGCGGTCCACCGCCAATGCAAAAAGACGAGGAAATCATGAACACAAAGGCCCAGTATCCGTCCAGTCATCCGTCCAGAAAGCAAATGATTCACCGTTACCAAGCATCGGCCTAAAGAGAGTATGGAAATGAGGAAGAGTCCCCAAAATCCCCATCCAGAAAGGCAACGACGACAATCCATGGCAGCAATTCAGAGGCGAGGAACCGTTAATATCATAGATCCAGTGAATAAGGGTGCAACACAGATCGTTACTGCCACCCCAAAGTCTGCTCACCCATTCAGTAACATGGCTTCGTTCATCGCATCCAATCTCCGGACACCAAGACCACCTTCACCTTTAGGGAGAGTGACCACATCCCAGTCAACAAGATGCATACCACCAGACTCCTGACCGCCTTTGCCCCATAAGAATCTACGCATCAATCTTTCAAGATGTTTTCGGATCCCCACCGACATAAGGTGAGTGGATGACTTCCAACCCGCCAGCCTACTTTCCAGCTTTCCAACAACCAGCAACCAGTCACCCAACTTGGTTCTACCCAAAGCCAGCGGCACCCCAAGGTACCTGATAGGTAGGGCACCACAATCCGAATCTAGCGCTTGGTAGCAAATACGTGCATCCTCCCCCGTTAAGTCAAAGGGAATCACTGTGGACTTGTTAGCGTTTTTTAATAGACAGGAAAGTTCGTCAAAAAGATCCAAAGTGATTGCCATGGCAGATGCCTCCTCAACGCCCCCCTCACTGAAGAAAATGGTGTTGTCGGCATACTGAAGAAGCGGGACCGTAATCCCATCCCGGGAATAACTAGTGGTTTAGCCACCACTAATAACAAGATCCATAAGGCGAGCCAAGACGTTCGAAGCAATGATGAAGAGTAGGGGGGCCAAAGGACACCCTTGCCTGACTCCCCGCCTTGGCTGAAAGAAACCACCCTCCGGGCGACCATTTACCAGAATCGTCATAGAGGAGGTCGTGACACAGCATTTCATCCAAGAAATCCACAAATCTGGAAAGCCCCTCCTATGTAAAGCCGACCAAAGAAACTTCCATTCTAACGTGTCGTAGACTTTTGCAAAGTCAACCTTCCAGAGCAACGCCTCTTTCCCCTGCCTCCTCCAATTAACATCTATTTCAGACTCCAAAACCAAACAACCCGCAATCTGTTTTCCCGGAATGAAGGCCGACTGCAACGGGAAAATAATGTGCTCGAGCATACGGCTCAACCTTATAGCAAAGACCTTTGCCACGATCAAATATAGAACGTTGGACAGTGCGATAGGCCTGAAGTCCTCAATGTTCTCCGCTGTCATACGCTTAGGAAGGAGAAAGATCAAGGCCTTATTAATCCTATCGAACCATGCGTTGCCACCGCAGAACTCCAACATAACCTCCAACACTTCAGCACTCACCAGATCCCAGAAATCCCTGTAAAAGGCCACAAGAAAGCCATCTGGGCCTGGAGCCCCATCCGCGTTGAGACTCCAGACCGCAGCCTTCAGTTTTTCCATGGTTATACTCTACGTCAAGCTAAAAGCCATAGAGGGAGACAAGATCGGAGCGCCCAACCTCGTCCATCTCCAACGTCTCTCAATCAACCGCGTCGAAAAATCGCGGAAGTGGTTCGCAGTCGCTCTACCCATCTCCCTGTTGCCATGCACTCGAACCCCGTTGACAATCACAGATCTCATAGCATTACACCTATGCCTCCCACTAGCTCCTGGTGGAAGAAAGCTGTGTTCGCATCACCCTCCCTGAGCCAGTTGCTCCTAGACCGCTGCCTCCGTTCGGTGATACGCTTCTTGTCCTCATCGGCAATCTTCTTTTGGTCTAACGCGCACTGGGCCAGCTCTTCATTGTCCAGATTGCGACAATCCTCCACGGCATCAAGCCTAGACAATTCTTTCTCCGCCTTCACTCTAGCAGTGCGATAACATCCCTGGATTCCCTCTTGAAGGCGCACAAACGCATGCGCAAGGAGGTTAATTTCTGCACAAACCTCGACGTTGCAGAGCCGGAGACCGTCAGAGAGGACCAGTGCGAAGAGACAAGATCCCAGAAAGAGTCCTCCGAAAGCAAGCTCTTCTCATATCTAAAAAATCCCCTCGGAGGTGCGGGCTCTCCCGAATCCCAAAGAATTGGAGTGTGATTGGAACGCGTTCTCGGCTTAGCAACCACAAAAGACATGGGGAATAAATCCAACAGCTCCGTGGAGGCTAAAAAACGATCGATGCGCGACTGAGAGGTAGAGTTCCTCCAAGTGAACTCCAAACCTGCGACATCCAGCACCTCCAACTCCAAGAAGTCAATAGCGTCTGCAAAATCCGCAGAACCAGTGTCCTCGCCCCCCCTAGATCGTGGCCTATCCGCAGAAAGAAGCGTAATGTTGAAGCCACCGCCAATCAGCCAAGGGGCCCCCGCGAAGGTCGTCCTAGCTGCCTGCAAATCCATCCATAAGTGGTGTCTCACAGCGCGATTGCAGGGCCCATAGACACAGGCAATGTTCAGGAAGGCGGTATGCGGTATTCAGTCGGAGGGGTCACTGCATAGAGAGTATGCGGTATGCGGGAGAGTATGCGGGGAGTATGCGGTTTTATGCGGTTTGTATTTTTTATTATTAAAAATATAAATAAATTTTTAATATCATGTCAATATCCTCTAAATATTATATTCTTGATTATAATAATAAAGAATTGAAGGTACAAGGAACAAAACTATTGGGATAATAGAGTCAAGTGAGCAAAAACATCAATTGAAAGAGCGTTAAGTCGGATGTTCGAATTTAGGTTAAGGTTTTAAAAAAAGTTTATTCGAAAATCGGACGCATAAACGGCCGCACACACGGTATACTCGGCCGAGTATGCGGCCTGACCCGCGTAGATGTCAATTTGACCATACTCCGTGCGCCAAGGCTACCGAATACGAGTATACGGCCGAGTATGCGATATACTCGGCCGATTTCCTGAACACTAGACACAGGAGAGGGCCAGAAGAGAAGACGAATGAATACACTCCAGACGGATGGTGAGGACATACGTGCCCCTGAGCTCAGCACGGAAATTAAAGGATGTACTTTTCCAAGCCAAAAATAAGCCTCCCAGAGCCCAAGGCATCGATCATCTTGAAATCATCAATGTCACCCGCATGAAAAGAGCGCCAAACCTAGTCAAAAATAGATTCAAGCTTAGTTTCTTGCAGGAGGACAATATCGCATCCCCAATCCCGAAATCGCATTCCGAGGACCCTCCACTTTTCTGGGACACCCAGACCCCTAACATTCCACGAAAGAACCTTCATTGGGTAACCAATTTTGAGCCCTGAGTGCGAACGAATCCTGCCAGCTCCGCAATTAGAGCTTTCTGTTACGAGATCAGGGGAGGCACCCCGTGCTGAGGGCTTGAATGTTGTCTCCTCCTATAGCGCTTCCCTGATTCCTTATCAGCAGCACCGCCCATGGCAGGACTCGAGCTTTCCACTTCCATTGACAAACCATAGGTCACCCCCTCTTCTAACATTACCCCCAACCCCAAATCACACACAAGAGGCAACACGTTGTCCAAGCACACAAGGTTCGAAGCAGGGCTACCAGCCGAGCGAAGGGGATCAGAAATACCAATCTGCGGCACGAGCAAGACACGATCCAGTCTCCCGCAACTCCATCTAGGCTATAGGCCGCGAAAGCAAGACGCAAAGGCCGGTCAAACCGAAGAGGAGGGCCCGAAAGCGATATCCAGGTAATAATCAGATCAACAAATTCGGTGTAATCGAAGAGATTCGAAATCCTGAAATTATACTGAGGAGCAATATTCCACGAGTGCATGGCTTGAGATCCCAAAGTAACCCAATTGTTAGAGTTATTATATTTACATTTATGTTTGTAACCCTTCAGGTTCCGTAACCCCTTGTGACCCTTCGGGTTCTGTAACCCTCTGTGACCCTTTGAGTTCCGTAACCTCCTGTGACCCTTCGGGTTCTGTAACCCCTGTACTCTCTATGGTTTTCTTTCTATATAAGAGACCCAAGCTCTATGGAATATCGTCCCATTCCTTCCCCTTCTCAACATGGTATCAGAGCGACGGTCCTAGATCGAAGCCTAATACCCTAAATCTGCCGCTACCACCGGCCCTCTCTCCGCCGACAAGGAGAGAGGGTTGGACCCCCTGCGTCGCTCATGGATTCGATGGTCTCGCACAAGGTAGTCCGAGTCCTAGCAACACCAGCTACAACCTCCAACGACACCTAAAGCGTTGCCCAAGGCTCTAGCAGCTCCAGCCGCACCTCCTGCATCGTCGGCACGGCCTAGAGCCCCCCTCCTACAGCCCTCGCTTCACCACGACTTGTTTCTCCCAACTTGATGTTACATACTCTTTATTCTATCAAGTATGGGAGAAAGAGGGAGTCTGAGATTACTCTTCAGGACAGTTACTGCCCTACCATGACTGATAGACCGACACATCAGAATATTACTCAGATCATCAGTCTTCACCGAGCATCGACTTTTTCGTTAGGGTGTATACTTCTTTTAGGACCCAACTACTACTCCGCGCTGGACTTTTTCTACAACGATTCTTCTCCAGGCACGACAGAGATATGTTCCGGTGATCTACAGGCACGACAGAGATACGTTCTGGTGACCTGATATCGCAACGACTCTACATGCATGATAGAGATACGTTCCAGTGACCTGAAAGTCGCAGACCGTCCTCGAGCGAGGTCTTCTACTAGCAGCAGACATATGTTTCTATGATGCTTCGTGTGAAGATGTGGTGTACACTTTTTCTTTTTGTTACAAGCTACAACTTTCTCAGCTCCAGCTTGAGGGGGAGTGTTAGAGTTATTATATTTACATTTATGTTTGAAACCCTTCAGGTTCCGTAACCCCTCGTGACCCTTCGGGTTCCGTAACCCTCTGTAACCCTTTGAGTTCCCTAACCCCCTGTGACCCTTTGGGTTCCGTAATCTTGTACTCTCTATGGTTTTCTCTCTATATAAGAGACCCTAGCTCTATGGAATATCATCCCATTCCTTCCCCTTCTCAACACCTTGTCCGCATCGGTAGGCCACGTAAACGAGATCGAAAAGCCAAATTCCCGATATAGATCCTCCGTAGGAAGCTGAACCGCCTCCTCGTGCCACGCGTCGACTGCCCCAGGAGAGGGTAATCCAACCGGCAAGCAGGAAGATGAAGCGTCAAGCATCGACGACGGAGGCGTCGATGGCGATGGAGGATCGAGAAGCTGTAGTTCCACATGGAAGCAGAAACGGCCGACGCCCAAGAACGTCGAGAAGATTGAATCTCTCAAAACATCAACAGCTGCACAGTTGTAATCCATCAGTAGCAGCGTCATCTTCGGGTCGGAACCCGATCGCAGGTCGTCATCCAGAATCGAGACCACTGAACCCCACCGCTTCATGGCTGACCCCAAGCAGGAAACAGTACGAGAGAGGAAAGAGGCCCCTGGCACCCGCGCCACACATCTTGCATAGTTATCTGCAACCCAGTCCGCAAAGCGCAGCTTTCTCCAAGTAATTGCGCCTGCACCGCCAAGCGAGAGAAGGTGTTCCATCTGCGACGATGACAGACGACGAGCGTAGCACCTACAATCGGCAATCGACACATCCCGCGAGAACTGAAGACCAAACAGTCCGGATAGTATGCATGCACGGACTTCGTCGATAAGGAGTTCTCCGACCAAAACCCCAGGAGAACCTCGGAGCAAACGTCAGAAGTAGGGCCAGCGAGAGCCGAAGCATAATAGCAAACCCTCAGAGCGCGTTACCACCAGGCAAAGAAGAGGCATGTGATGTCCTCTGCATCGTGCGACGGTAATCTTCCCAGGGTAAGAGTCACGGCGATGACCCACCCGCCCGTATGCGAACCAACGTGGAGGTGTCAAGCACGATGACGCCAAATGTCCACGAGCACCGCACCTGAAGCATCTTCTCCCCGGCTTTTTGTGGGAGACGTGCACCCAGCCAGTGCAGGCATCACTGGCTGCTTCCCCAACCACCGGATGAACCACCCGCCTCCAAAAACTTCTTCCGCTCGCGGGTCTCCTCCGACTCTCCACCTCCATCACGACAATCCTGGAAACAACTCCTTTCCTAAACAAATGATGGGGTGAGAGAGGCTCGAACTCTCGACCTCAGGATCACTCAAACAATTGCTATGATACCTACCACCTACAAATTCTTGTCATGCTTCCAAAGCAAGACGACCAAGCATGGAATTTGATCGTCCCTATTACCTCATGAGTGAGCTCATGTCTTTCGCTTCAGTAGTGAATATGTATGATCCCATTGAAAGATCATATTACTCATTTTCCCTCGTATGCACACCAGCTCGCCGGTGTATAGACCTTGAATAGGTCATCAGCCTATCGATCTGCCAAATGTGCACACTCAGACATATAGTAACACATCTATCTTTAGTCAGAGGATGTGTGCCTATATCATGATAGTATACGATATAGGTCTTAGTTATCTCAATCACGTTAAGTCAACTCTTTGACCTTACTTACATGTTACCTCCGAATCTCTATTCCTATGCAGAGGACATGCACCAAGAGGCATGTCAGATATCATCGTAAAGAGAATGATTGGCATCTCCTTCTCAAGCTGGAAATCATCTCTTAACAATCATTTGGCGGTGCTTGATGAGTCCTCAATCTAACTCTCTAAATATCATCCAAGCACCAACCTTTATGATTCAACTATTGAATCAACGGAAGTATGATCATCAAGATGATCATACATAACTCTAATTAACTAAATGACCTTATAGTGCATTCATTCATTTAATCTCAGACAGAGAGTGAGATAAATCAATAACTTTTATTGATATATCAAAGATTACAATAACATTTATTGCAAAAATGATTCGCCTCAGGCTCACATGGTTAACAATCTCCCACTAACCCTCAGAACCATTCAGGTACAATCCTTAAACATGCGCCTTACATGCTGATCAAAAAACTTTTGAATCAAAGGTTTGGTAAGGAGATCAACAACGTCGTCGACAGAGGCCACCTTGGTGATGATGATGTCACCACACCTTTGAATCTCCTGAATGGTGTGGTATTACCTTCTACGTCCTTTCTCTTCTGATGCCACATGGTTTCATTCGCCTGAGCTATGGATCCCATGTTATCGCAGAATAGCAGGATGGGAGTATCAAGGGAAATTATGCCAAGTTCCAGGATGAACTTGTGCAACCACACCACCTCCTTTGCAGCATTCGATGTGGCAATGTATTCGACTTCTGTTGTTAAATCGATTGTAGTGTCCTGCTTATTGTTTCTCCATCTCACAACACCATCGTTCAACATGAACACAAATCCTAATGTTGAATTGTGATCATCAGCATCAAACTGGAAGTCTGAATCTTTGTATCCCAAGGCTTGGAGATCAACATCTCCATAGATCAAGATGTAATCTTGCATCTGTCTTAGATACATGAAAGATGTTCTTCACTACATTCTAGTGTTGTTCTCCATGGCAGAATTGGTAACGGCTTACCACTCTTACTGCATAGCAGATATCTGGCTTTGTGCAGATCATGGCATATATTAGGCTTCCCACAGCCGATGCGTAGAGGCATCCAGCCATGGCTTTCTTATCCTCAACACTTTGAGGAGCCATCCTTTAGATAGGTGGATGCCATGTCTTAAAAGAACGAAGCCTCTCTTGGAATTCTCCATATGGAAACGTTTTATGATCTTAAAGTACCCATGTTATGACAATCCTAAAATCCTCTTTTCTTTGATTCTGAACAGCTTCAGATCCAAGATATATGAGGCTTCTTCAAGATCTTTCATCTCGAAGGTATGGGACAACCAAATCTTAACAATGGCCATCATCTATGTATCATTCCCAATGATCAGGATGTCATTTACATAAAGCATGATGAATACAATGGCGCTTCCACTAAGCTTCTTGTACATACACGGCTCATCAGGATTCTGAATAAAATCATACTTCTTTATGTTTCGTCAAATCTGATGTTCTATCTACAAGAAGCTTTCTTGAGCCTATAGATGGTTTCTTCAGCTTGCATACTTTGTCTTCCTCAGTTATGAAGCCCTGAGGCTGCTCGATATAGATATCCTTCTCAAGGTGTCCATTGAGAAAAGTCGTATTGACATCCATCCGTCAAATGTCGTAGTCAAGATATGCAACTATAGCTAGCAGTGCCCTGATGAACTTAGGCATAGCCTCAAGAGATAATGTCTCATCGTAGTCGATATCTTCTCTCTGTGTGTAGCCCTTGACTACGAGACGTGCTTTGAAGGTCTCTACCTTCCCATCAGGTCCTCTCTTTTTCTTGAAGATCCATTTACACTCAACAGGTTTTACCCCACTAAGTGGCTCCTCTATGGTCCATACACCATTAGTGTGCACGAAGTCTACTTCAGACTTCATTGTTAGCATCCAACGATCCATGTCATGATCCATGAGTGCCTCATCAATGAAGCTGGATCATTTCAATTTAACTTGATACATGGAATCCATATCTTTCAGGTGGTGCAACCACCCTCGAAATTCTTCGAAAAGGTACAGGTTTTACATTTTCATTTACATCTTCAATTTCTGATTCAGGAAGCTCATTATCCTCACAGGATTCAATGAGTTCCATTACTTCATTTTTGTCTTGACTCTTAAGGAAGTCACCCTCCAGAAATTTTACATCTCTAGAAACAAAAACCTTTTGAGTCTTAGGGTCGTAAAGTTGGTATCCAATACTATCCTTTCATACCCAATGAAGTAGTACTCTGGAGTGCGAGATTCTAGCTTACTTGCGTCCACGTGCTTCGTATGGACCAAGCAACCCCAAATCTTCAAGGGTCTAACACTGGGTTCGGTACCATACCAAAGCTCGTGAGGAGTTTTAGATACAGATTTGTTAAGAATCTTGTTTATGATATATATTGTAGTCTCTACTGCATATTTCCAGAAACTAAGAGGTAAATGTATTTTACTCAACATTGAACAGACCATGTTCATGATGGTCATGTTGTATCTTTCAGCAACACCATTAAGTTGGGGAGTTCCAAAGAAGTGAGATTGGAGATAAATCATTTCTCTTTGAGGTATTCCTTGAATTTATCTGGGAGGTACTCACCACCTTGGTCAGATCGAATCCATTTAATTTTCTTATCGGATTGGTTCTCAACCAAAGCCATGAACTCTTTGAACTTTTCAAAGATTTCATATTTATGACGTAGTAGGAAGATAAACCTGTCTCGCGAATGGTCATCAGTAAATATCAAATAATATCAATATCCATTTCGAGTCACGGTACTAAAGGGATCACATACATCGGTATGTATTATGTCAAGAATACACTCGCACCGTATAACCTTGTTACGAAAAGGCATCCTAGTTATCTTACCTCGAATACAACGTTCACAGGTAGGTAAAGTTTGGACCTATAGAAAATCTAAAGGTTCATCCTTTATCAATCTATTGATCCTATCAACAAATAAATGACCAAGCCTTTGATGTCAAATCATGTTAGGATGATTTCCATTCTCTCTGGTTCTTTTAGGGTTTTTATTAGTGATAGTGAGTCTAGTGACATTCATGACAGATTCAATAATGCACAATTCACAGTCCACCAGAAGTTAGAATACAATCTGCAATATATTTATCATAAAGACCTATGACAAGTTTATTATAGAATAAGAACGAGTATCCATTTCTAACAAGCTTAGATACAAATAGTAAGTTCCGTCTAACATCCGAAACATAAAGACACTCTTTAAGTATTATGACCCTTCCACTAGATATTGATAGTCTGCATGTCCCAACGGTGAATGTTGCAACGGTTGCATCAGATTCCATCTGAATGACTTTCTCCCCTTCATCAAGATTCCTAGTTTCCTGAAATAGATGCAACAAATTGCATACATGAACGGAAGCACCAGAATCGATGATCTAACTACCATCTCATCCTACGAGAAAACTGTTTTCAATGGTGAAAGTAGATTTTATACCTGTTCGGGCTTACCTTTCTCTGCAATCTTAAGGTAATCTAGGCAATTACACTTGCAGTGCTCCGACTTCTTGCAGTGATAACAAAGATCAGTCCACTTCGATGCTATCAGTGTGGAAGCATTAGAAGAAGAGTCAACACCTTGACTCTTCTTTTTCTTCTGGGTTGGACCCTTCCGAGACTCCTGCTTCCGACCGCGCTTCCCCTTGACCTGTACAACCATTGCACTGTCAATGGGATTTTCCTTCTTCATTATGTCTTCTGTAGACTTAAATGAAACCATTCAAATTAAACTTGTTCATGTGGTACGTTACTGCGTAGTTATTGAAAGATTTGGGGAGAGACAGCATAATGAAGTTTGATTACATGTCTGTGTCCATCTCAGCCTCGAGAATTTCCAGTTCAGACAAGTAATCAAATATTTTGATCACATATTCACTAACAGAAGTCTCATACTGCATTTTGCAGCGAATAAGTTCTTTCAATACGTTATAACGCTGAGTGTGGTTGACATCACCGAACATCTCTTTGAAATTCAGCATTATATCATGGTATATATCCATTTCCACATGTTGCTTTTGAAGCACATTGGATAAGGATCCCATAATATAATACTGAGCCAATAAATGATATTCATAATATTTTTCATTGTACTTGATTTCTTCTTGTATTTTAGGGTTTGTATGCTTGTTCTTGGATAGAACATAAGAAATGCAATCCACAGATAGAACAAGATCCAAATTACGAATCCAATCTGAGTATATTGGTCTGGTCAACTGGTTGACCTCCAAGAGCCTGGTAAGTGGGTTCATGGATTTCATTATCCGAAATTAAGAATGCACTATAATAGAACATATAAGTAATTACATATTCAAAAAAATAATTACGGATTTTTAATCAAATTAGTCTTGCTTTTTTAACTTTGAAAGGTTATTCCCGTATTCACTTTCAAAACAAGAGATATGCTTACCGCTATATCTCTTGTAAGATCTGGGATCTCCTTTTCTATCTTTGTAACATTCCACTAATATGAGAAACTGTAACTCGGATAAAAAAAGCGAGAACTCATTGCGCCTTGCAAGTCCAACTTGCATTTCCCAATTCGGTTTTCAACACCCCAGCCCACCACCCTAAGGTGATATTGACTCATTGTTAATTGCATCAATCATCAACAAGATTAGAACCCGCTAGGTGCAATCCAATATCGCCCCAATAATATGAGCAATCAATATTAGGGTCACTACGCATACGACCTTACTCTTTCGAGAAGCAAAGAGCTCGATCTATGCGCGCTTATATACAAGAGCAATCACTTCAGACAGGTGTCTCTTACATACAATCCATGGTGACGGAACCCTTTGCCTTAACGAGAGACCATGGATGCCATTTACATGATCCTCCATATCTCATTCAAACTTTAATAAATTATTATAAATCATATTCACATAATTAATTCTTACAATGGTACAACTCTATTCCTAATAGATTATTCATTGGATTTAATTAATTTAATCATATTAAATCAATTTATCAATCCAATGCAATAAACAAACAATTAGGGTTTGCTTGATATTACTATATAGCATACACCCTCACAAGTACATAATATTCTGTGTTTTAATAAATAGAGTACAACTTGGCTTACTCATATTATTTTTTTCTCAAAAATAGATACGGCCGTACACTCGAGTTATGCTAGGAAGGAGCATTTCCATGACATGCAAGGCGCTAATTAATAAACCAAGCTAGTATACCCGGACTAGACGCATTCACCATTCCGATTGAGAACAACACAAAATAATGTCAATGTACTTGCGGTTCTATCGATCAACTTTGATGATCGACATTATACTAGATTGTAATAAATCAAAAATCTTAAGCATCATGATCCCAGATTTATCTACATTATTTTATAATATTATCTCTCTAACTTAAGTTATTCACAAATATTCATTAATTATTAACACTAATTAATAATCTGTGTTATAAATAATTGACCCTAATTAATATATCTATATATTATATAGCCTTATTATTGTGCTATTATTTTACGTATTTCTTTCACATTAAAAATCAAATAAAATTAGAATAATATCGTATTTACTCAATTCTACATAAAATATAGAACAAAAATCTAAAAAACAACAAAAGAAAATAAAAGAAAAATATTTTTTGTTTTAATATGTAATTAATTTTTATCTGTGTATACATGACCTCTTTTCTCGTTGATTTCTACATGAAAGTTGTAGATCTCATCGAGATCTACAACTTTCATGTTGAACGCTTTTTCTAAATCCTCTTTTATCTATTTTATTTTACTTATCTTGTATTTATTCATTTCCTTGATTTTTCATTGGTCCACGTGGTGCATCCTCGATTCGCACGCAGCCCTAGCCTTTGTCCATACCTGCCTCCCACCTTGGTCGTTCGATTGATCTGGATCGATCTGAATCTGGCCGTCCACTTCCGCAGTTCCGCTCTTATTCCAACTGCCTGATCTGATCTCATGATCAGATCAAGACGCTCTATTCATCTCATCATTGGTCGTTGGATCTAATGATCCAACGGCTACTGCTTGTATTCAACTTTCGATCCCCCTCTTCGTTAAAGCGACGTGAGTCGCTCAACAGCCTTTACTCCGATTTTTCCACCTCTGATCCGACAACCTCTTCCATCATTTCAACCACCAAATTCTTCACCGAACCTTCATCTTCGCCAACTCATTCATATGTTTCTCTTCTTCATCTGTCAGTTTCAAGCAGTTGAAACCACCACCGAAGTTCACAACGTTCATAACTTACCCTTCATAAAACTCCATCTTCCTCCTCTATAACCTCCATCTGTCCTTTTGCATGAGGTTCTTCCTAGCCCTTCCACCCCCTTGTGATAGAGAGTGGGTGAGATAGAGAGTGGGTGAGACAGATAGCCACAACGGAGCAACGACCTCCGACGAGATCCTTGGCATTGCATCCAAGTCGCAACACCTCGGTTTGCTGCTTGAGCTTCAAGCTTTCGCAGAGCTTGTTAAGCGAAGATCTGAAGCCCTTAGGCTTCATTCCAAGCTGGTGATTTCATCTTCAATTCCATCATCGTTTCCAATCCACTTTCTGGTAAGACAATCAATCTTGTTTTTATTCAAGTTTGCTATTTTAATTTACCGATATTCTTAATTTATTCCTCGATCTGAAACCTTGAGGACCTTCTCCATCAATCCAACTCACCCGCGTAAGCTCCAGTTTAGTCCCTCCAATTCTCCATCTTTGTATCCACTTCGATCCATTATCTTCTTCTGCAAGAAGAGGATAGCCCAATTTAGGGCTCATCCCCCGCTTCATGCAACCCTCCATTCACTCACTTTAGCACGCAAACACTTCATGATGCTTCGGCTATTGCTTCTCTAACATTGTAGGTAAGGAAGAGCTTCAATGATCGGAGAACATAACAATCCTCCAATCTTGATCTTCATCTCCGACCACTCTCATTTGAGCCTTCATTAGAAATCACTCCAGCACTTCCTCTGCGTACGAGCATCTTCGCGAGGGATTCATGGAGGTTTGGAGACCTTTACACAGTAAGGATACGAATGGAGTGGAAGATACCTCACCGGATCCCCGCCTCTACTTGGCCTCTTGCGGAGGAACTTCGTCGAGGATGAAGTACAACTATTGTTGGATCTCCCAATTTGGGCAAGAGTCGACGCTCCAGATTGAGCCATGTCTTCCGCCGAGCCTCCACAGCGAGCCACAGCTTCATTGCACCCGAGCCCTAGCCGAACCACCAGAGAAAGCCACGCCATCACCGAGTCGTTCTCCGACCCTTGAAGAGGTCACATATTCCCCGCACGTAACCGGGTTTTTTTTACTGAGAAGTCTTAGCTTCTCAATATTACGATTCAACCCCTCTTTAACGCGTATATTGCTCATATGTTTTGAAAAAATTGCAGATAAGCCTTGAATATTTTGCTAGTTGCATTTGTATCCTTCTGCCTTTTGTAGTAATTGCATACTAGCGCCTGCAGCTTCGTTATATTGCATTTAAGTCCAATTTTGGACTTGTTTGTGATAAAAACTCTATGTTTAAATTTCAATTTTGGACCCCGATGGTTAATGACAGTCTGCTCAAGGAAACCTGGGTTGCAAGAGGATAAGTAGCAAACCTACGATTATGCTTGCACAAAGCAATCGATACATCAAGAGCATTTGCCAAAGGCACATGCCCATCCCGTATAGAATCCTACTGCACAGACAACTCAGTGGTGCCACCAGTAGAAACAACGTGCTCATTACATGCCTGAGGCATGTTGGATGATGGGCAAGGCATGTGTAGAGCAGGAGTAGAGGGAGGTGGTGGTATGACAGTAGGAGGTGAAGGCATGTAGATCTCATCAGAGTCGAATGGGGCTAGTCTGTCACCTGTTGGAAAAAAATACATGACAAACTCAAAGAAAGTAACGTCAGCACTAACAAAGTATTTTCGTCTGAGCGGATCAAAGTAACGGTACCCCTTCTATGTACGAGAGTAGCTGACAAAAATGCACTTGACAACTCTGGGAGAGAGCTTGTCACGACTTGGAGAGACATCATGAACAAAAGCAACCGAACCGAACACATGAGGTGTAAAGGAGAAAAGATCCTTCTCGAGAAATGTAATTGAGAAAGGAATCTTCTCTCCCAACACAGATGAAGGCATGTGGTTCACCGGATAGCAAGCCGTAAGGACATCGCCCTAGCAGGCATGAGGAGCATGACTCTGTATCAACAAGGTTCGGGTCACATCAAGTAAGTGATGGTGTTTACGCTCGGAAACACCATTTTGCTGGGATGTATATGCACATGAAGTCTGGTGAACAATGCCAAGAGATCTAGATTTGATCATATATCAAGCCTTAGACTTTCCTCAATAAAAAGACTTAGGAAAGTCTAGAAAAATTATCGACAGCAACAAGCTAAAAATGGTGTCCATGGTGATCAGGAACGTGACTCAGATCCCAGATATCTAAATGAAGGAGCTCAAATAACTGAAAATTGCTCCGACTCTAACGGGATGGAAAGGAGGAACGGTGATGCTTCCCAAGCTGGCATGCCTCACAATGGAAGGAGGATCTTGTGGAAATATGTGGGAGAACATGACAGCTTTTGCAGAGGAAGGTGGTCAAAACAAAGGTGCCATAGATATGGTGAAACTAGTCTAGTGGGTATAGTAGAAATGCCAACATGAGGAGGTT
Source organism: Ottelia alismoides (assembly GCA_037367405.1). Classification (NCBI taxonomy): domain Eukaryota; kingdom Viridiplantae; phylum Streptophyta; class Magnoliopsida; order Alismatales; family Hydrocharitaceae; genus Ottelia; species Ottelia alismoides. The sequence continues at coordinate 179,789 of JAZKJV010006411.1, read as the reverse complement.
GGACCAGTCAGTAGAGTCCCTGCTGCTCATAGCCACATCCAATCACCCTGCCTGTGAGTATGTCTTGAAACACAAGAGACGATGGGTCAAACATGGCACGACAATGCAGATCCTTAGTAATCTGACTAATGAACAGTAAATTCATCTAAAAGTCGGAAGCATATAAAACATTCTGAAGACGAATGGGCGACGTCAAATGCACCTCCCCCTATCTTGTAAGGGGTAAGTGGTCGCCATTGGCAATACAACCCATCTACCAGGCATGGTTTCAGATTTCGTGAAATTTCGGTTTCGACAAGGAACCGAAATATCGAGCGAAATGGCGATATGAGGGCAGTTTTCGGTCAATTCTTCATAAATGGTGGTCGATATGGGCGAAATTTCGACGAAATTCCGTATAGACAGGGTATCGATACGATATCTGAAATCGATATTTAAACCCTTGCTACCATGTGGTATGGTCCTATAGGACCTCAGTTGTGCTCTGTCTATACAAAGATGATGGGAAGCACCCGAGTCCATAATCCACTCTGTCGTACCTACACCATTACTACCAGTGAAAGCATAAGTGATACCTGAAGAGCTTGATGAGGCTCTGGCTGTAGCTGTGGTATCTATAGTTGTGGCTCCTACAACAATAGTCATGATCTCTCGAATACGAGAGACGATATCATCCAGGCGAGGATTGTCCTGGAAAGCAGGTATATCTGAAGGCTCAATAAGTTCTGCTACGTGATCAAAAACGAGATATCCATGCTTCTGGTAGCATGCATCATCTGCATGTCTCGATCGACGGTAAAGGTGCAAGGACCATGCAGACGTCCACCGCCTCTGCCACGAGGGGTACGTCCTCTAGATTGGGTTATCCCTCCTCAACCAGGAGAAACGGTCATAGCTGACGAGGGTAGAGGAGTGGTCGTAGAAGGCATGATAATCCGGCTGAGACAACTATAGGCATGGGAGGTATGGTAGCTCCAGTAAGAAGCTGAGTACGCATTGCATCATACTCTGTATCAAGACCGACCATCAAAACTCCAACCATCGTGGAGTTCCTATATGCCTTCTGTTGCTCAAGAGATGCTGTAATAGGCATATAGCTATGAAGCTTCTTGAACATGCCACGAAGTGAACTGTAGTACATGTGCCGAGGACTATCAATCTGCTTGGCCGTGTAGATGTCAAATTGTAGTCAAAGATTTTTGAACTCATTCTTCGCTTGAGCATAGGAGGAAGCCAAAGTGCCCCACATCACTTTGGCGGTGAGCTGGTTATGAATATCATTTGCTACCTCTATATTGAGGGTCCCACATAACCAAACATGTGCATACGCGTAATCTTGCTTCCAAGAAGCATTTGCCTCAATCTTATCCATTGACTCTGGATCTGTCAGGATGTGCTCCTTGTTACACTGCATGAGAGTGAGAAATTGCATTGACCACAACTCATAGTCGGTCCCATCCATCTTAGCGATGAGGATGGATCCTTGAAGGCTCCGGATGAAAAAATGTCACCTTTTTTCTCTAACATTGAAGTAAAACATTCGAACAACAAAACTCAACTAGGGAGTAGACTGATATGAACAAGTCTACACGATCGTACAGAGGATTGGTTGTACCTGTAGACTCATACAACCATCCTTATCAATCTTTATTGCTCGCTAGGGCCAGAAAAGTTGATTTATATTTCTGAAATCATGTTTTCCGGTAAAAATCAGACTGTTTTAAACAACAGAATGACTTGCAGAGGTGCACGGAGGCGCACGGGAGGGCCAACGACGGCCTAGGTAGTCGAAGCGACGGTTAGGGAGGTCTGGATGACCGAGGCGACAGCCTAGGAACAGCCGATGCGACATCCTGGGCTGGCCCGGGCAGCTGCTGGAGGGGGTGGCATGGGCTGTTGTTGGAGGTGCCTAGGCGATCGAGGCAGTAGGCCGAAGAGGGGGAGCGGAGAGCGAGGGGGGGAGGCGAGCGGGTAGGGTTAGGATTTAGCGGGATACGGGAACTCTGGTCTAGAACCGTCGCTTCGACACCATGTAGAAGGAAAAGAATCGATTGCATTAATGAGAGGCCCTAAGGTTCTCTTATATAGGAGAGGAACTTGTTGGGAAAATTACAAGAAGAAGATAAAATAAATAGATAATATTGTGACAGGAAAAAATGAAGTTGTATTTCACGAAGCCCTAGAGCTCTCTTTGATAGGAGAAAAATGAATCATACTTTAGAATAGACCGAGGGTTCTCTTATATAGGAGAATAGCACTTGGGTTAATTACACGATAAGTACCCAGAGAAAATAGAAATACATGAAATAGACAGAGAAACATATTTATCTCAACACTCCCCCTCAAGCTGGAGCATATATATCTATCATGCTCATCTTGGAACAACACTTCTGAAATGGGCTTCGAGATAGAGCCTTGGTGAAGATGTCAGTCGTCTTATCTCCTGTTGAAACATGGGAGGTAGATATGAGACCTTTCCGTATCATGTCTCTAGTGTAATGACAGTCCACCTCAATATGCTTTGTGCGTTCATGGAATGCATGATTATTGGCAATAAATAATGCAGCTTGATTATCACATAGAAGTTGCATAGGAAGAGAAACATCAATGGTAAGATCAGCCAACACCTATCTAACCCACATCATCTCTGCACTCCCTTGCATCGTGGCCCTGTATTTAGACTCCGCACTTAATCTAGCCACCATTGTCTACTTCTTGCTTTTCCATGAGACAAGTGAGTTCCCAACAAACACAGCAAAGCTCAAAGTAGACTTTCTGTCCCTGGGACAACCTGCATAGTCAGCATCTGCACAAGCTGACACCTCAAGAGATGCATTCCTGCTGAATAAGAGACCTGAACCAGGTGAATTCTTCAAATATCTCATAATCATATAGACAACATCCATATGAACCTTTCTGAGCTGCTCCATGAACTGGCTAACTTTGCTTAATACAAACATAATATCCAACCTAGTGATAATGGCATATAACAGCTTCCCAACCAGTTCTCTATATCTCCTACTATCTATCTCCTCAGTATATCACTATACAATTTCATACCCGAATCCATAGGAGTAGTAGCAGGCTTGCATCCTGTCATACCTGTCTCAGAAAGGAGATTCATCACAAACTTCATCTGGGTCATCACTATACCACGTTGTTTCCTGGTAAACTCTAATCCCAGGAAGTGTCAAAGATTACCAAGGTCCTTAGTCACAAACTGTTAACCTAGGAACTTCTTAGCAGTCTGAATGCCTTGGGTATCGTCTCCTGTAACAACAATGTCATCCACATAAACAAGGATGGCAACCGTACATTTCTGTGTCCTCTGAACAAGAAGTGAATGGTCTGCAGTAGACCTCACAAACCCCTGGTGCTCAATCAACTCCGATAGCTTTTGGTACCAAGCTCTCGGACTCTGTTTCAAGCCATAAATTGCCTTGTGTATCCTGCACACTTTCTAGGACTCCCGCTTAGCAGCAAACCCAGATGGTTGTTGCATGTAAACTTCCTCCTGAAGATCCTCGTATAAAAAGGCATTCTTCACATTTAGCTGGTATAACGACCAGTCTCGTGAAATAGCAGCAGAAAGTAGTATCCATAGTGTCGAATGCCTGGCCACAGAAAAAGTGTCTTGATAATCCACCCCATAGGTTTGGGTGAATCCTCGTACTACAAGCCTTGCCTTGTAACGATCCACGCTGCCATCTGCTCTTTGCTTGACTGTAAATATCTATTTGCAACCTACAACCGAAGTACCTTATAGAGCCGATACAATGCTCCACGTCCCACGTGACCTCAAAGTTGCCATCTCTTCTTTCATTGCAAGGCGCCACTTGTTGTCCTGTAGTGCCTCCTTATATGTACGTGGAATAGTAACGGCAGAGAGTCCCACAACAAATCTCCTATACTCGTCTGAAAGATGATCCAACAAACCATGTGCAGCAAGTGGATACGCGGCACACTTTCGTCGAGGCTTCCTTAAGGCAATAGGAATGTTCATATCATCATCCACTATGTCTTCTGAACCTAACTCATCATGTGTATCATGTAGAACTCCAGTACCATCAGTAGAAACAATGTTATCATGGCATACCTGAGGCGTGGTGGATGAATTGGACGGCCCATGAGCAGAGGAGCGAGTAAAAGACCTGCGAGTGTAAACCTGAGGTAAGAATTTTGACTGGATAGCTGGAGGTGGAGGTGGTGGAGGTGAAGGTGGAGACGGCTGAGGGGCATCATGGGGTTCATATGGTGGAAGATACGGAGGAGGAGGAACAACAACATCCTCCCCAAAATTAGGATTGGATAACATGTCACCTGTAGGAGAGAAATACATAATTGATTCAAAGAAAGTGACATCAGCACTCACATAATATTGTTTGCCAACAAGGTCAAAACATCTATACCCATTTTGGGTACGAGAATAACCAACAAAAACACATTTGACAGCTCTGGGTGAGAGCTTTTCAGGAACAGGAGTGAAATTGTGGACAAAAGCCACAGATCCAAAGACTCTGGGTGTAAGAGAGAATAATTCCTTCTCGGGAAACGCAATCGAGAAGGGAACCTTCTCTCCAAGAACGGTAGGCATGCGATTCACCAACTAACAAGCAGTGAGAACAGCATCCCTCCTAAAAGAATGAGGTGTACGACTCTGGATCAACAACATTCGTGTGACATCAAGAAGGTGACGATGTTTGCCTTCATCCACACCATTTTGTTGAGAAGAGCAACCGCAAGAGGTCTGATGAACAACTCCAAGAGACATGAGAAATTCAGACAAATGTAGTGTGGAAAACTCCAACGCATTATCCGTACGAATAAATTACACATTGGCCAAGGAAATATTTTTGACTTCAATAAGAAATGTTCTAATGATAGTACCAGCTTCTGACTTAGTCTTAACAAGAACACCCAAGACAGTCTAGAGTAATCATCCACAGCAACCATATAAAAACGATTCCCCTGATGATCAGGGACACGACTCGGACCCCAAATATCAAAATGAGACAACTCAAAGGACTGACTATTGTGACGACTCGGTCGACTCGGAAATGAGGAGCGATGGTGCTTCCCAAGTTGGCAGGCTTCACAATCCAATGCGGTACGAGTAGATATCTGCGGTAGCACATGACACATCTTCCGAAGACGAAGATGGACAAAGCGAAGATGCCACATGAAGGGAGAAACGGATCCAGAGGGAATAGTAGCAATTCCAGCATATGGTGGTACAACAAGCTTATACAAGCCTCTCTGCTCACGGCCATAACCAATCACCCTGCCAGTCGGTATGTCCTAAAACATAAAAGAAGAGGGATCAAAAATGGCACGGCAATGTAAATCTTTCGTAAGCTGACTAATGGACAAAAGGTTCATCTGAAAGTCAGGAGCATAAAAGACATTCTGAAGATGCATAGAGGGGACTAAGCAATCTCCCACTGACCAACAATAGGTAATCGAACCCCATTGGCTATGATAACGGATCTGCCAGGTGAAAGTGCTCTGTATGAAGTAAAATGCGTCTGGTTGCTACACATATGATAGGATGCCCCGGAATCCATAATCCAATCAATCAAGTCTGAACTGGTATTACTGGTAAACACATAATGAATACCTGATGAACTAGACGATGTCCTGGCAAAAGCTGCAGCATCTGTGGAACCTAGAGATGGAGTCGTAGGAGTACTTATCATCTCACGAAGTCTCGAGACAATGTCATCAAAGCAAGTATCTGGAGTAGGATGTGGCGTAGTAGTAGATGTAGTAGTAATCCTACTCAATCGCTTGTAGACCTCTACCACTGGTGGAATGGTCTCTCCGGTCAGAAGTGGTGTACGAGCAGCATAGTACACAGAGTCTAGGGAGGACAAGAAAACTCCTGTCATCGGGGCATTCTGATAAGCCTGTTGTTGCTCTGTGTTGATGGTAATGGGCATGAAGCTGTGTAATCGTTCAAACATGCCATGTAGATGAGAGAAGTGTGCATGGAGCGGTTGACCATTCTGTTTGGTCGAGAAAATGTCAAATTGCAACTGAAGAATCTTGCTTTCATTTTCCGATTGCCCATGTGTCTGCCAGTATGTCCCACATAACCTTTGCAGTTGGTTGATTAACTATATCATTAGCGATCTCCGTGGTTAGTGTCCCAGAGACCCATATACGAGCATAGGCATCATCTTGTTTCCATGACGCATTCGCCCCAGTCTTATCCGTTGGCTCTGAATAAGTCAATATGTGCTCCTTATTGTGGCACTGCATAAGGATAAGAAACTGCAAGGACCATAGCTCATAGTTGGTCCCATCCATCTTCACGATAGGGGTCGGGCCCTTAAAGGGAGGAGAAAACTTCACCCTTGTTCTCTGACATTGTATGAATAAACCGAAACACAGAACGGCTGAGGGATAAATCAAAGAAAACTTGTCTACAAGAATCGTAGGAAGGATAGGTTGTATCTGTAGACTAATACAACCATCCCTACTTCTCGCGCGATGTCGAGAGTCCCTGAATATGATAGAAATCAGATGGACTGTTACAATGCAGGAACCCCAACGGATCTTTAATGCAATCGCGAAACACCCTTAACGACGCACAAGACGTGTCAGGACCCTAGCGGGTGCTGGACAGATCACCCGCGGCCTGTGAGGCAGTGCGTCACGGGACTGGGCGTGGGCCTGCGGCAGCGCGTTCGACACATGGAGGCGCGGACTGCGCTAGGGCAATCCTAGGCCAACATCTGGAGGTGCTGGCGTAAGGGCGGCGCTAGGGCAGCACGGTGTAGGCTCCTGGAGGTGCAGGAGCACAACTGGTGGCGCGAGAAAGGGTGTTGGTGGGCTGGATCGCACGCGCGGTGGCGCTAGGGGAGGTCGGATGGGCGGTGACGTCGGCAGGGGTGTAGGGCTAGGGTTTTTGGGTGGGATACAGGAACCCCGGTCTAGGACCGTTGCTCCGATACCATGTTAGGAGAAAAATGAATCATACTTTAGAATAGACCGAGGGCTCTCTTATATAGGAGAATAGCCTTTGGGTTAATTATATGATAAGTACCCAGAGAAAATAGAAATACATGAAATACATATAGAAACATATTTATCTCAACACTCTTATATAGGAGAAAAGCTCTATGGGAAAATTACATAAGATAAACTGAAAGATAAACAAATATAAATAAAGATCGGGAGATATAAGAATCTCAATACTCCCCTCAAATTGGAGCATATATGTCTATCATGCTCAGCTTGGAACAACGGTGAAAAGGACCCCTCGCTAGAGCTTTGGTAAACATGTCTGTAATCTGATCACCTGAAGCAACATGAGTAGTGGAGATCAACCCCTTCTGGATCAAGTCACGAGTGTAGACTATTGACAATCTACCTCAATATGTTTTGTTCTCTCATGAAAGGTCGGATTGTTAGCAATGAACAGTGCTGCTTGATTATCACATTTGAGGTGCAAAGGGGCACGACAATAGTTAAGTCAGTCAGAACGGATTTAACCAATATCATTTCGGTATCCCTTGGGTCATAGCCCTATATTCTGATTCAGCACTGGATCGAGCAACAACTGTCTATTTCTTACTTCGCCATGAGACTAGTGAGCTACTAACAAACACAGTGAACCCTGAGGTGGACTTCCTATCCTTGGAACACCCAGCATAATCTGCACCTGCACATCCAGTAAATGTGAGAGATGTATCTCTTCTGAAAAGAAGAACTACACCTGGAGAAGATTTCAGGTATCTCAAAATCATGCGCACTGCATCCATGTGAGTTTGTCTGGGTTGATCCATAAACTGGCTGACGATGTTCACAGCAAATGATATACGATGCCTGGTAATAGTAACATATAACAACTTTCCTACCAACTCTCTGTATCATCTCTTATCCACCTCTTTAGAGTCATCATCATAGAGCCTAATATTAGAATTCATTGGTGTAGTAGCAGGTCTGCATCCTGTCATGTCTGTCTCAGACAGAATGTCTGTAACATACTTCCTTTGCGTCATAACCATACCCTGTTGATTTCGTGCAAACTCCAAGCCAAGGAAGTAATGTAGTGTACCAAGGTCCTTGCTTACAAACTGTTGTCCAAGGAAATCCTTAGCTGCCTGAATGCCATGTTCATCACTACCAGTAACAATGATGTCATCAACATAAACCAACACAACAATTGTACCTCTCTGAGTTCTCTTAACAAAAAGAGAATGATCTGCAGTGGATCGGCCGAACCCCTTCTGTTCAATCAACTCTGAGAGCTTCTGAAACCAAGCCCTCGGACTCTGGTTAAGACCATATATGGCCTTGTGAAGACGGCACACCATACTGGACTCCCTCTCAGCAGCAAACCCCGGTGGCTGCTGCATGTAAACCTCCTCCTGCAGGTCACCATACAAGAAGGCATTCTTTACATCTAATTGGAAAAGAGGACAGTCACGTACCACATCAACAGCAATAAGAATCCGTAGTTAGAGTGACTCGCAACAGGAGAAAAGTGTCCTGGTAATCCACCCCATAGGTTCGGGAGAACCCTCGAGCAACCAACTTGGCCTTATATCTATCCACAGTGCCATCTGCACGGTGTTTCACCGTAAACACCCACTTGCTACCAACCACAGACGCACCTGATGGAGCATGTACAGCACTCCATGTGCCATGAAATTGTAGAGTTGTCATCTCCTCCTTCATAGTGAGACGTCAATGGCTACTCTGAAATTCCTCCTGATAGGTCCGTGGAATTTCCACAGAAGACAGAGCCATAACAAACCTCTGAAAATCCTGGGAAAGACGATCCAAAGAAACATATGAAGCAAGAGGATGCATAGTGCAAGACCGCTTCTTCCTCCGTAGAGCAATAGGGTACGTCTATATCCTCATTACTGGAAAAAGACAGAGTATCCACAATATCATGTACTTCGGCCTATACATGCAAATCACCAATGCCATTAGAAGAACTCAAATGTTCAGTGCATATCTTGGGTGTGTTGAATGATAGAGGAGGTACATGAGTATGGGGTCGTCGCTGGTAAACCTGCAGAAAGAAAGTAGGAGACGGTGGAGGTGGAGGTGGTGGAGAAGGTGGTGGAGGTGGAATAGATTGCGGTAATGCCGATGTAATAGAGATCGGAGGAAGAGGCATATAGACCTCTTCTCCGTCCTCTGAAGAAGTAAGCATGTCACCTATGGGAGAAAAATACATAATGGACTCAAAAAAGGTGGCATCTGCACTAACGTAGTACCTTTGTCGAACAGGATCAAAGCAAGGATATCCCTTTTGGGTCTTGGAATACCCGACAAACATACATTTGACAGCTCTAGGAAAGACCTTATCAAGACCAAGAGACATTTGATAAACACAAGCTACTGAACCGAAAACACGAGGCGTAAGCGACAAAGATCCGTCTCGAGAAACGCAATCAAGAACAGGATCTTCTCCCCCAATACCGAAGAGGGCATACGATTTATCATATAGCAAGCAGCTAGTATGAATGAGGAGCACGACTCTGAATCCAAAGAGTTCTGGTAACGTCCAAAAAATGGCGGGTGTTTTCGTTAAGTCACCCCATTTTGTTATGCACAAGATGTCTGATGCACAGTACCATGAGACCTAAGGAATTGAGAAAGGTGAATACTACAAAATTCTAGTGCATTATCTGAACGTATAAACTTGACTTTTGCTCCTTATTTCATTAATAAAGGATAGAATAACAGGACCAGCATCAAACTTGTTCTTAAGAAGAAAGACCCAAGACAAACTCGAAAACTCATCAACTGCAACAATAAGATGAATTTAAGTTATTCCCCAGATTGGTAAGTAAGCAGGCTACTGACTTGATCATTTCGATCCAGTCAGCTAGAACCCGGGAGCCAAGCTTCCAATCAAGAGCTTTCCGACGTGCGAGCCTATCCTAGTTGGGTCCTCCCCTCCTCTAGGTACGAGGGCACAGAGACCTATTAGATTATATGAATACCTTGCGGCACAGTGAGAGGCAATTAGCATAAGGGGCAGGGAGAGGGTTGATGAGTTCAGCCAGACCAGCTCCTGTATAAGGAGTTACATGTTGAAATGTAGCAGGCGAATCCGTCGTTTCAGCTACCACAATAGTGTATTCCATAGCCCCCCCCCCATCTATCGTTAAAGTCAAGTCATCACTACCGCAACTATATATTCAGGGCAGAACCAGATATCTGGATGCTTTTTGACTGATAACTACATAAATACATACGACATTTTTCCCTTTTTTCTTGAGCTTGCAGTTTTACCAATCAGTCTGCCCCCAATAATTCATTCTCGCGGGCGGATCATCAAATCAATAGCAATAAGACCGGACCTGTCCCTGGTGATCTGGGATACGACTGGGACCTCAAATATCGAAATGGATTAACTCAAACAGACTATGATTACTCCGGCCCTAACGACTCTGGAAAGTGGACCGATGATGCTTCCCAAGCTGGCAGGCCTCGCACTGAAAAGTAGACCGAGGAGAAATCCGTGGAAGAACGTGACTCAGCTTTTGCAGAGAAAGATGACCAAATTGAAGATGCGACATATATGGAGAAACAGATCCAATGCGAAGAAAAGAGGCACCAACATATGGAGATTGCACTAGTCTGTAGAGACCCCCTTGCTCACGGCCAGGTCCAATCACCCTGCCCGTGAGTATATCCTGAAACACAAGAGCAGATGAATCAAATATGACACGATAATGTAAATCTTTGGTGATTAGACTAATTGATAGTAAATTCATAGAAAATTCAATAGTATAAAGAACATTCTCAAGCCCCATTGCGGGAGTCAACTGCACCACCCCCTGTCCAGTAATGGGAGAGTGTGTCCCATCTGCTATCACAACGGATCGTCCATGCTGAGTTGGACGAAAACCACTAAACAAGCATTTGTCACCACAGAGATGACGGGATGCTCCGGAATCTATGATCCATTCTGACAAGTCTGCCTGTAACAACTAATAAAGGCATATTCTATACCTGATGTAGAGTTGATCAGTTGATGTTGAGTTAGCTACCTCTGAGGATCCTGAAGGAGAGCTGGATGATCCAGAAGTACCATGCATAATCTCCCTTAATCGCGCCACAAGCTCGTCAAATCTCTGGTCAGATACAGGTGATGAACTCCCAACCTGTTGTGTCTGCTCTGCAACTCGAGCTGAAGCAGGAAACCCATGCTTAGAATAGCAGGTTTCCTCAGAGTGAACTGGCCTATGGCAGTAGGTGTACGGCTGACGGGGTCGACTAACCCCTCCTCTGCCCAAGCTAGGGCCTCCTCTACCACGATATGGTGTAAGGCTTCCGCTACCACGTGACGCAACCATAGCTGTAGATGTCTGCGACTGTAAAGTACTACCATAGGATATAGATAGTCTACTCAATATGCAATATGCCTCCTCCATCGGAGGTATGGTAGCATCAGCAAGAATCTGGGCACGAGTTACGTCATACTCAGGGTCAAGGGCTGCTAGAAAAACCCTAGTCATCACAGAGTCTCTATATGCCTTGAGCTGCTCTGGCGTAGCAGTCAAGGGAATGTATCCATGTAGCTTCTCAAACATACTCCTCAAAGAAGCATAGAGGATATGAAGGGCGCGATCATTCTGCTTCGAAGTGAAGATATCGTGCTGGAGCTACATTATCTTTGATTCATTCTTCGCCGAAGAGTATGTAGCGGCGAGAATATCCCACATAGCCTTTGCAGTAGGCTGACTCAAAATATCATTAGCTATCTCTGTGGACACAATCTCGGATAGCCACACGCGTGCATATGCATCATCTGCCTCCCATGAGGCATTTGTCTCAGTCTTGTCACGTTGCCCCTCTGTCGTGAGGATGTGCTTCTTGCCATGGCATTGCATTAAACTCATAAACTGCATGGCCCAGAATCCATAATTCATTCCATCCGTCTTCACAATTAGTGTTGGACCTTAAAAACACCTAGGGATGGAATATCTGTTTTGTTTTCTGACATGATGACAACGATTTCTAAAGACTGGGGTTGCAAACTGGACAAATAATGACTACACAAACATATAGGAAAATGGTTGTGGGTGTAGACTCAAACCACAACCACTTCCATTCCTTCAAGGCTCCTTTGGGTTGTTAAGGTGTCTTTGGACAATCAGATCACATCTTAGAAGACCAAGTGGGAGCCCTACAAGACACCTGCAGATGTGAACGATGGAGCGAGGAGGCACCTACGTCGTTGGAGCGTCACGCGGAGACGCTATCCACGCTAGGGCACGAATGCGAGCATACAGGAGCAGGCACGAGTGCGCAGGCACACACGGAGGTGCGTGCGTGAGTGCGCAGGCGCACACGGAGGTGCTTATGTGAGGGGGGTTGGGTGCGCAGGATCGCGCAAGGGTGCGCGAGAGAGGCGAGCGGCATCTGGAGAATCTGTGTGCGATGGCGACGCGTGGTTGGCCTTGACGACGGTGCGTGAAGGTTTTGGTGGGGACGGATTCTAGGGCACAGGCTCCAGTCTAAGACCGTCGCTCTGATACCATGTGAAAGGAAAAGGTGAAGTTGTATTTTACGAAGCCCTAGAGCTCTCTTATATAGGAGAAAAGCTCAATGGGAAAATTACATAAGATAAATAGAAAATTTTAATAAAGACCAAGAGATATAAGAATCTCAACAAATATGAAAAACAAAAAGGAAGATAACTCATATCTCAACAAATATCATCGATATATTGGAGACATTTTGGTGATGTAGGTGGCATATGAGCATTCTTCGGTATAAGTTAAAATCAGAAGGAGGATTGCTCGTCTTATTATGAGAACCATAGGCTTCTTATATAGATATGGAAACCTAAGATTAGAGTTGTATGGAAGGATGCCTTTCCACTCAAAGATAGGAGTACCCATAGGTTAGGGTTTGCAATATAGCACTCAACACTCACCATCAAGCTAAAGCATACATGTCAATCATGCTCAACTTGTTACAATATTTTTCAAAATGTGTACGAGTGAGTGGCTCGGTGAACATGTAGGTAGTTTGGTCTATACAAAGTATGCTAAGAGTGTGCAGCAAAGCTCTCTGTATCAGTTCTCTGATGTAATGGCAGACAACTTCCACGTTTTTGATACAAAACATGGGGATGGTAACTTTTTAAAGTCAGAAAAGGGGAAACACGCTATGTTGTCCACCCCCGAATATATTAATAAAGGTAGAGGAGAATATACTTACATAAGCTAAGATTCACACAGAATCTTAGCATGAAAAAATACACTTTCTGAGTAAAATCGATCACCGGCAAAGATTGTACCATTTTTAGCTTACCAAATGCACCATAAAGTTGCAATCAGTCGATGGAGCTCATCATGCAACCTACTTCTTTCAGCATTCAGATATTCCCCAAAAGTCTCAAGACTATGTATTCATTCAAGTTAGTCTAGTATCTTGCCAGATGGTGGAAGTTCTGTAGCAGTGGAAAAAGAGATGTTCAATGGATTCCCTATCAGTGTTGCAAAGAGGACAAAGAGTCGTAACACCTGCGAACAATCTTGAACATCGATCCCGAGTTAAAATATGCCTCAATCGCTGACCAAAGGAAGACACGTATTCTGCTCTGTAATTTCATCTCCCATATATATTTGCAATCACGGACAATGATAGCATCAAAAGTTCATGGTGGACTTGTAAGCTCATCTTACCAAAAATCTCCACCTCTCCACTTTCAACGATCTCTGCCTCCTAACGGCCTATGGTATGGCTCAAAGATTCTAGAAGAAGCATAAATTCCTCCATGTGTTGGTCTTAAAAATCTGAATGAAAAGAGGGCATCCATAAATTACCATCCCAACATCCCTCACCTTCGCATTCTGTGAAGAGGGAAGAGCGTATAGACGTGGGAGTCTAGATGCCAGAGTGCCAGAATCTATCTAGTTCTCGGTCCATAAAGAAAAAGAAGTTCCATCTCCCAAAAATGGCCAAAAAAGATCACCAAACCGCGGCATCACCAGAGCGGATACCTTTCCAGAAAGCATAACAAAATGCAGACAGATTGTGTATAAAGGTCTCATGTACCTGTATACCATATAATTTTCTGAATAATCTACAACAGAGATCGCCACTATCTCCCCAAATTCCGGCGACCCATTTCAGCAAAAGCCCTTGTCCATAGATTCCATATGAGAGATGTCCAGTCCTCCAAGATGTTTACGTCGGAAACAGTTTCCCGGTAAATTAAATGGATTCCTTTTACACCACATCTTGAATTGGACCAAAAAATCTCCTCATAATTATCTCTAAAACTGTGTCGAACACCAGTTGGCAATAGACGGGGTGACATGAAGAATATTGGGATAGTTGAAAGCACTGCCTTCAGTAGCACCAATCGTCCTCTTAATAACAAAGCTCCCTTACAGCCTCTAGTTTTGCCTCCATCTTCTCAATTATTAACAAGGGGGCAGCCTTGATGCACCCCCCGCTGAGGCTGAAAAATCCCCCTTTTGGTTGGTCCTTTACGATAATCACGTAAGATGCAGAGGATATACACCTTTTCATCCAAGATATCCATATGTCAGAGATACATCAACGAGCTAGGGTAGATCACATGAAGCGCCAATCCAAAGTACCGTAGGCCTTTGAAAATTCTACCTTACATATGATTCCTCTTTTGCAGCTTCTTTTCCAATCCACAAGGATTTCTGTTGCCATGACCAAACTATCAACGATTTGTCTACCAGGGATGAAAGCAGACTGGAGAAGTGATATAATGTGATCTAACATAACGTTCGGCCTATTCGCCAAAACCGTTGCGATTATCAAGTAGATGGCATTTGAAAGCACAATAGGGGCGAAAGTCTTCAACCCGTTTTGATGATTCCTTCTTCGGTATAAGGCAAATGAGCGCTTTGTTGATTCTTTCAAATCTTGCCTTTCTCGTTGCGAACTCGAGCAAGGCCTCCACCACCTCTCCATCGACCAGAGGCTAGAGTTCTTTAAAAAAGAACACTGGAAACATGTCCGGGCCAGGCACCCCATTAGTGTTCAGGTTCCCAACCGTGGTCTTCACCTCTTCTAACGTGAAACTATGTATCAAATGGTTCCCATGTTGACTGGACACATGTGACGTCCCAAGTCCACTCCATCTATAAGGTCAACCATCCGCGTCGCAAGAGAAATCTCCGAATTTGTTGGGAAAATTGAAAGACTTGTTTATTCTGTGAACCCTAGGCTCTCTTATATAGGAGAGCAACCTATGGGTAAATTACATAAGATAATCATAAGTACAGGAAATTAAGAAACAGTACGAAATATGGAAATAAATAACGTAAACAGTTATATCTCTACAGTCCCCCTCAAGATGGAGCATAGATGTCGATCATGCTCAGCTTGGACGAGCACTTCTGAAAAGGTCCTCTAAGTAAGGCCTCGGTGAAGATATTTGCAGTCTGATTTCCCGAGCCTGCATATCCACATGTTGAGACGGTGACCTCCTTGCCCTTTTTAAACAGTAGACCTACGCGGAGATGATTTAAGATATCTATGTATCATATGTATAGCATCCATATGGATCTGATGAGGTTGCTCCATGAACTGGCTTACCCGACTAACAGCAAAGGAAATATCGGGTCTGGTAATGGTTACATAAAGAAGTTTTCCTACCAGCTCTCTGTATCTCCTATCAACCTCATCTGTATCACCATCATATAGTTTCATGCTTGGATCCATGGGTGTGGTAGCAGGTCGACACCCAAGCATACATGTGTCACTTAGCAAGTCAATGACATATTTTCTTTGGGTCATCACAAGCCCTTGTTGATTTCTGGCGAATTCCAGTCCCAGAAAATACCTAAGGGTGTCGAGATCCTTTGTGACAAATTCTCGACCCAAAAGTACTTTGGCCTTCTCAATTCCTCGCATGTCATCTCCTGTAATGAGAATGTCATCCACATATACCATAATAGCAACCATACATGTGGATGTTTTCTGTACAAAAAGGGAATGATCTGCATTCGAACGTTTGTACCCATGTTTCTCAAATAAGTCTGAGAGCTTCTGGAACCAAGCTCTAGGACTCTGTTTAAGGCCATAAATTGCCTTATGAAGTCTACACACTTGTGAACACTCACCCTCAACAGCAAATCCAGGTGGTTGTTGCATGTAGACTTCCTCTTGAAGGTCACCATAAAAAAATACATTTTTGACATCTGGCTGAAATAATGACCAATCTCAAATGACAACAATAGAAAGAAGAATCCGTAAGGTGAAATGATGGGCAACTGGAGAAAAGGTGTCAAGATAATCCACCCCGTATGTCTGAGTAAACCCACGTGCGACTAAACGTGCTTTGTATCTGTCGATGCTACCATCTGCATTCTGCTTAACCGTAAACACCCATTTACAGCTCACAGGAGATACTCCAGTAGGAGTAGGAACAAGGCTCCAAGTGCCTCTTGACTGAAGAGCGTCCATCTCTTCTTTCATAGCCAATCGCCATCAGCTATCCTTCAAAGTCTCTTGATAATTCTTTGGAATAGCCACGACTGATAATGCAGCGGCAAAATTCTTGAAATCACCAGTCAAGCAATCAAAGGAGACCACAGAAGCAATAGGATATGATGCACAACTACGCTTCTGCTTCCAAAGTGCAATGGGTAGGCAGCCTCGACATTTGTTTCCTGTGAAGAATCCCACTCAGGTAGAACATTAGACCCATCATTGGAAACTGTATTATCAGAACATACCTCATGTGTGCCAGATGACGAGCGGTGACCATGAGCAGACGGGGGCCGACGGGTATAGTGGTGTGGTAATGGTAGAACTGGCACATGTATAGGAGGTGAGGGTGGTGGTGGTGTGGGAAGTAATGGTAGTGGTGACATATATATGTTATCACCATTATCTGAGGATATCAATAGATCACCTGCAGGAGTAAAATACATCACGGCCTCAAAAAAAGGTAACATCGGCACTTACGTAATACTTCCTGCGCATTGGATTGATCATAACACAGGTACCCTTTCAGTGTCCTGGAGTACCCAACGAAGACACACTTGACAGCTCTAGGAGAGAGCTGGTCGACGAATGCGACATAGCCAAACACGCAAGGATTGAGAGAGAATAACTCCTTTTTCTGGAAAAGCAAGTAAGAAATGAATTTTTTCACCTAAGACTGAAGAGGGCATGTGATTAATAAGATAGCATGTCGTTAGAACAACATCACCCCAAAAAGAATGTGGAGCACGACTCTGAATGAGAAGTGTCCTAGTAACATCAAGCAAATGATGATGCTTCCTTTCAGCAATGTCATTTTGTTGTGAAGTATAGGCACATGTTGTTTGATGAATAATTCCCTGGTTGAAAAATACATAGAGAGATTATTAATACATAATTCCAAGGCATTATCAGTGCGCACAATCTTCACAGAGGCAGAGAAGATATTTTGGACTTCGGTCAAAAAAATTGTAATAACATCTCCAGCTTCAGATTTATTCTTTAATAAGAAGCCCCAAGACAAACGTGAGAAATCATCCACTGCAACCAAATAAAACATGTGCCCCTGATGATCAAGAACACAATTGCGACCCCAAATATCTATATGAAACAACTCAAAATTGGAGCTACTGCTCCAACATTGACGACTGGGAAAGGTAGAGCGATGATGCTTTCCCAACTGACATGCCTCACACTGAAAGGACTCGTGAGGCAAAATTTGAGGCAGAACGCGGCACAATTCCTGTACCAGGTTATGACTAAAGTGCAAGCGCCAAGTGAATAATGAGACAGATCCAGCAGATATAGAAGAGAGTCTGGTATAGGGAGTTCAGATGAGACCATAGAGACCGCCTTCCTACTCACAGCCACAACCAATCACCTTATCCGTAAGGATGTCCTGAAAAACAAGAGAAGATGGGTCAAAAATGGCTCTGCAATGTAAGTCCTTCGCAATCTGACTAATAGATAACAAATTCATAGAGAAATATGGTGCATGCAACAAAATCTGTAGATGCATAGATGGTGTCAAGCTAATCTCCCCTTGTTCAACAATTCGGGGAGTGTATTCCATCTGCAATAACTACAGTTCCTCCCAGGGGAACCTGTCTGTAGGCTGTAAGTTGTCCCATATCGCCACACAAGTGATGTATGACACTGGAGTCCATAATCCATTCCATAGTATCATGTCTATTACTACTAGTGAATGCATAAGTTCTACCTGAGGTACTGGAGGAGGCTGAGGCAGCTACATCTGAATGACTCTCAAGAGCTGACGAAGATGTCACGGGGCCAGAAGGAGGTATAATACCTCTCAAACGTGCCACAAGATCCTCAAAACGCTGATCTAGAGAGGAAGTGGTTGGGGCTCAATCTGTTCAGCTACTCAAGCAGAAGAAGGGAATCCATGCTTCGAGTAGCATGTATCCTCTGTATGTCCCGGACGATGGCAGAAGGTACATGGCTGACGAATGCAACCTCCTCTCCCCCTGGGTCTACGACCACGAAACTGAGAAGGGCCTCCTCGACATCGAGAGGCAGCCATCGCTGAAGAGGTCTGTCTGGTAGTGAATGATGGAACAGTGATCTGACTGAGCCTATGAAAGGCTTCCACCATTAGAGGAATGGTAGAATCTGCTAGAATCTGAGAACGGGTTGCCTCAAACTCTGGATCGAGGGCTGCCAGAAACACACCAACCATGGTAGCATTCCGATAGGTCTTCTGCTGCTCAGGGGTGGATGTCAGGGGCATGAAGTTGTAGAGCTTCTCAAACATCCCACGCAAGGATGTATATAGCGAGTGAAGAGAACGCCCATTCTGCTTGATCGTAAATATATCATGTTGGAGCTGTAGAATCTTTGTTTCTTACTAGTAGACTTCATCATACTCATGAACTGCATAGCCCACAGTTCATAGTTTGACCCATCCATCTTTGCTATTGGCGTAGAACCTCTGAATGCATCCAGGGAGGAAACTTCGACCTTACTTTCTGATATGATGGCTTGAGAAGACTAGGTATGAAGATTAGATGCTAGTTTGTCTACATGCACATAGAGAGATATGGTTGCATGTGTAGACTCACGCAACCAATCTCATCAAAGGCGACGAACCGTGACAAGAACGTTCAACCCGTGCTAGGGTTCCTCTGAGCAAGTACAAGATGCCTCGACACAGGAGACAAGATTCGCGTAGGAGGCGCGTGAAGAGCCTAGACAGAGGTTTTGGACAGCCGCTAGGGGCTAGGCAAAGCCAAGGTAGTATCCTGGCGAGCCTAGTGGGGCTGCTGGAGGTCTGCGGTGCCCAGGCAGGGACCCAGCAGCATTAAGGCTGGAGCCCGGTTGTGCACGCGAATCCTAGGCAGGGGTCTGGCGAGGTAGGCGACGTGAAGGGAGAAGCCCAAAGAGGGTTGGCGAGACCGGCGACGAGGAGGACCCAAACGTGGGCCAGCGGCGAGAAGGAGGTCAGAGAGAGGAGGCAGCGAAAGAGAGAGAGAGAGAGAGAGAGAGGGTTGGGAATTAGGGTTAGGGTTTCAGAGCTCTGGTCTAGGACCGCACTCTGATACCATGTTGGGAAAATCGAAAGACTTGTTTATTCTGTGAACCCTAGGATTTCTTATATAGGAGAGTAGCCTATGGGTAAATTACATAAGATAATCATAAGTACATGAAATTAAGAAACAGTACGAAATACGGAAATAAATAACGTAAACAACTATATCTCTACAGTTCCACCAACGATAGGCCCATGTCACGATCTTCCTCCACTCTCCTATTGTTGACTACCATATATCTTATAGTATTTTGACGACGCATTCCACTAGAAATCCTATGGAAATAGTTGGTGTTTACGTCTCCTTCTCTAAGCCATCTTTGCCTTTCTCTCTATCTCAGTTCTGCCACTTTTTTATCATCAAGTTGGATCGTCCTCAAAGCAGTTGCTCGCTCACCAAGCTCCTCCATGTCAACAAGTTGGATCGTCCTCTGAGCATCCTCTAATTTGTTGGATTTGTTTCTCGTGGCTTCTGTCTCCTCTAGACCAAGATTTTGGTTGGACCACATGCCTTTGGTGTGGGAATCATGGGAAGGGACTTTGCCCTGATCTTTTTTCATATTCGAGAGGGATTGGTTATTGGAGGAAAACTTCATAGATTTAGTCTACGAGCACTGGTTGTCCACTATTTGCATTGGCACTGTTGTGGCACGTCTTGCGCAAAATATTACATCTCTATGGTCTAGGCTTTGTCTTTTCGAGAAGGAAACTCGAGACGAATGAGGAGCAATTAAGGTGGTTGTTGAGGCTATCTTGAGCAGATTAGTTGTTGAGGATGCCATGTGGTTGTTATTTATATGCATTGTTGCTTTATTATCGCATTTGAGCTTCATATGGTGGTGGGAATGACATAAAGATATGTGAGTAGGGATCGAATCCATACTAGTGTGTTGTTGTGTGGGCCATAACTTTGTATTCACTCCCAGCACTTGAATGGGGACAACTGCATGTCTCTTGCTCCTCCAAGTTACCAAGTTTCCTATTAGGATAAGAGTCCAATTAAGATTAGGATTTAGGAATCCCAATAGGATTGGACTCCTAATCCTAATAGTAGTTGAGTTGTATTCTATTTATAATCCTATTGGGAATAGGACTATAGGGTTGTATTTGAACTATATAAAGAGGGGTGGAGATATTGCCTCTACAACACAGCAAGAGGGAATACTACAAGACAAAAGAGAGAAAGAAAGAAGTGAGAGAGAGGAGAGAGTGACGTACTCGTCTTCTTATAGTGATCTTTCTTCTCCGGTGGTCGTAAGAGGTGACCGACCACAGTTATATATGGTTATTCTTTCTTCCACATGTTTCCGTAGTGGTGGTCGATTGTGCATTCGAATCCGTCCAAGGGAGTTCGTATCCCCAACAATCGGTATCCGAGAGAAGACAATACCATCGGGTCGTGTTCCCAACAATTGCTATCAGAGCTGAGTTGGTATTGATGACTCGTGTCCTATCAACTGGTATCAGAGCTTGATTCGACGACAGCGACGGATACGACATGTCGGATCAGAGCGAGATTCAACGTCAAGGAGACGAAGAAACACAACATGTACGCTTTCTTCATAGGCAGTTAAGGTCCAACAGTTTACAGTGAACCGTTGAGATCAGGGGCATCCGGGGTCCGATTGAGGTGATCCAAGAGTCCAGATAGAGGTTTTGCGCACTCCAGACGAGTTGGACGGTTGGATCGGGAGGATTCTACTCTAATTTTTCAGATCGTACAAGGAGGTACGATAAGAAAGCGATGGCGAATTTACATCCAGGGGTGCATCATTCTCTCTGGAATACTTCAACTGGAAGAACGACTTCACCTTATGGCGATGACGAATGAAGAGCATACTCACGCGAGAAGGACTTGTGAAAGCTCTTCAAGATAAAGAAAAGAAGGTGAAGAAGATTAAAGAGGAAGAGTGGAAGGAGATGAGAGATCTCACGAACAATATAATACAATTGTTCTTGGTAGACAACACTCTTCGTGAAGTCATTAGCTTGGAGGATCCAACAGCGGTTTGGATGAAGCTCGAGGGCGATATAACTCAAATCTTTGACGAATCAACTATTGATGAAGAAGCTCTATGGTCTAAAGATGATCGACGGGACAAAGCTCGAAATGCACTTGTATGAATTCAAGAAGATTCTGACGGACATGCCCATACTTGAGGAGGAAAATGCGAAAGGAGAATCTCTCTTCAAGGAGGAGGATAAGGCATTGATCTTGTTGAGTTCACTTCCATCTTTCTACAATCATATTGTGACGATGCTACTCTATGGCAAATAGGCCATCACATTGGACGAGACAGTTGCTTCGCTACTTATGAATGAGTCTCGACGGACGTCGACGGATGAGGCAACGAATAATGAAGGTCATGTGCTGACAACCGAAGGTAGACGCTCAAGATCAAGGGAGACGGGGTTCAGAGGTCGATCCATGTCACGAGGTCCAATCAGAATCTTCTATTGTGACAAGGAGGGTCACAAGATAGCTGATTGTCCAAGACGTGAGAAGGAGAAAGGAAAGAAGAAGGTTGGTGATTTTGAATCCGAACAAGATGATTCCACCGTAGTCTTCGAGGGAGACTTGTTAGCATGCTCTAGAGAGATGAAGGCAGATTCAAGATGCTTCTGGACTCGGTATGTTCAGATCACGTGCGTTCATCCAGAAAGTAGTTCAGTACATATCAGACATACAATGATGGCATGATCAAGATGGGATGTGGAAAGGTTCATCACGTCAAGGGGATTGGAACAGTGCAACTCTGCATGTTTGATGGAGTAGTACAAACTCTGACAGGTGTCAGACACGTTCCTACAGCCAAGAAAAAACTGATTTCACTGGGAACGATCGAGTCACGAGGACATCGAGTCACCGTTGAAGGGGGGTTCTCAGAGCGAGCAAGGAAGCATGTGTGGTGACGCATGGGATGAAAATACCGAACAATATATATAAGCTCGAGGGAAGGGTCATGACAGGTGATGGAGCTCCAATTATTCCCAAGACGATCAGTACGATGAGAGGGCGACATGTTATCAACATCTCGAGAAGCGAGTGCGATTCGCTTTACCAGAGGATATCGACACAATCTTTAGTCACGAGAGATTTATGATGTCGCATCAAATTGTGCCCGAGAAGGGCACATCGAGGGCGCCTAGTAATGGGTGCGTCACCCAGACTTATTAAGATCCTGCTAACGAAACCTGTCGATGACGAGCATGGCACAGTGTAGACTCAAGACGATAAAGAGATCGTGATAGAATTCAACCCAATGGTGAGATTGCTAGGATTAGAGTCCAATTAAGATTAGGAATCCTAATAGGATTGGACTCCTAATCCTAATAGTAGTTGAGTTGTATTCTATTTATAATCTTATTGAGAATAGGACTACGAGGTTGTATTTGAGCTATATAAAGAGGAGGCGGAGGTATTGCATCTACACCACAACAAGAGGGAATACCGTAAGAGAAGAGAGAGAAAGAGAGAGAGAAGAGGGATGAGAGAGAGATAAGAGAGCGAGGAAACGGAAAGAGTTGTGCTCGTCTTCTTATAGTGATCTTTATTCTCTGGTGGTTGTAAGAGTTGACCGACCACCATTATATCCGATTGTTCTTTCTTTCATGTGCTTCCGTAGTGGTGGTCGATTGCGCATCCGCATCCGTCCAAGGGGATTTGTATCGTGTTCCCAACATTTCCTGAAGGTGCGTGCAGAGCCTGATAATAGATTTTCCGATGGACATGCATCCTCCATAATCTGAAACAAAAATAGGCTATAAGGTTGAAGGTGTTGCCTTTGGTGAGGTCCTTCCCTGGGGAAGACTTGATGTCTCAAAACCATCATGTGTGCACGGAAGTGTGCTGAAGTAAGAGAGACCATGAGTTGACTCAGCATGCCGACTACACGAGATTTATCTGGTTGTGTGATGGTTCAATATAGTAATTTTTCCACTAATCGTATATATCAACCTGTATCTTCAAAAATTCTCAGTTCATAGATACATGTCTTAGGATATATAAGTATATGTTCTAGCTTAGATCCTAGCATCCATGTCTCTTGCAGGAGATCAGTAGCATACTTTCATTGGATATGATCATGCCTTTGGTTGGATCAAGCTATTTCGATCCCAAGAAAGCGTATTAATGGCCCCAAGTTGTTGGTCGAAAATTGTTCAGCTAGTTGCTTCTTCTCTTCTGTAATACTGTCAGTGTCATCTCATGTGAGGATGATATGATCTATATAAAAAAGTATTACCTCGGTTCCTTTTTGTTTTTCGTACGAACAAGAAATGATTTGATGATGACCTAAAAATGCCCGAATTGTCTAGTACCTTTCATAACTTCTAAAACCATGTGTGAGGGCTCTGATTAAGTCCATAGGTAGCTCCATGTAGCAAGCACACCTTCTGACGCCCCCTTGCATCTCGAAATTGGGAGGTCGCTGCTTGTTACATGTATACGACCTCCTGTAGTTTATAGATCACCAGATACGGATTCATTCTTGACATAAACTTAATGTCAAGGCCAATCAAGATGTATGACAACTGCCACAAGCGTCTGTATTGTAGAGAGATGAACGACCGGGTGGGTAGAACATGTTAAAGAAATCAACATTATAGGTTTGAGTAAACCCCTTGGCAATTAAGCAAACCTAGTACCGACCAATCAACCCATTGGGCTTATAATTCATTGTGAATACCCATTAGGATCCAACAACCTCATAGTCACCAAGTGAATCAACAAGATGTCATGTGCTTCGTGAATAAAGTGCAGATGATAGTTGTTCATATCATAATGTTGTTTCTGATCAAAATTTGACAATGAGTAATCAGTTGGTATTTTCTTGTGGTTGAGGAGACGTAAGTGTATTATGACAAGAGATCGGTATGCGAGAATCTTTATTGGGGTTTCAAATATATGTCCGCTCAGTGACTTAAATGAGGAAACAATTGAACATCCTTTTTCCATGTGAGAAGACGTCTACGAATTGGGAGGAGTTCGATTTAGAATAGCTAAATCGCCAAAGCATAGACCATTTTTGGGACTCCTTTGCAGCGGCAAAGAACAAGCAAAGAAGTATACTTTTACTATTGGAGGCAATCATTTGGGAGATATGGTTAGCTAGAAATGGTGCACTATTTACCACCATGCACTATATTATGAAAATGTAATCTCTCATTTCAAGTCTTTAATTGAATCAGTATTTGTAAGTCTTCTTGTAACCTCTTCTCTTTTTAATATATTTGGGGCAGACACCTCAGTATGTAACCCCCTCTTTGAGCTCAAAAAAAGAGTAATTAGAGTCGAGATTTGGCTACTTAAATCGCACAAATATTTGGAAATACATTGCCAGAGCCCGTGGGGCTGGAGAATCTAAGAGAAGCCGATTAGTAGCGGTGGGATGATATTTAGTGGAGGCATTACTACTGTCCTAGATGGCACAGGAAACAAATTGGGTTTGCCATACCCTAATGATGAAGGTAGGGCGGTGCCGGGGGATTCAACTTGTGGGGGGGGGGGGGGAGGAGGGCTTCAGGGCCATGAAGAATTCATTACATATTATATTGATGGTAAACGTGAATTCGATTTCACATTCTTCATTAATTAAATGTAAATATGATCTACATTTTATCTTGGACTAATGAATTGGATAAGTATCTCAAGGATGATTTACCAATTGTCTCAAGGAGATAATTGTTAATAATAATCAAGATATAACTCCACAACCATCAAAGATAAAGTAGGATTTCAATTTAAATTTAAATTTAAATTTTAATGGAGAAAATTATCCACCATAATTCATGACGGACATCCATTATTCTCCTATAAAAGGTGACGGGTACCTCCATTATCTCTCATGCTTTCAGTTGAAATCAAAATGAGAATTTATTATCTTATTATGAGAACCCTAGGACTCCTTACATAGATAGAGACCTAGGGTTAGGGTTACAAGGAGGGATGCCTCTCCACTCAAAAGATAGGAGCAAGGTTTTAAAAAATGAAAGGCGGAATGAGGCGTTTTCCCTGGAAGCGAGGCGAGGCGTAGCCTCGAAGCGGTCGAGGCGTAAGCCTCGATTTGTATAGAAAAATACTTAGAAAAAGTATAATAAATATATTTATGATGAAATTATCTTAATTGACATATATATAATATAACATTGTAATATATGATGAAATTATGAAGATAAAAACGTGAAAGAAAGGTTATGTAAATTCCATAAACTTATCTACTAAATTTCTACCCAATCAAAAATAGAATCATTAGCTATTATTGTCATTAAAATATCAAAGACAACATATTTTTCACTAAAAAATATTGTGGTACATAAAAAATTATGATTAGATATATTTGTTACATGACTAATATATAAAAGATGACAACATTGACATGCCTTGAATCTAATCTTATTTTTTCTATTTGGTATATTACGTTTCTCATTATGTCACCTCACTTAACACTAGCTTTTCTTTAAACTTTATTGATTGTGTATCTAAAAGTGTAATATTAAGAATTTCTTGGAAAAATCAAACAAGTTTAATGCTTAATATGAATATGAACAAACTTAAAATTTCAAGCACTCATCTTGTAAATATATATCCTAGACAACTATACATTTATAAGCATCTAAAACTACCAATAAGACAATTTAAATCCTTAAAAAATGCTTTAAATTCCAGAAAAAGCCTCACAGACCGCCTCGCCCCACCTCGACCGCCTCACCGCCTCGGACCGCCTCGACCTTCTGAGGCGTACGCCTCATCCATTGCATCCGAGTCGTACGCCTCAAGGCTAAAAAGTCCCGCCTCGTTCCGCCTCGACTGCCTCGACCGCCTCGAGGCTAGCCTTTTAATACCACGGATAGGAGTATCCATGGGATTAAGGCTTGTAATTAAGTGTTCAACAATATATTTCTCAGATTTCACTCTATATCGGTGAGATTTCTTCCATATCACAGTATTTTTGTCATATTTTTTATAGTGTTTTTACTTAGGAGAGTCATCTTGCTCTTATAAGAAGCTTTAGAATCAAGTTTTCTATGTAGTGTCATATACCACTAGATTGTTGCCACAACAATTTGCAATAACCCTAGAACAGATATAGCCATTCCTAGTATAAATGGGCATCCATCTCAGATGCGAGGTTAAGTACTCTTAGCTTCCATTATAAAATCAAACCATGACTATAGGGTACGTAATTGATTGTAAAATCAGGTATCCCTATATTATGACATGAGAATGGTATTGTATGCAGGCAAACAATATAAGGCAGCAGATATGAGTAGCGTAGATGATATATGGACCCACCCCAAAGACCTTTAGTTCTTATAGGTAACACGGTAAGTATCTACTACTATTTATAATATATTATCTAGATTTATCTAAATTCAGGAATTCTGTTATCACTAAACTTGTAGTGCATCATAGTTTCTTTTCTTGGTTGCATATTTTACTTTGTGAGACATATATCTATGTGCTAGCAAGAAATTTATGATGTGACATAAATCAAGCCTCTTAAATATACCTCTTTTCCATCTAACAAGTGATTTTTATCTTATTTATTTGTTAAAGAATATTGGAAAATTTTAATTTTAAAAGTAAAAATCATTTTAAGCCATGTCCATAATTTCCAGCTATATGAAAGAAATATCAGTGATGTTTCCATATTTCCCTTTTTGGACTTGTGATAAAATGAGACGGAAATCGACATTGTGATTACCAATCTATATTAGTCATCGTCCCTTGAAAATAAGTTAAACATGCACCACTAAAATTATATGAACTACACCAAGATTGTATGGCATTCATTGGAAGATGAGATCAGATATGATCATCTGGGAATAAATGAATGAATCAATGAAAATAGCAGACTTGGAAAAGATTCCAGAGATTACCAGGTAGGGAGATTGCCCTCATCAAAATCCATTGCAGGAGGGGCACGTCTACAATGTGGTATTGTAGAAGAAACAAGATTCCTGCCAACAACATCCATGGACATCTCCTCCTATGGGCTCACATTGATCATCCAGCCATCGCCAATGCCATAGTCTATGCTCAGCTCTCTATAGGGAGGGATGTTCTCCAACGCGAAGATCATGAGATGGGGATATGATGTGTCGTAGTGATCGTAGAGCACAAGCTGC
The DNA here is from genome assembly GCA_037367405.1 of Ottelia alismoides. Taxonomy (NCBI): domain Eukaryota; kingdom Viridiplantae; phylum Streptophyta; class Magnoliopsida; order Alismatales; family Hydrocharitaceae; genus Ottelia; species Ottelia alismoides. The sequence continues at coordinate 152,155 of JAZKJV010006411.1, read as the reverse complement.
ATGAACACGTTCGGGGTGCCGCTGTGGCTCAGGTAGCACGCAACGTTCCTTGATCGAGTCACATCAAGTGAGTACTTCACACGAGGAATCAGGGGATCGAGGGGGCGTCGGTACCCAGGATCAACATTGGATACGTCCCCCCATTCAAACCATCTATTGGGGAACCTGCTGGGATGCACTAGGCTATCGCCATTCATAGATAGCAACTCAGTCTGCTGCTCAGTAAGTACGATCCCACTGTACTCACATACAAAGGTTCCAGCTCGAATCAGATCGAGAGACCGCACTCCCCACCCGGTCTCCCTCGACCGGAACACCTCTAGCTGGATCCTGGTCCCCTTCTGGCTGACACGGTTCCTGCAGCTTGGCGGGCAGTGGCAGAAGCTGCCGCATTCGTACACCAAAGGCTTCCCGGTCACGAGCACCCCCTGTGGGTCATACGCAAAATCGCCTCCATTCCTCTCTGCGCAGGCACAATCCTCCCTGCAATTTGTTATGCAGCGGCAGCCGGAGAAGTTGTCCCCGTGTAGGGGCACGGAGCACGGGTACATCGGGCAGGTGACATAGTCGAATAGCATCGGCTCGCGGTCATCATCGATATCATTGAACAACCCAACCGGAATACGCTCCCGGCCCATCGAAATATCGCAGCAGGCGTAATTTGTAGCTGTGGAATTCAGTAGCTTCTCCTTCATCTCCTCGGCAAATTTGAGCACAGCGCTGCCCATCTCGAACTGCCCGGCAATGCGAACGATCTTGTACTTGTACACGGCGAACCCTGACTTTCCGACGTCCTTCCAGAACTCGACAACGCGATAGAGTCCATCATAGACGTAGACCTTGCCGGCAGGACCGCCTTCGAACTTGAACCCGCGGATCACGCGAATTTCGATGCCGTAATTCATGCTTCGCTCCAGAGCGAGGTTCCCCCCCTCGAGGCGTTGGTCGACGGAGTGACGGTGGAGGTTGTGGTCGCGGCCGCCGTGGCCGGTGTAGATGATGACATTCCCGGAGTCCTCGTCGTCCTCGTAGCCACCGGAGACGACGATGCTGGTGGCAATGGGTTCGCCATTGGGGGCACGGCTGGCGGGAACGTAGTCGATACCGCCCTGGGGAACGCCATGGAGACCGATGATGCAGAGCTCGATCCGGTAGAAGAAGATGTCACCGACGTATACGCCAGGGATCGAGCCGACGATGCGGCGGTCACGGTTGATCCAGAGACCGCGGGCGGTCATAACCGCAGCAGCCTTGAGGTCGGGGCGGCCGCGGCGACCAGCAGCGGTGGGGGAGCGCTCTTCGTGGCGAGAGAAGAGGAGGCGGAGGGATTCGAATGTGGAGCGCGTGCGGCGGACGAGGTCGCGGAAGTGGCGCTGGTCGGAGTCGCCGATGGAGGAGACGCGGACCATCTCGGCGGAGCGGGGGAGGTGCTTCTTCTTGGGGGGGACGGCGACGACGATGGGGCCAGGGGCGGGGGAGGGGGAGGGGACGAGGGAGGTGGTCGTGGAGGAGGTGAGGGAGAGGAAGAGGTGGGAGAGGTGGTAGTACTCGGAGAAGAGCTGGTCCTCGTCGGGGTCGAGCTTTAATAGAAGAGGCTTGGGATCGAGGGAAGGGGAAGGGGAAAGGGGGAGGGGGTCTTCTGGGATCTCTTCTTTGGGTTCGAGCTTCGGGACGAGGTTGAGGTTTAGGTCGAGGGGGAGAGGGAGAGGGGAAGGGGGGGACGCCATGGGAGGGAGGAGGAAGAAGGTGGAGCACGAGGAGTGGAGCGGCACTTCCCTCACCCGGCCATTTCGCTCAAGATTTCTTCCTTGTCGAAACCTAAATTTTGTTGAAATTTGATCGAAATTTCGCAAAATCTGCCGGATAAAGAAGATTTTTTTGTGAAAAGGAAAAGAGGGGAATTTTTCCAATGCGAATTTTTTGTTGATACCTCTGTAAAAAATACTGTAATTTATCGTATCTGTATTTTTTCCATATCAACACTGGGACCTCTTCAAATTATATATATATAAGATTTTTATTCAATGCGCACAGGGCGCATTAGCGTTTGGTGCGCACCATTTATTGGCCATACACGTGTATTCCCATTTGAGTGGTTACCTATTTCGAAGGATGTTGTTTTTGGAAGGAGATTAATATGCAAAGCGATTTATCAATAAGTGTATTCCAATTATATCTCGTCCTATAAAATAGGAAGATCGTTTTGGAAAGAAAACAATCGAATAGATGATTTCTTACAGAAAATCGAGATCCAAATGCTCATGTCAGTAATATATATATAATAGTCAAGTAAATGGTTGTTGCGAGATCAGTAACATCCAAAACAACGGTCAGTAATTTACATTCATTGTATTACATGTTGCAGAATTCAGTAATATATACACAATGGACAAGTAATTGCTTGTTGTGATGTCAGTAAAACCATAACCAATGGTCAGTAATTTCTATATGTATTACTACTTTGAATAGAAGTCAGTAATTTTGACACAATACTCACGTAAATGGTTGTTGTGAGATCAGTAATATCCAAACAACGGTCAGTAATTTACATAACCAATGGTCAGTAATAGCTACTATGAGATCAGTAATAACAAAGTTATGGTCAGTAAGTCATGGGCATTGCTCAAGTAAGTCATGGGCATATCCAATGGTCAGTAATAGCTACTATGAGATCAGTAATAACAAAGTTATGGTCAGTAAGTCATGGGCATTGCTCAAGTAAGTGCTTGTTGTGATGTCAGTAAAACCATAACCAATGGTCAGTAATAGCTACTATGAGATCAGTAATAACAAAGTTATGGTCAGTAAGTCATGGGCATTGCTCAAGTAAGAAAGTAAGTATTTGTCAATGCAATGCACATTACATAGACACTGGTATTACTAACCATTTGTTATGTTATTACTGATCACACAACACACATTTACCTGACCATTTTATACATATTACTAGATTCTGTACAATGCAACTATTTCGATGTAAATTACTGATCATTTTTTTGATATTACTGATCTCACAGTACGTATTTACTTGACCGAATTATATTTATTACTATCATAGCGTTTGGATCCTTAATCATCCGCGTGGAATCATTTATTTGAATTGTTTCTTTCCAAAACCGTCTTCTAATTTTTAAGGACGTTGTATAATAGGAAATATAGGATTTTTTTAAACACGTCGTAGCCTATAATTAGAAATATAGTTATTGTTAATACATGTGTAAGGCCTAAAATGAGTGCTCATTGAAACGCTAATGCGCCCTGTGCGCAGTGGATAAGCCCTCTATATATATATATACATGAGGAAAGTGATCCTACTCCATGGAGTAGGTAACTTACCTATTTCATTTTTATTTTTTATTATTTTTTATTTTTTATTTTTTAAAAACATTATGAATTTTCATAACTACATCTTTCTAACATGTCATTCAAATTTTGTTAGAAACAAAGACTCCTACGACCTCCATCCATACAGTCATTTTTTAATGGTCACAGATTTGATGTATTTTACCTATTTTGGATGGAGGTCGTAGGAGTGTATGTTTCTGACCAAATTTGAAAGACATTTTTGAGGGATATGGATATGAAAATCTATGGAAGTATCTTTCACAAAACAAAGTAGAGAAATGAAAATGGAGAAGGCAAATTACCTACTCCATGGATCCCTTTCATATGTATGTATGTATGTATGTATGTATGTATGTATGTATGTATGTATGTATGTATGTATGTATGTATGTATGTATGTATGTATGTATGTATGTATGTATGTATGTATGTGTGTGTGTATGCATGCATGCATGCATGTATGTATGTAGGTTCAATGGGGTTGTCCCTGTCCTTTTTCAGTATTTTTTATTTTTTGAAAAATATCACCATGTATATTCATCTGTATATCCCTTCTATATGTCATTCGAATTTCATCGGAAATAGAGACTCCTATGCCATTCATGTAAAACATGTCGATTACAACAACGTTTAGACCGTTAAAATTACATGTTCTATATGGAGGCCATAGGAGTCTCTGTTTCTGACGAAATTCGAATAGCATATTGGAGGGATATATAGATGGATATACATGATTTTATTTTGCAAAAAAAATACGGAGAAATGCGGCGAGGGTGCATCCCCATTTTTCATGTTTATGTGTGTTGTGTTGGGGGGGGGGGGAGGAGTATGCTCTGTGGGTGTAGCTACCTTATATGCTCCCACTCTTTTTCCCCCGTATTTTTTTATTTTTCTGAAATGAAACCTATTGGAATTTAGATCACAAAATGACATCACGGTGTCATTGAAAGTTCGACTTAATTTAAGACTTCTATCCCCTCCATCAAGGTTGTCAAATTTTACCAGTCTTAGAATTGTTGAAATTGACCCCCCCTTCAGATGGAGGGTATATGAGTCTTTGTTTCTAACGAAATTGAAATGTCATGTTAGGGGAATACAGTGATGAATATATATATTTTTTTATTTTCCAAAAAATAAAAAAATGAGGGAAAATAGGGGTGGGAGTGGCCAATTGGCTACACCCAATGTGTAGCCTCATTTAACCCTATATATAGAGAGAGGGGAGTGATCTTGTGAGAGCAAAAGGTTGTGAGAGCATGAGAGAGGTGATTTTGGACCACTAGATTCAACCAAAGAGAGAGAAGATCAGAAGAGGGAAAATAAAATCTATATGCACACACACACGAGCGATCCTGTGTAAGCAAAAAATTGTGAGAGCATGAGAGGAGTCATTCTAGACCACTAGATATAATCAGGAGAGAGAAAATAATATCTAGTGGTCTAGAATGACTCCTCTCATGCTCTCACAACTTCACATGATCACTCCCCATATATATAGAGAGAGAGGAGTGATCTTGTGAGAGCATGAGAGGAGTGATTTTGGACCACTAGATTCAACATGGAAAAAGAAGATAAAGAGAGAGAAAACAGAATCTTGTGGTTCAGGATCACTCCTCTCATGCTCTCACAACTTTTTGCTCTTACATGATCACTCCTCTATGCATACATATACATATACATATATGGGGTTGGGGAGTATGCACCCACTCCCAAGTGCATGTAATTTTACATGCATCGGGGCCTATCTTCCACATTTTTTACTTTTTTGAAAAATATCACCATGTATATTCATCCCCATATCCCTCCTATATGTCAATCGAATTTCGTCAGAAACAGAGACACATATGCCTTCCATCTAGAACATGCAATTTTAACGGTCTTAGAATTGCTGTAATCGATCTATTCTAGATGGAGGACATAAGTCTCTGTTTCTGACGAAACTCGAGTGGCATAATAGAGAGATATATAAATGAATATACATTGTGATATTTTCCAAAAAAAAGTTAAAAAACGCAGAAGATATAAGCTTCGATGCATGTAAAATTACATGCACTTGGGTGTATGCTCCCCAACCCGAAGTGACCATGTGAGAGCCAAAACCTGCGAGAGCTTGAGAGCATGCATTCTGGACCACTAGATTTAACCAGGAGAGAGAAGACAGAATCTAGTCGTCTAGAATGCATGCTCTCATGCTTTCACAATTTGTTGCTCTCACAGGATCACTCCTATATATATATGGACTTATCCAGTGAGCTCCTTGCCCATTTGAGTTATGGTGACCACGGGCTTGCCACGTGTATATGTTGGTTCTATTTGGTAGGAGACGATTTTGGTAATAATTATGTACTTTGCATTATTAACATAATAAGAATTCGAGTTAAATTATTTCCTGAAAAATAGGTGGTCGGTTTTAGTAAGATTAAAAGATCCACGTTTAAATTATTGCCGGCATACAATTTATTTATGGAATGATCATTCTACGTATAGATTAGAAAAGGTAAATTACTTATTACAATAATTATTTATTACGTAAATTACTAATGACCATACAATAATTACCGATTACAAATATCCATATCACTAGACGCATTATAATTGTTACTGAAGTTATAGTCATTTAGTACTTCTGAATATGTACTAAACAATTGAATAGATAAAATACTTCTGTTTTTATGAACAATTATTGAATATTCATGTTCATATTACTGACTCAATGTGATTAGTTACTAAAATTATTACAAAATGATTAGTTATTGAAGTTATATTTAATAATATTCATATAGAAATTACTAATTATAAATGTCCATATTATCGATGTACTGAAGTTATGGTTACCAGTATCCATATATCAATTACTGATTATGTAATTACTAGTGTCCATACAATGATTACTGATTACAATGTTCATATTACTGAAGAAAGTATGATTGTTACCGAAGATATAGTTACTTAGTACTTATGAATAATTACTAGATAATTGAGTAGAAATATTACTGATGTTATAAAAGAATTACTGAATATTCATGTCCATATTACCGAGTCATTGTGATTAACTACTGAAATTATGGTTACACATAAATATATTCATTTGATAATTGTATTTGTTATTACATCTTGTATTAGTTACATAATGAATAGTTCTTAATTAATATAGTCAAAAATGTTCTTCTAGCCTCTTTAATCAGGAAGTATACAACAATCACCAATGTTTCATTTTTTATTTTTTCCATCCACGAATGATGTTGCTAGTTGTAACACATCACAAGTATTCGGGCATCTGGCATACCTGAAATAAAAATGAATTAGTAAACCAGTAGTTGCGAGTTGTAAGAACTAAAGAGGAAGCAATAACAATTATGTAGGCAATAGTAAATAAAAATATCGTCTCAATAAACAATGTAAATACATTAGTAACTCAGTATATTTCCAAAGTAGTGCATGAAAAGTAACAATTGTGTTAGCAATAGTAACATAAAAAATCTTATAAGTAAATTAAGTAGATACATTAGTAATTAAGTATATTTTCATAGTAACACATAAAAAGTAATAATTGTGTTAGCAATAGTAACATAAAATATCTTATAAGTAAAATAATTAAGAGGACGAGGAAGCTGCTCCACGGAGCAATTCCCCCCCCCCCCCTTTTTATTTTTTTGAAATTTCCACCATGTATATTCATCTATATATCCTTCCTATATGTCATTCGAATTTCGTCAGAAACAAAGACTCATATGCCATCCATCCAGAATAGGTCGATTACAACAAATTTGAGACCGTTAAAATTACATGCTCTAGATGGAGGGCATATGAGCCTCTTTTTTTGACAAAATCGAATGACATATAGGATGGATACATAGATGAATATACATGGCGAAAATTTTAAAAAAATGAAAAAGGGGGAAATTACTCCATGGAGCAGCCAACTTAGCTGCTCCGCGGAGCATCTTCCCTTTTCTCAATAAGTAAATACATTAGTAACTAAGTATATTTTCGAAGTAATATATGAAAAGTCTACTGTCACTTTCTATTATATAAAATCAAAATACATTTGATAAAAAATCAATTAGATATAAAGATCGTGGATCAAAACAATGAAAAATTGACATTATAAACGCAACTTTATCATATTTATATAAATTTTCTCGAATAAAAATGCTTATGATCGAAAATATGCAGCATTCATGAAATAAATATTACTAAACTCATGGCCTCAATCTTTATATCCCTAAACATTGTTGATACACATGAAAAAATTATCAAAACAACAAAGTCATGATAGAAATAAACGATTAAATCATGAAAACAAATAACATACCTCCACCTTGCGTTGGAACGAAAGAACCATCTTGTGTTGGAATGAAAATGTAGGTTTTGCCAATTGAATACAGCCTTCTACTTCAAGAAATGTATATCTATTTCTAGAAATTTTTTAAATTCCGAATTTATTTTATTTCCATTACAATTCGATTCCTGTTTTGAGGGATTGAATCTTGTGGATGGACGACTGCTATTGGGTGCTCACCATGACTCAAATGGACATAAGGTCCATTGAATAAATTCCATATAAATATATATATGAGGTAAAGGAGGCTGCTCCCTAGGAGCAGCCAACGGGCTGCTCCCACCCCTATTTTCCCTCATTTTTAAAAAAAATAAATAAAAATTTGTATATTCATCATTATATCCCTCTAACATTCTATTAAAATTTCGTCAGAAATAGAGACTCCTACGGCCTCCATCCAAATATGGTCGATTTAAAAAATCCTGCGACCGTTAAAAAAATGACGTCTGGATGAAGGGCTTAGGAGCAAGGTTTTAAAAATCAGACCGGACATTGAAACGGTTAGTTTTCAGTTGGTCCAACCTGGTCGGACCATCGGTCCCAACTGGTCGGATTGGTGATGATTTCAGCATAACATCATCATTCCTATCGAATCGAAAATAATCGGACCGGGCTTAATTTACTGGTCCGGTCAGTCGAACCGATTCGATAAAATTGGATACATATATGTAAATATGTATTTATATATCAATAAATAATCGTTTAAAATGTCAAATTTTTAAAAAGAAAAACATGATTGTCTATTCAAATAAAACTCTACAGAAGGTTGTCACATTTTCCAACATTATAGATGAATATAATATTATAATAATTTATTTATAGTTACTTTTAGAAAACTCCAAGAAAGTAGTGGCATGAGTTATATTCCCATAAAGAGAGGGACATAACAGAAATCACAAAAATTAAGAAGGGTACAAGTGGTAAAAACATTATTATTTCATTATTTAAACCTTTATTTTTTAAAATATACTAAACCATCAAAACCGGGTCAATCCAGGTCAACCCGATCCAACCACCGGATTAACCCAGTCCAACCACCGGTCTGACCCAATTTTTATTTTCTTTATTTTTTAAATTAATTACCTAAAACCGCCCGAACCGACCGGGTCGAGACCGATTCCCGGTCCGACCGGCCGGTCCGATCCGGTTTTTTGAACCTTGCTTAGGAGTCTCTGTTTCTGACGAAATTTTAATAGAATGTTAGAGGGATATAGTGATGAATATACAAATTTTTATTTTCCAAAAAAATAAAAAAAATGAGGGGAAAATAGGGGTGGGAGTAGCCCCGTTGGCTACTCCCAGGGAGCGTACTCCTTTTTCCATATATATATATATATATATATATATATATATATATATATATATATATATGTCTTTTGTGAAGAGTAAAGGTGGTTGTTTTTGTTGTAAACGTGGATGCAAATGATTAGATACGATACAAATATAGGTTTTATGAATAGGGATGTATAAAATGGATATAAAAAAAGAACTCCAATTATTGTTCAGTTGTGCAACTCCTATGATCTTTGTAATAACATCACCATCATTGTAAATTACACCACAATCCACGTAGTATTGTTGATTCTTACATGGCAATTATTGGACAAGGGTATATATGTTACATAAAGTTACATGGTTAATGATATGATTGCAAAGATTACAATGGTTATAGTGTAATTGGACACGATTTCTAGGAGTGGTGGTGGAACATTCCACTTTTTTTTTCAAAAAAAAGGCCTACATGCACCATGTATAGTTGTATGCCCAAAAACTTCATCATTTAATCATCGTATGAAATTTCTCTTTTTGTTATGTTTCAGTGAAAAAAATTGGGATCTTCTAATGGAAAATTTGCATTTGTACCTTTGTACAGATACCACCATCATTTTTTTCATATTTTGACAATATGTCCAATAAATCTTGATAGAGTTGGGTATTTTTGTATTAGAATGTTCTTAGTTCATTTTTAAATATATGGAGTGTATAATAATTCATGTATTTGATGGCTTGCATATGAAATAAAACATACATATTTCATAACAATTATATTTAATATGGAAAATAAGCAATTTATTTACAATTATATTTATATATTAGAATAAGTACATATAGAGTATACATTAGCGGATGGAATAGGAATATATTCGAATCTACTGCATCCTAAAAAGGAAAAAAAGGATGTAGATGTATTAAAATTTTGAAAAAAAAAGGGTGTGTTTATGTTTGAGAAATTTCTACATATGGACAAAATTGGAATGCAATTTGTTTTTTTGCGTGATGGTTTGTCAAAAAAAACAAGATGTAAATAGATGGATACAAATATAAGTGTTGTCATATTTTTATCTATTTTAAAATACGAAGACAAATATATATACAAATATTGGCAGACATGAATATCTTAAAAATACGAACATATATATAATAACAAAAATATGCATGTTACGGGTGCCTAATAAATGTAGCAAATAAGAAAAGTATAAAATTTGTTGCATGTAGTTATAAAATATTATAATCATTTTTATATATTAAAATTAGCGTACAGATACAGGTTCGTTGACGATGTGGATACATATGTTGAAATTTACATAAAGCGAATATGGTAGTCGATTGGATAGGAATATATGTTTGCACTTTCTTTTTTAGCTTAGCATTAGTGTTATAGATGTAATTTTTGACCATTTTATTGTTTTATTAAGAAATAGATCGATTCATTCATTAAAATATATGGTCTAAAGAATAGAGCAAGTTATGGTAAATATACAATTAAGCTCCATTGAACCGATCAAGACTTGCAAAAGTTACATGATGCCTAGGTGCTAACTTACTCAAAACATATGTAGCATCTAACAAACAAAAATAGAACCAATAGTATAAAAAAAACTTAAGAAAACACCATCATGTATCAAAGAGAGATAGGGATTGCTTCGAGCTTCAAACGACCAGCACTAGGGATGAAAACGAATGTGAATATATCCGTATCCGATCCGCTACCGTATTCGTTTTATACATTTTTTGACATTGGTATTCGTATTCGTTTTAAAATGGACGCGGATATGGATATTACTTTGACATCGCTAATATTCGCATCTGTATTCATATATTCATTTTCGCACATAAGTATAATAATATATTTATTTATAATTGGGTGTAATAATATTTTATGATTGGATTCACCATTATCGATATTATTGTTATAAAATTACTATATTCGGTATATCTATTTTATGCGTAAACCGTCATAAACATGTATATTTTAGTTAATCTATTAAAAAAATTGTTATTATTCGTATTTATTTTTAAGTTTATGGTAACACGTTTTTCACGTTCGACAATATTCGTATTCACATTCGTATCCATATTTTAAAATGGATAAGGATTTGATTATACCTATATTCGTATCCGCATTCTACCGTTTTCATCCCGAACAAGCACCCTCTTGAGTTTTCCTTTTCATGATGAAATATGAAATCTTCCATGAGAAACCTTTGTTGTAAGCCTTAGGGATCTTAAGGTTAGCGATAGAGGCTTCTAAGTGTACCTCGTAAGCTAAAAACATAAATACCGCATGCAAGGAGTGATCCTATGAGAGCAAAAAATGTAAGAGCATGAGAGCATGCATTCTGGACCACATGATCCATCCAAGAGAGAGAAGACCATGAGAGAGAAAATAGAATCATGTGGTCCAGAATGCATGCTCTCGTGCTCTCACATTTTTTGCTCTCATAGGATCACTCCTATAACGCATGCATTAAAACTCGGGAGAGAACGAGAGAGAATGAGATAATGAAGTAGAGAGGGATGGGGGCTCTCGATCAGCAAGCTTCAAAATCGATGGCGTTCCCCTCCAAGTGGGAGGTTATTTATAGGGCGTAACTGATGAATCTCCATTTCATCACCTTTATTCTATCATTTTGGCCTTAAAAACCCCAGCAAATGCATGAAAATAGCATCAATTTGTACATAATAGCATTCATTATTTATTGTAGTAATTGTACATAGAACAAGGTTTTTAATACCAAAATTATAGAATAAAGAGAAGAAAAGAAAAAGGAAGAAAATATTGCAAATATTTTATGACCCGAACCCCGAGACCAGGGCCAACATGGAATTGGTCGACAAGGAATAAAGTAGGGGGAGATAAGGGCCAAATAATACAATAAATACCTCATCTATTTATTCATTCATTCATGCATTTTTGACACCTAGTTTGTATAGAATTATTTATTCATCAAATAAAGAAACTTTGTACATGAAAGTTGTAGATAATAATGTAAATAAAAATACAAACTTGAGTTTGTGTAAAAATAATACTCAGTGTACATTTTATACACAGAATAAAAAGCCAAAATCTCAACTTCACAGACCTATATCTTGCAAATAAAAACTCCAAATCACCCAAACTCACCTTTAATTGTATATAGCTTTCCAAGAACTATTTTATAAAATTGGTTCCATAAATTTTTGGAATTCATCTGTGGAAGTTAGGTTTTTGGCCCACCTTGTATATAGGACTGATTAAAATATTCATTTTATTCAATATTCATTATTTTTATAAATTCATATTTTTAGAATTTTGTAAATATGTATATAATACATGTACATATTAAAAGTTTAAGAAAACCAAAAAGAATTTGTAAAATAAAATAAGTCTATAAGCTACATAAACAAAATACCTACGTTACTTAGATGTGCATAAATAAAAGGGGATTTTAATTCTTTTATTCTTTAATCATCTATATTTTATAAGAATGTATATATTATATATAACTTATTAAAAATACAAATCCAAAATAAAAACAAATAAAATACATTAAATAAATAAAATGTATAGGTAAAATACCTATATGTATACCTACATATACATATATACATTTATTTAAAAATGTAAATAAACTCATGAAAATCAAATAAAAATGTATTTATACTTACAAAAATAAGTTATAAATTTATAAAATAAGATAATAAAATAATAAAATAAAATAAACAAAATAAAAATATATATGCTTATAAATACATTATTTTAATAAAACCGTAATAAAATAATTCAAAAAAATAAATAAAAATCAGAAATAAATACTACATTAATTTATCAACATTTTTTATTTTATAAGTAAATTCTAATTAATTCATTTATTCGGTTAAATAAATGGGTCAAGATCGGTCCGATGTGGACCAATCAGGGGCCGGGGAGTGTAGACCTTCAGTCAACTCCCCCTGCGCCTCTGATTTTCGTCAGACATGTCGCGTCCCTGAATTTCTGCCATTTTTCCCGTTCGGCTCAGCGCTCCTTCGACAGCCATCTCTTCACAGATTTTATTCTTTGATCATCCATGATTCTCGACGAGATCTGGGATCCATTGTACATAACACCGATTCGTTGATTTTAGCCGATCAAATAAGGGTGCTATTTTGTGTATAAATAAGGAACCATCGCCTCCTCCGCAAAATTTGGTCAGCTTTTAGCCAATCCCTTCCTCGCATTCGGTCCCGGCGATGTTCCTTGTGACAGGAGGAGCTCGCCAGCACCTTGAATCGGTCGGAGAGGCGGAGGTTGCACCCATGGCCACCGCTCCGGCGAGGCCCTGCTCCCTGGAGTTCCTTCAGGTATAAGAGCTGCGCATTTACATTTTTAGGTAGATTTTTGTTCCAGCATTTTATTCCCGTCGTTTATTTCGCTTTTAGATTACTAGTATAGTGTAATTTAGGTAAGCTCCGGCGACTTCGCCCCTTTGTTTCCAACCGTACTCTGCCACCATTTCGCCTTCCTTTCGATCCTCTCCGTGTTCTCCACCTCCAGACCACTCCGTCCCAACCAGATCTGCTCCAGATCTGCGAACCGAGGCCTCGACTCCACCCATCACCGGAGGCTTCGCCATTTCACCCATCCTAGCGCTAACAGCTTCAAACCCCAGGTCGAGGGTGACGACCTCGAGCCTCTCTACCTTCCTGTGCAGGTCAGGTGCGTTGGATAGCACCAGGAGCCGATTCACATGCGGGCGGAGGTACCTAGAGCCTCGATCCTTCTCCGAGCTCGCGGCGGCGCTCCAGGGTGCCTCCGGCCAATCTCAACCCTCCAGCAGATAGAGTAGCCCTCCAGGAAGCTTCCGGGACCCTCAGGTGCAGTGATGATCGGCCGGAGAGCGAGATCGAGGAGGAAGAAGCTCGCCCCGACGAGCTTTTTTCCCTATTCTTCCACGTGTGCTCCCCGCCGTTGGATGAAGACGAAGGCCCAGGTTGAGTCTCGGCCGTCGGATCCTCCAGCGCTTCGACCGTCAGATCACGCGAGTGATCTAATCTCAGCCGTGGATCGCGAACCGTCATCGGCCCACGTGGAGGCGCCACGTGGATGAGTGAATGATGACTAGCCGTTGGATGAGGCACCTTTGGGGGTAAATTGCATATACAACCCCCGCACTTTTTGTATTTAGTTCTTAATACTGTAAAATAAATAGCACGCTGTAAAATATTTGTAAATTTTGCAGAAAGGACCCTGAGTTTATTGGAATTACAATTAGGTCCTTCCGCGCCTCACGTGCAGTCCCACGTGAGGCGCGTGAAAATTGCACTTTAACCCTGGCGAGTTTTGTAAATTGTAAAACAATCCCAAAAGTTTAAATAATTGTTTATTTCTGTTGAAATTTTTGCACTGATGCCCCTGTCACTTATTTTATTTGCAAAAATACCCCTGCCAGGCTGTTTGATTTTTGTGTCTTTTATCTATTTATTAAAAATACCTATGAGGCTTTTAAAAATCCAGAAAAATTAGGATAGATTTTTATGTGATGCTCTTGCACGCCCACATTTTATCTCACATTTTTTTGCATTTTTCCTAATTATTCAAAATGAAAAAGGAGCCATTTTTGCACTGTTTAATTTATAAAATACAAAAAATTATAAAATGTTTTTGAAAGATTACAAAAAAATTATATATAGTATATTTACATATATATTGAGTCCAGAAATTGAAAAACCCTAAAAACAAGAAAAAGAAAAACAAAAAAATCAGAAAGCTCCAAAAATCTAAAAAAAATAGAAAAACCCTTAAAAATCCTAAAAATATATTTTTCTCTTTTATAATCATCTATATATTATTATTAATATATTAAAATTAATTTGGGTAATTTTTGGGAATTATTTTATATTTTTAAAACCCAAATTATGTTTGGCCTAGTTAATTAGTCCTATATTAGGGACATTTTTGGAATTAAAGATACAAAAAATAGAAAAGTCCATAAAAAATAACTAAAAAATATACAAAAATATAAAAAAAAGCCAAAAAAATTATTATATGTAATATATATTGAGTATTTATATACATATTTAACCTTATACTACTCCTCTCTCTCTCTTCTTATATATATATATCTCTTTATATATATATATATATGTATACATATCTATATTATATAATTAAAAATATAAAAACAAAATAAAAATTATAAAAACTAAAAAAATATATATAAAATCAAAAACCCACAAAAGCAATAAAGAATTGGACATGATCATTGAATTGAATAATTGCACAATCAATTTCACTATACATTCCCTTCGCCTCCCAGTGTTCGACCTCTACATGTACTTACACCTATACACATTTACATGTAGAGTTATATAAATTTTAACTCCACATTTTTGGATATTCATTGCATACATTGATTGTGGGTTAATTGTTGTCTTATTCTGGATTTTATGTGGTCGGCTCAGCGACTGGGTTCCCGCCTTGTGAGGAACTTAAGACCACCGATTTCCGGAGTAAACAGTAACCCCCGCCACGTCCGCCCCTCATCCGTGAGACCCGATCTTACCGCAACTGCCGGAGGCGGTTGCATGACTACGCCGGTCACGACGGCTGTTCTACAGGATCCACATCTGCCCTTTTTTAATTATTGATTAAAAATTAGTGAAGAGAGAATGAGTTATGGCAAATAACTTTTCAAGAAGTAGAATGAGTTATGACAAATAAATTAGATCTAAAGTGCATGAATTTATGCATGGTGACCTTTACTTAGACAATCCATCATTAGAGAGCAAGCAGAACAACGAGACTTGTAATGGATAAGAAATAAGGAGGAACAAGGAATTGGTGAGATTTATCCTCGTTCTTAGTTGATTGGTTTAATGAATAAGTAAATGATAAAGACTGAAGATAGAGACATGATTGATGATACAGTAAGGTACTCTTTCAAGCGAGTAGATTCATGCTCCTATCTTTAACTCTCAATTCTTCTCCCTTATACATCATGAGTATTGGTCTTGTCCCTATGAAAATGACAATTTTTGTTGGAGACTTATTCCACATAAAAGACTCAAATTTATTATACCACCATCAAGGAACCTACATTAGCCCATGCAAACTCTTCCTCAATTTACAAACATAGTCTTCTTTTATGTTGACCACACCCCCTTCTAGTTTTGTCACGTAGATTTCCTATTCGAGATCAACATGGAGGAAGGAGTTTTTCACATCCATCTTTTAAATCTCCAAATCTTGACTGGATGTCAGACTGAGAATAATTTTGATGCACCACATTTTTACGAGGGGATAAAATATCTATCGAAGTCAGCATCCTTTATTTAACTATATCTTTCACAACTACCTAACTTTGTATCTTGGACTGTAAGAATTTCCATTAAGCTTCACTAAAAAAAACATTTATTTTTCAAAACTTTTTTTCCATTGGGCTACTTTACAAGCTCAAAGTGTAGTTTTCATGAACATAATGCATTTCATCTTACATGACCTCTATCCATTTTTCTTCATACACATCCTACGTTGCCTCACCAATATTCATAAAAAATAATCATGTGCAGAGTATCTTATAGAGGAATAAAAGGAAAAGCATTCCTCTTAATTATCGATAAAGACATATGTCATGTCAAAATCATCTTCCTCAAGATCAGAAGCCTCCTCATGAACTTCATCAAAACTATATTCGGTGATTGTTGTAAAGGAACAAGATCTACATTAACAAGTTTGTAGTTGTTTTGAGGTGGATCCTTTGATGTCTTTTGATGTTACAGCTCAAATTCATACAAGATTCTTTCCACATGATCATATAACCTATAAACAAACTCATCATATCCATATCTCATAAAGACACATTATCTGGTCTTTAATTTCAACTTTGATCTCTTATGAATTAGAGAAGTATTTGCAGTCAAATATACGTAAGTGGTCAAAAGAACCTAATTCACATACCACTCTATTGGAGATGTCTCTATACAAAGTAGCGTGCGGAGACAAGTTGATCACATAATAAATAGTGTTCAAGGCTTTACTTAAAATGAATTGTGTAGCTTTGCCTTAGAATGTATGCACACGACTCTCCATGAGAGTTATGTTCATCATATCAACAACTCCATTCATCTAAGAAATCTTAGGTAGAGTTGATATCTAATCCCATAGACCTGCTAATACGCGTCGATGGGTCTCAAATACTAACCATCGTTGTTGTTACATATGCACTTCAACTTCTTTTATGTGTGCCTCTCTACGATTGATAAAAATCCTTGAATACATAAAGGAACCGGTCCTTCCTCTTTAGGGTATAAACTCATAGCTTCCTGGAAAAATCATCAATAAATGTGACAAAGTAAAGTACATCATCAATAAAGCTATCCTTTAGAGGACCACATAAATATTCTTGAACGAACTATATTATGTATGCTTTCCTAGAAAGCGAATTACTTTTGAATGTAACTCTTAATTTCTTTTTGACCAAGCAACAAATTCACAGATGTATCTTATCTTTCTTCACATCGAAAAAAATTCCTCTAGATCAAGGTATAAATGCCCTTCTCGTTGGTATGGCACAACTCAATGGAATAATAATCATCAATAGCATTCACTGTAATCTTAGCAACTAATGCCTGCAAAATATAGAGATTATTATAGAGCTTCTTTCCTTGAGCCAAAAGGAAAGTATCCTTAGTATTAGGATATAAAGTACCCTTATTTTGATACGAGGAACAATGATTTTTTACATAGGAATGGGCATGATAGAATAAGGAGTCTTGAGAATCTAAAGCCCATAGGATTTAATACTAGGATAAGATCACTCATATTCCCAAAAGACATATGAGCTCCTTCTCTAATTAGGACTCATTGCGCTTAGGACTACTCATTGTTTTATTTAAGAGTGGAACTCCCACAAGGAGGGGAACCTACTCGATAAATTTTAATGTTTTGATGAGGGAAGATGATTTTGTCTAAAAAAAAGGTGATTTGTGGTTGTGTGATTCATTATGCATGTGACTATTGTACTTTTTCATTTTTTATCTCTCAACATAATCAAGCAAGAGTAAGGTTAAACTCCAATTATTCAGTATTCTCTTATACTCATTATCCTTCATTGACTAATAAGGCAATTGACAGAGCAAGTACTGGCTTCTTGTGGGATTTCTTGATTGAAAAAGTGTTGTTATAAAAAAACATAATGGGAATTAACTCTTCTAAATCATCTAAAAGGCACAAGAACTAGGAAAATTGAGAAACTTAATGATACTATCTTGAAGATCATTTAGAGATTTTTTAGAGATTTTTTGCTAATGATAAACGTCTTTAATTTCAGCGTGTGGAACTAACACAATCAACAAACACACAAGCAGGTTAATGATCAAATACGAGAAACAAACACAACGACGCAATATAAGGATTTATAGTTGTTCGGTTTTTCACCTGTGCTTGCTGCTCAAACCAAGTTTCTTTCTTCTCTTTTACGAAATATTTTTGGAGTACAGTGAGCAAAAAAAACCCCAACATATACTATAATTTGAGGGTTAGGGTTATAAGGAGAATTATGTGAAATTACCAAAATTCTAGCACGTTAAAGTTGGATTTGCAAGGTTGAGACATGCATATATGTCACTGATTAATTTACACATAATAAACATTGACATTGAGATCGGTCTACAAAGATAAATATTATGGAAAGGAAAGATTATCGTGGTGTCGACTATAGTTCTTACCATTCAAATCTTCAAAAAGTTGTGATTCATGAGGTAAAAAAATTCTAAATATTATCTAATCTAATCATCCAAATTATATTCCAAACTCTCACTAATGGTATATCACACGTTAAGTGAAATACAACTTCTCTTTCATTTTGAGAAAGGTAACAAGTGAGAAGACACAATCTCAAAGATTACATGGAGTGGAGGAGTGTGATAGAAGGGATTGTCCAGTGTGAACAATAATTTTGATTTTGCATTCATTTGCTCCATTCTATTCTTGTTTATAATTACTGTTTTGTGAGAGGTGAAAGGTTTTGACTTTTGTATAGCCAAAATCAATAATGCCAAATATAAAATACAAAAATTTTACATTAAACACTTTAAATATGAGGATGTTTAAGTTGTTAATGCTAGAGATCATGAGACTAACTAGAGGAGATCAATGAAGTAGGGGAAGGGCAACTACTGATGTGTGTAGTTGAGATGACTAACTGGTGAGTATATCGAGTGGATGGGCTTTTGGGGTCTATATGAATCATTGAACAACTAAATATTTTGGTACGATTGAGGTCGGGTTTTACATTAACCAGGGAGAAATGTAAAATGAATGAATCAAATAAAAGAAAGAAATTTTATGGCAATGGAATGAACTTGGGAGAGGACTAATGTAAGAAATGTGAAAGAATTGACTTTTCATTGCTTTATTAGATTCAACAACATATTAAAGTCCTAAAAGGATTGAATTTATTGAGCTTGTTTGGCACCTACCTTTAAACACTACTTAATAATGATAATCTAAGAAATGTTATCATTCTTCGTATGATAGATATGCCATACCTCCAAGATTTTGACAACAACAATAATATCATCAAATGCTAATGTTAATAACAATAACATGTCTTAAGAAAATAATATAATGTCATTTAAAAAGTGCTACAACGATGAAGTTCAAATGGTATCATGTCATATTTTTTTAGAATTAGTGTTTGTGTGTTATTGTAAATGTTAAGATCTTTTATGTAAGTTACCTTTGAAAATTTTGTTTCAAGATTCTTTGTGTCAATTTTGATTTTCAATTATACAAGAATAATGATTTATGTATCTATGGGGCATAACATGATTGCAGCTCAACTAGATAGATCCCTTTGCAATCCTAGATTCATAATGGGTTGGAGCTCATCCCTATTCCCAAAGTGCAATACTTACCCCTAGCTTGTAGCCAGGATAAAGTCCTCTTAGTGGAAATTGGAACACTGATGCTAAGGGTGAGAGCATTCCATTTTTACTTTTTTTTGGCTTAACGGGGAAGGTTATCTTACAATAGTGGAGACGGCTTCGACCTCCCATTTTAGGGGGGAAAACAATTTTTTTTGTTAGCAAAGAAACTAATAGTGATTAAGATCACCCTGACATCATGGTTTGTGACCAATGCTCGTGTTGAGGATGCTCTTAAAGCAAGGGATGTTGCCTTGAAGTCCGTCACCCTATCTCTAGGGGTTTCTTTAGAGGACCCTCATCAAGACCAATTAGATTGGAGCCCTGGCTCTAGGGGTTTCTCTAGAGGACCCCGCCAGGAACAATTGGATTGGACCTTAAGACTGAAATAATCACACCTAGAGGCAGACCAAGAATCAGAATGGTTCAGTGTAGACACATTTCATGGCTAAGGATGGGGGATCGTTTAATTAATTTCTTTCACGCTTCAAATAGGATCAGAGAAACGAGGAACTCTATCCGTCCTCTTTTGGAGTTTGAGGACTCTCTCATGGATAATCCTTTGACGATTACTTCCAAAACGATATCATTTTTGAATCTCTACTCATCGAGCGATATGGACCTATTATTGTGACTCGATCGCCCATTCCAAATAAATTACTTATAGGAAGTGTTAAGGAATGGCTAGAGAGGCTTTTGAGGAAAATGAGATTTAGAAAGCACTTCATTTAAATCTTATTATCCAAATCCCATGTAGTAGATGGGTTCAATGTGGGATTCTTGAAACCTCATCGGAACTTTATTAACTATTATGATTCTAAGGTGATGTATTTCCTTTAGTCAGAAGGGGTGATGGTTATAGAGGTAAACCACACTTTCCTCTCGCGTATGCCTAGGGAGAAGATTGGGTATTTCTAGTCGATTGCATACTACAACGTCAAATATACAAGATCTTTGCTAAGAACTTGCCATGAGTCTTTTGGAGGTTCTTCTATTCCTTGTCTCGCCTACTCAACTGGCATTTATAAAAGGCAAGCATACATGGAATGGTATTTGTTTGGCTCAAGAATTGGCACTTGGTTTTAAAAGGAAAAGAGGCTCATATAAGGCTTGTCTCAATATTGATGTGGTTAAGGAATTCAACTTCGTGGATAAATGATTTATGTTAGATTGGCTCGTGAGCTTGTGTTTTGAAGAAGTTCGAGTTGCCCAAATCTACGATGGTATCACTACAACTTCCTTCTCTGTGATGGTAAATGGTGTCTCGTATGGTTTTCAATGGATCTAATGGGCTACACCGAGTGACCCCTTGAGCCCTTTGCTCTTCATGCTAGTTATGGAGGTCTTACGTGTGTGGTTGATATGGCGGTGGCTAGGGGGCAACTCAGGCTGACGAGATGAAGGAGTTTTATGGCTCCCACGTACCTCATATATGTGGATAACCAACTTCTCTTCTATAAATGCTCCTCCAAATCTTTACTTGCCATTAATCAAATCATGAAGAATTTTCATTCTACCTCTGACCTAACCTAATGATGAATGCCACCAAGAGCCATCTCTTTTGCTCATGTTCAAAGGGTGCCTTCCAAAGGAATCTGGCATCTGTCACTTTTTAATTCTTTACAAATGACCTACATGGCATCTCCCTAGCTCATTATTTTATGGTGGTAGTAAAGTAATTAAAGCTTTGTAATACAAAATTTGTGCTACTCGTTGTGGTTTGATTGCAAAGATACTCTCTATGGTGAGTCAAATTCAATTGCTAAGGTTAATGGAGCCTTTCTTTATTGTGCCCAAGGAACCATCATTCCGCCGCGGATGTGTGGTGCACATTAATGGTATGTACGCTGACTTCTTGTGGGGTTATAAATGACATGAACTGGTATGGGACTTTGTCTTCCTTCATAAGGAGGAAGGAGGCTCAGGTTTACACTTGATGGGAAACCTATTGAAGGCAACAATTATCTCTTGGGATTAATGATTACCAAAAACAAAGAACTCTCTCGGGGATACTTCCTTGCAAACCAAACACCTCCATTCTCACTCCTTTTCGGAGATGGAAGTTCGCCCCAACTCTTCCCCTCTTTAGAAGGTCTTATTAAGGATTCAACCTCTCCTCCTCCAAGCGTAGAATAGCACCTTACCTTCATAATTTTGGCCTGCCACCGTAAAGGGACCTCCCTTCAAAGTTGCTTATGACATTATGCACTAAAGGACCCAAAATGTGGAATGTGGAAAGAGGTATGGCTCTCCAAACCGTACCTAAGCATGTTTGTTGCCTTTATTGTGCGGTGATAAACAAGCTTTAAGCGATGGAATGACTTGCTAGGATTGGTTTTTGCTCGGATCGAACCTGCCTTCTTTGTGGTCTTCACCCAGAATCTAGGGACTACATTTTTTGGGATTGTCAATTCCAACTATGGTTTGGTTTGGTGTATGCACCTCCTTGAGGCTGTCAGTCCCATTTCATTTCTAGGTGGACATTTGAAGGTCTCTATTGCTTCTATGATCTGTTGAATTTGGAAGGAAAGAAACCTTTAATGGACAAATACGGGTACGTTCAATGCATGGATCGAGTTTGACTAATCACATTGTCTGTTATGCCAAAACCCTTTTCCACCTAATTTTTTACTCCTTTTCAAGCTATATGTCCTCACTATATGGGTGATTTATGCTAGAACATTTTCTGTTTCTACTTTTTTATATATAGGGTAATTTAATGCCCATTTTGTGCATATTAATAGAAAACATAGAATAATTACCATCAAAAAATTATTTAATTCATGTTTATACAGCTATATTCTTTTTTGGTCAAATACATTTAATTCATTATACGAATTTAATTCATTGGTTATTTTTTATTAAAAATATTGAAAGGAAAGGAACTTGAACATATAGACACAATATATATATTACTCTTACTGACACCTAATTTTTCCCCTAACAATGACATGTGGTCACCTTCCTTTCCCTATTCTCTCCTACTCCCTCAGTTTTCTCTCTCTCCATTCTCTCCCACTCTCGTCCTCTCTCCCCCTCAAATGGTCCACCCCCCTCTCTCTCTCCACCACGATATCTCTCTCTATCCCTCCCCTCTCTCCCTCTCTCTCCGATCGCTCCTCCTCGATCTCCCTCTCTCTCTCCTTCTCTCATCTCCATTTTTCCTCCCTTTCTCTCTCAAAGTCACTCATCTCTTTCTCCTCTTTTTTCTCTCTCCTTTAATATATTTATTAAATTAAAAATTATACATCTCATATTTTCCTTTATATTTACTATATCAATATTTATATCATTCCTTTTCTCTTTCCTTTAAAATGTTTATTAAATTAAAAATTATAAATATCATATTTTTTCTTTATATTTATTATATTAATATTTATATATGTATATCTATTTGTATTCTATAATCAACTTTATCCACTTTCACATTCATAAATTCATTGTTATTTGATATAAAAGTTTTGATAATAATAGTATTGATCACATTTCCACTAACATTAAATCGCAAATGCTATGACTATTTGTTGATATTCTATTTCACAATATAAGTCAATTTTTATGTGTATTCTAAGCTATACAATATTGAATTTAAACGTACACACCTTATGTATATGATATAAATTCAAGGTTGATAATACATATATTATTATATCAATATTTATGTCATTCTTTTTCCCTTTCTTCTGATATATTCATTAAATTAAAAATTATAAATATCATATTTTCTTTATATTTATTATATCAATCTTTATATATACTTATCTGCTTGTATTATTTCTTTGTACTCTATAATTAGTTTTATCCACTTTCACATTCATCAACTTATTATTATTAGATATAAAAAATGTGATAATAATAGTATTGATCACATTTATACTCACATTAAATCACAAAATACTATGCCTATTTGCTGATACTCCATTTTATAATAAAAGTCAATTTTTATATGTGTTCTAAGCTACACAATATTGAATTTAAATGTACTCATCTTATATATATGATGCAAATTCATGGTTGATAATACATATATTATTATATTAATATTTATATCATTCATTTTCTATTTCTTCTAATATATTTATTAAATTAAAGATTAAAAATTTACATTTTTTTCTTTATAATATTAATATTTATATATACATGTTTGTATTGTTTCTTTGTACTCTATAATCAGTTTTATCCACTTTCACATTCATAAATTCATTGTTATTAGATATAAAAATTATGATGATAATAGTATTGATCACATTTCTACTTACATTAAATCATAAATACTATACTTTTTTTGTTGATTTTCTATTTTACATTATAAGCTATTTTTATATATGTTCTAAGCTACACAATATTGAATTTAAATGTGCCCACCTTATGTATATGATATAAATTCATGGTTGATAATATATATATATATATATTACATTAAAGGCTATGATAATAAATCGTACTACAAATAAATTTAATAAGTGACCTTATTCAAATGAATTGTGACAATTATATTTTCATCATATTTTCAATCAAATTAGATTTAAATATGATAATTGATTGCTAATATTTTGCTTCTCCGTATGAGTGGCATTATAGTCTTATCTGTTCTATATTGTTAATTATTGAATTTTTATGTCATCTTTTTATGTATATAATTTAAATTACATCTAACAATACTCATTTTAATTTAACGACAATGATAATAACTATTATCACAACTAACTATAATGGTTACAATTTTTTAGTCTTGAAATATTGTGGCATCTTGGAATTTATTTTGCATAATCAAATGGTAAACTTTTAAGGATCAAATATAAGGTGTTACTGAAAAAGAGTAAATATCTCATATGTATTTTAGTTTATGTTCTTTCAACTTCATTTCTAATTAAATGTTATGTTGGTATTTTGTATAAGATAATTGCGATAATTATAGATTAATTTATAACTATATTAAAGGCAAGAATGCCCACACTTGGTACGATTAAGATGATGTAGGACATATTTTATTTTCCACCGCAAAGCGCAGGTATGCACCCTAGTTGCCATTAGAACGAGGAGAACACAACACATGTTCAAAGTTGGGAAAACATAGTTGTTACTCAAAGGCAATAAAACACTTGATGAGAAATACAACTCTGTCACGAAGACGGAGACACGTCCAACCAACGTTCCCTCTCCTCACCATGCTACCATTAATCCTTGATTAGTGACATGACTTACCTCATTTTCGATACCAGTAAAGTTTGCTTTTAATATTGGGCTTATTGGTGGATATATCAATAATAAACAATAAAAGTCTATATCACATATTTTCACTCATGTAGGATGAGTTCATGGTTTTAACCTAGACTCACAAACCTAAAAGATCTCTAAGTACGATTTTAACATGAATTTTCTATTCTTATCCCTCACTTCGATCTATTTCACAACCAAAATACAAAACTCACACACCAAAATGTTACGCCACATATATCATCCACAAATTAAGGGGGTCCTTGCAAAGTCCATCCACTATAATAATATATGACTGCCATATGGGGATCTCTCGAAATTACCCCCGTGTCCACGTCCCTCGCTTCTGATAGGTCAACCACCCAGTGGATGCTTATGACATTTGCAGGAACCACCTCCTTGTTCACTATTTCATGCGATGGTGGCGTCTGCGGGATCTGATTGGCCATCGATTTGGAGGGTGGATGCTACAAAATATCCACCAAAGGGGGAAGATCGGCCCACGTGTGAGAGAGAGAGGAGTGACGTAGCGGGTGAAAGCGGGAATATGGCACCGGCGGAGGACCCGATCTCGATCTCCGAATGTCGAGAAGGGGGCAGGAGCGGTCCTATCACCTCTGAACCAAGGAGAGAACGTGCCCTTTAGGTGGAATCCATGACGACACGTGGTGGATTCAGATGCACCCTCATTCTGTAATAACGAAATGTTTTGCACGGTAACCCCGTGATCTTTTTTTTTATAAGTAAGGTAAACTATATATTTCCAAAAATAACCGAACCAAAATACATAAAAAAAAGAATTAAGGCTCCCAGAGCGCGGTTAACTTCTAAGACAACATGATAAAGTATATGTATGACCCGAGCCAAAAACTGAGAGCCCTACAAAAAACTTATAAGTTTGAAATTGGTGACAATATCCTCAATTGAGCGATCAGGGGGCTGACACCGAGATGAAGCCCATGCATTGTTGCGCTCCCGCCAAATTTGCCATACCGTGAGGGCGAGAAGAGCAGCAGCAACAGTTCTGTCCTTGGAGTTGAGCTGGGTAAGCATCCATGAGATAACATCCGGAAGCAGATTCGAAGGAGGGGTAGCTATCTGCAGTAGCGAACATGCTCCATGCAAAACCGTCGAGGAATAGGAGCAAGAGAACAATAGATGGGCATGAGTTTCAGGATGAACAGAGCAAAGGGGTCACGAAGTGGGGAGGTCCAAACCGAAGGAAGTGAGCCGATCGAGGGTGGGGAGACGGCCGGTAACATCGCGGTAGAGAGTAAATGCACACCGGGGAGGGGAGGACCTGTTCCAAACAATCGAATACCAGCCAACAGTAGAGCCTCGGGGACGAAGGAGTTCATAGGCACTCCTGAATGAGAAACCTTTGGAGGAAGGGGCCCAAGTAGGGGAGGGATAGTCCCCTCCGATACCTGCTCGCACCTTGGCCCTTAGATGCAACATGGCTCTCCAAATTCTGGAGGAAGAAGACGGGGAAGCATTGATGTCCCAGAAAGATACATCCTTCAGATACTTAGTACGCATATAAGCAGCCCAAATAGAGGAATCCCCATTAAGGAATCTCCAAATCCAATCACAAATCATGGCATCCCTCAAGGAGCTCGATGAAGAGAGTCCCACACCCCCTTCTTGCTTAGGAAGGCAAATCTGATGCCAAGCAATATCATGACGATGGCAGCCTCAGAGGAAGTGGGCACACAACTTATCAAGACGACGGATCACTGAAAGAGGAAGAAGAGCACCAGCAGTCCAATAGAGTAGCATACCACGGATGACCGTGTTGAGTAATAGAGCACGACCGACCATGGATAGGCATTTAGCGCTCCAGCCATTGAAGAACTTCCGAAGACGGTCTTCCAGCGCTCTGGAATCGCTACTACGAGAGAGAGAAGTGGCCAGGGGGAGGCCAAGATAAACCGAAGGGAGGTTATGTTGAAGCAATCCCAGCCGCAGAGTAACCACAAAGTCAAGGGTGGCCGATTTGGGCCTAAAAATCTTACTCTTCTTCGGATTCATCCTTAGACCGGATATGGCCTCAAAATAGTTGAGAATTTCTTTAACAGCCTCTAGCGAGCTCAACGAGCCCTTACAAAATATGAGAACATCATCAGCGTAAATTAAATGCGTGGGGGCCTTCGAACGACCCCTCCCCATGGTTTTGAAAAATCCAGAAATAGCGGCCCAGTCCAACAGGGATGAGAGGGATTCCATTCCGATGGTGAACAAGAGGGGGCTAAGGGGATCATCCTGGCGTAGTCCGCGGGTACCCCTAAACAACCCATGAGGGGACCCATTAATAAGGATGGAGTAGGAAGTGGTGGTAATACAATTTTCAATCCAAGAGATCCACCTTTGCGGAAAACCCATCTCAGAAAGAGCCCGTAGAACAAAAATGTGGTCCATGGAATCAAAAGCTTTCGATATATCGATTTTAAGACAAGCCTTGTTACGGGAGGCTCTCCTATCGAAGCCTTGAAGCAGCTCATGAGCGAGGCAAATATTGTCTCCAATGGCTCTGCCTTTGATGAAGGCGGATTGATTTGGTGAGATAAGAGCAGGAAGCACCACCGCAAGCCTTTTAGCCAACAATTTGGAGAAAATCTTATATATCACATTGCAGCCAGAGATAGGCCTGTAGTCCCCAATGGAGGACGGGGATTGAGTCTTGGGAATAAGAGTGATAAAGATGATTAACCTCCCGAACCATACGACCACCATTAAAAAGGAACTGAATGGCAGCGCTCACCTCGTTCTTGATAAGTGCCCAATGAATCTTGAGGAAAAGAGAATTAAACCCATCAGGGCCCGGGGCTTTAGAGGAGTCAATAGAGAAGAGAGCCTCCCAAATCTCAGTCTCGTCAAATGGCCTAACCAACCAGGAACTCGCAGAGACGAGAGTCTGACTTTGGGTGGCGGGAAGGGGGGCGCAACATGACCCTGGAAGGCAGGTGAAAGGAGACTTTGGAAGTATCCAACCGCAGCATCAGCAACCGCACTGGGGCGCTCAACAACCACCCCATTGGAATCCAAAATGTTAGAAATGCAATTAGCTGACCATCTGGCTTTCGCTTGAAGATGGAAAAATTTTGAATTGCGGTCCCCCAGATTGAGCCAATCTACTCTGCTCTTTTGACGCCAAGCCGATTCTAGATCTTCATCTAGGGCAAGCAGATGCCCTTTCACGTCAGCCTCAAGTTGAGCAAGATAAGGATCAAGAGGGGAGGCAGCCAACATCTCAGAGTTTGCCTTAAGAAAGTCTGCCGCAAATCTATGTTCCTTGAACACATTTGCCTCCAACGAAGCCCAACGTTTTAACGCCAATTTCACATTTTTAAGCTTACGGGATAGAATAAATAGGGGGTTACCGGTGACGGGCCTGCCCCAGCCCTCCGCAACAACCTCTTGATAACCAGGGCGAGCTACCCAATAATCAAAGAAGCGGAAAGGGACACGCTTAGGAGCGGCATGGCAAAGAACAACCCGCATAAGCGAATGATCCGATTGAGGCAAAGGAGAATAGTGCAGCTTGACCGTGGGGAGCTTAGCGATTAGCTCCTCATTTGCAAGGGCGCGGTCCAAGCGAGCCGCAATTCGGGTAGGGCCGATGGAAGCATTGGTCCAAGACCAGTGATTCCCGGTTGCTTCAAGATCAGATAAGCCACAGTCATCCAAGCAGTTATTAAAGTGCTCCATGGGGCGACGAGCGGCCAAACGCCCCCCAATTCTCTCAGAAGAGTATCGAACGACATTAAAGTCGCCCAAGACAAGCCAAGGGCCTTCAAATTGAGATCGCATCAAGCGAAGATGATTCTAGAGTTCCATCCTAGCAATGTGGCAATTATCCCCATAAACAACAGTGAGATAGAGCACGAAGCCCCCAACATTGGAGCATCGCATAGTCATTGCTTGGGAATGATTCCCAATTAAATCGCACGACCAGGAGTTTGAATTCCAAAGGAAGAAGATCCTTCCTAGTTCGGTGTTGTTATTCAAAACATTCCAACCTACTGGAATTAAGCTCTCCAATTTTCCTCTATTGGCGGGCCTGATTTTTGTTTCAACCAAGCCTATCAATTCCGCATTCGAAGCAATGAAATCTTTCATAATTGATTTGAACTTCCTGGGCTTGTTCAGCCCGCGCGAGTTACAAACGATCACTGACATTAAGAACTCGTTGTGGCGGGCACGGACTGCTCCTTTTGTTTTGATTGGGCTCTTGGGAGCTTCTTTTTCTTATGAGTTGCCGTAACCCTGTGATCTTTGTAACTAGTGTATTTTTCCATGTTTGGCGGCGGGTTCGAAGAAAAATACAATTGTTAATAATAATTTTAGAAGTATAGAAATTAAGCAAGGTATCATATTAATTTTTTTTACAAAAATAGATAAGTAAATAGAACATGTATGGAACATTCCTATTGTATCGTGAAACATCAATTCACATAACATATTTATTAATCATTGATAATAAAATAACAAATTTACATTTATAAAAAACTATAATTTTTTAAAAAGATGTATATGCTAGAATTATTAAATAAGACTTTTGTCAAGAAGAATTAAAATATGGTATACTTTAAAAATCTATAAAAATTTTAAGGTGCATACTCGCACTTCGCGGTGGGTGTAAAATGAAATATTTTGAACACAGGAAGATAAAACATGGTATACTTTAAAAATCTATAAGAATTTTAAGGTGCATACTCGCGCTTCGCGGCGGATGTAATATTTTGAACACAAGAAGATGTTAAAAAATTAAACATGTATTTATATAAATATAATTGACGATGACTTAATATTATATGGTCAAAACAATCTAATAAAATTTAAGAAGTCGTCTATCTCATAATTCAGATAAAAACTTTTTTAAAGAAAGTTATGTTAGAGATTCCAACACATAAAAGTACAAATTAAAAGGAGTGAAGAAAGATAATAAAAGTATCAGTTCTAATACATTTGTTGTTCGTAACTTTATATATTTGTGCTCTACAATCAGTTCTAAAATTGATTGTAGTGTACAAATAAATGAAACAAATAGATATGCATGTATAATTATTGATATAATAAATATAAAGTAAAAATATGAAATTTATAATTTTAAGTCAACAAATATAACAGATATGTACATACAAATATTTTTAGAAGTTCAAAATGGATCTTTTTTCTGATATTAAAAAAGGAAAAATATCAATATTAATCAAAACTACGATAACAATTATATTTTTGTATTTCAACAATCTTAATATTAACAAATAATTCTTCAATTTACGTAGAGATCTCACTTCGGAATGTACAAAAAGTATCGATAAAGAAATTTGTCAACATGATACATATATTTTAAAATAAAATCAGGTTAATAATCTTTTATACATATGTACATACTTATATACATGCACATACACATATACATGCATATAAATATAAATATATAATAATCCTTAGAGTCGAATATTTTATGAAATATTGTAGGATAAATACGTAAAATGTAAAAAATCACATGGATTGATTGGTTATCAAGTATTATTTGCATAACATATTATTTAACCTTATTAATTGATTATTATTGTTGTTGCGACATATATAAGAATTGCTTATCAAAAAATACATTAATTTACATTGTAGATAAAGGGTGGGAAGAGTTGTTTTTGCAAATTTACATTTTATGTTTTTTTGAAATAGTAGTTCTACAAATAAAAAAACTAATCTACATTTTCAAAATTTTATAAAAGATATAAATAATATATCCTTTACCCATTGTTAAATTAATATAACCACAATTCTAAATTTAGAAATATGAGGAGAATGGGGAGATAATGTGAATTAAGGGGGGAGAGAAAAGGGAGATGTCACACATTTAATGGGAAGAGAGAGCAAGTGGAGAGAGCATTTAAAGGAGGAGAGAGAACAAGAATTAAAAATCACTTTATAAATTAGAGGGAAGGAGAGAGATAGATAGAGAAGATAG
The DNA here is from genome assembly GCA_037367405.1 of Ottelia alismoides. Lineage (NCBI taxonomy): Eukaryota > Viridiplantae > Streptophyta > Magnoliopsida > Alismatales > Hydrocharitaceae > Ottelia > Ottelia alismoides. Next base: position 121,106 of record JAZKJV010006411.1, on the reverse strand, counting down.
TGGGTAGAGAGAGAAGTGGGAGAGAGAAGTGATTGAGATAAATGGGGAGTGTGTTGGGAGTAGGGGTGTAAACGGACCGAACCTGAGCGAACCTATATTTTTTAGGTTCGGTTCGTTTATTTAATCGAGCCTAAACTTGTGTTCAGATTCGGTTCTTTTATTTTCGAACCGAATCCGAATCGAACCTCTTTTTAAACGAATTGAACCTAAGCAAATATCGAACTTAAGAATTCTCTAATAAGAGGGAGTGAAGAGAAGAGAAATGGAAATATATGTGTGTCTGCAATTACAATAAATATTCATTTAGTTTTTTATTTATCTAACTCATCTTCATATTTTAAAAAAATAGACTAATAAGAATTCGTCTCTTTGAAAAAAATATAATTATAATATATTTTTATATATGTTCGAATGAGGATAAGGAATAAGAATAATGTGGAGATATCCGACAAGTAATATTTATATTTGTTCTGTTGATTCGAAGATAAAAAAGGGAAAAGTACTAGATACATAGATGATGGTTGTTGTAACCACGATATGACTATTTATTTTTGGATAGCTTTTACTGAGATAAAACCTATTTATCACATAAATATTCAATTATCTCTAGACAAATGCCACTTATCCTTAGACAAAATCCACTTATCTTAAAATAAGGTCCACTTCTACAGATAATGATTTGTAAATATGTATATGTGTATATTTATCGAGCTTTTAACGAATCGAACCCGAGCGAACCTGTGATTTTTAGGTTCGGTTCGTTTATTTAATCGAACCTAAACTTGTTCAGATTCGATTCGTTTATTTCCGAACCGAATCTGAATCGAACTTTTAGCGAGCCGAACCTGAGCGAATATTGAACTTGAGAATTTTCTGACACCCCTAGTTGAGAGTTGGAGGAATGGGTGAGAGAGAAACACGGGGAAGGGACCCACGTGGTTGGGAGATGAGAGAGAATGAGAGAAATCATGAGAACGTGGAGGATGGGGGAAAGGAATGGGAGATGGGGACCACCACGTATCTATAGCTTTAGAAAATGCCCAGTGCTGTTGAGAACAAACCAAATATCAAAAGGAAAGGTTGGGTTTGCCAAATATAGAGTACATGGAAAGAAGGATAGAGGCTCATCCACGTGTCTGAAGCTCGGTCCTGGGGGATGAGGACCCAGCTTTAGTATATAGTATAGATTATATCGCGGTCCTTGAAAATTATGTCACACCTCCTGTAGTTATCTAATCTTCGTCTAAATGTTGGATATTAATGTGAATTAGATTTAAAAAGAATAAGAAGATTGTGTATACTATCTGATATGATCAGAAATCTCTAAAAGGTCTTTTAGATCCGGATGGAGATTATACCTCATTATTCAAGCTACCATATGTGACATATACAATCGCCCAGATCTTATCTCCTAGTATATGTAGAGAAGGCACACTATCCTTGGAAGAGTTCAAGGATTGTTCCATCCGAAACAGATCTGAATATTAAGAAAATAAGGATAAATAAGGACAATTAAATTGCATTTAATTATTATAAATAACATTATCTTGTGGTTATCCAAAAATAATATGGATAAGATTCACGTTATTTTTGAACTTTGTGTAAAGAGATATCGAATGTATTTATCCTAGTTAATATTAATATCGATAGTATTGTCCACGAAAATATGAATAGTATGGATAAGATTTTTATCCTTCTAAAACTTAATTATGAGCATGATTCATAAATTAAATTATAAATATGAATTGGATTCATATTGTGTAATATAAAATGCAAATATGATTTACATTTAATTTTGAACTTATAAATATGACTCATGATTTCTTATTTGTAGATATCACAAATAATTTAGAACTATTTATTGATAATTAAATTCCTCTTTTTATCAATAATAAATAAATAATAGTTGAAGAGGTAAAAATAGAAAATAAATAAAATACATAATAAAAGTGGACGTCCTAGGTGGGCTCCACCAAGGGGATGCCCACAAGTTATTGCATTTTTTATTTTATTTTTCTCTTCCATTCTCTTATTATTATTTGTTGATAAATTTTAGGAGTTGATAACTAATTCTAAAAGGTTATTGAGAGACTCTTTTAATCCTGAAGTTGGTTGCTAAACATCCAAACAAGTATAAAGGGAGAGGCAAAGCCTGCATCATCATAAGTTATTTTCAAGAGTTGAAAACAAGTCTCTCTCTCTCTACGCGTCCTCTCTCTCCCCCTATCTATCTTCCTCTCTCTCTCTCTCTCTCTCTCTCTCTCTCTCTGTCACCTGCCTTAAGGCCATCCACATCCCAGCAGGATTGTCCCCTTTGTTGTCGACCCATCGACGCGTCGTCAGATCGATTAATCTTTCATGGACGTTTTTCCTCTTGGGTGCTCCATTCCCTACAAGTCATGCGACAATATAAGGAGCTATACTACCCAGAACATCTCATTGGGTTGCATAAAGCACACGATTCATCCATGCACTAGTATGTACTATCTTTGTTAGATTAGATTTGAGACAGGAGGTCTCTTTTTGTAGAGACTCGCAGATCATGGTCACGCTTTAGAGGTATGTTTTAAATTTATGTAATCATTATGGAACGTATTGTGAATGGTTCCCATCCATGTGTTTCCATTGAATTTTTTTAAATCCATTGCTATATGACATGTACAACTAGTCCATTTTTTATCGAATTTGATTCAATCTTCATGCTTGATGAGCGAGGCCTATCCGTCTCCCTTCAACTAGTATCATAGCCTTGGTCAGAGATCTTTTATATGATCCAAAGTCTAAGAAGATAAGGTTATGGATAGCGGATTGTGTCGGGACTTGTTTTTCCACGTTTGTGGGATTCCATATTGATTTTGCAAATATTTGATGTTGCTACAAATTTGTCCATGTTATGAACGCGTTTTGAGACTCTAAATCATGTTTAGAATGTATAAAGATGATTCCAAAGATTGGACCAATAGTTGGCTATGACTGGGCGAAGATTCAGATATGAAAAGTTTCCGCAACCACTACAAGAAAAACAAGTTGTGGCTATGGAACTATGCCCACGGATGTAGGGCTTGTGGCCACGGAATTGGGCTCTGACCACAACATGTCGTGGCCAGTAGCCGTAGCTACAAGTCTCGTCGTGAGAGTTCTCTAACCACGAATATATCGTGACCACTACAAGTGACCATGGAATTTATTGTGGCCACATCTTTTGTATGAAGGCTTTGGCCACAGATTGTAACTACGAGAAACTAATGGCCATGGAATTGTCGTGGTCACAAGTTTGCATAGTCACATTCCGTGACCGCAACTCATTTTTCTTGTAGTGAACGTATTGTTTTTGCGTGAATTTCATAAATGATAATTATGAATTTATAGTTTCTATTTTCCTGTTATGAAACATGTTGAAAACACTGAACAAATATCATAAATTAAACCAACAACACGAATTTTATTCTGTGATATGCTAGTTTCCATCCAGCATTAATATACAGCTGATGTCATATGTACCACCAACTGTTTGAGACCACTTAAAGGCCTCTTGATTCTGACAAACAAATTACAACGACATGTATCTAAGAGCTAGTTTACAAACTAAGTCCATTTATCGAGGATACTTGAGTTACAGATTGGCATGATATTTAATTAATACATAAATCCACATACCATTTAATTATGAGATTTACACGTATTATATAAGTAATTTTTACACGAAAATTATTGTTTTATGATTAAATATTTGGTTATTCAATATAAAGGTTAAATCAGATTTTATTTCACAATCAAATTTAATGATAAATATACCATGCACGCAATTGTTTGAAGACCGTTTTATCGAAGCGATCAAATATCGAATGAAATATTTAAAACCTTCAAACACTTGAGGTCAACTATGATTTTTCCGTTTAAAAGATGACCACCATTTGAGTTTCAGATTGGCATTATATTTATTTAATTCATAAATCCATATAATTTTTAATTTAATTCTATTATAAAAAAGTTCACATCCATATATGTATCCGTCCATTCGCATCCCTAGTGAACACCCCTAGGTAGACCCGTGGACACTATCCGTGTTAGAGGGGCGATGAGATGGGTTGACTCATGGGTATCCATAGACGATAATATCGAAGCTCCGTGTATCACGGGTAAAAGAAAGTTGAGCACCCGATCCAATGTGATTTGTTGGTTACCAATTGATTTAGGGTGACTCATACAAATCGGGTCGGATACCCATTAAACTAATGAACCATGCACATATCTAATTCCTCTCCTCAAAGCCGTCTCCCCATAAAACACAAAAATCATATCGCAAGACCTACTTTGGGTCAATCAAGGCTGTTCGCTGCATCAGGAGGAGGAACATGCACATATGAGTAATATTCGGAGCTGAAATTTGGCATATTTGTCGCATATTATTTATACTTATTTTGCCAAGTCATTTTGTGATATTTTATTATTTATGCTTTGCGAATTCCTTTTTTTTTAAAAAATTCAGATCCGTTTTGTACTATTTTTCTTAGAAATTAGAAGAACTCTTTACTAAGCCTCATTTAGGTGTGTAATCTTTCATTTTTATTAGAATTTGTTATTGCCATTTGATATTTTCTAAAAATCAGAAATTCTAAAAACAATGTTCCACCTTATTTTAATTTTATAAATTCATTTTTCTCTAACAATCCCAAAAAGACATGGAGTGTGTATCTCCAATATATATAGAAGCCCTCTAAAAAACTTATGCAAATTCCATATACTTTATCTAAACATCCAAAAAAATTGAAAAACTTCTCAATTTTCTATAAAAATTCACAAAAAAACACTAAAAATATTATTTTTGAGCTTTTGACTTCCCGATACTACTTAAAAATACCCTTATATATTTTAGGGGCATCTCCTATTGATTAACCTACTTTATTGTCACAGTTATTTACTTGCATTTTTTCTCTTGTTTCTTATTTTATAAAATATAATAAATATATAAAAATACCTTCAAAAATGCATATTTAAAATAAAACAATCCAAAAATATTTTCCCTATATTCTGTATCCTTACTTATTTCTAAAAACCCTAAAAGACTAAAAAAATTCCTTTTTTAAAAATCTAAAAATATTTTCTAAACCCATTTAAAAATAAAGACTATAAAGGGAAAACTTAAAAAATAAACTAAAAACAAAAACAAAGTTTAAATTTAAAAATAGAATAAAATAAAAAAATATTTCAAAAACACAAAGAAACTAAGTATGAGATTGATACACATATACACATCTTTAGGCAATGCCATTGTATTATACACACCTAGGTAATTTTTTTAAGTATGTATCCTTGAGTTCAAACTTGGGGCTTGTCCATGTAAATGGACACATACCTAATGCAAATTATTACGCATATCTTTATTGTTTTAAAAGAGATCTCTTCATGTATTGTACTGATAGTTGTTAATTCCTTGGAATATATGCACATGAAAAAATCTTTTAGAAAGCAAAAACCAAATAGAGAAAGGTGACCTATTCCAAAATTCACATAAAGTACCCACTGTCATATTCGATCTATACATATTTTGATATTGGTATTCGTATTCATTTTAAAGTGGATGCATATATGGATAATAATTTGACATTCACTAATATTCTCATTCATACTCGTATATCCATTTTAGTACATAAATATAGTCATATATTTATTTATAACTGTGTGTAACAATACTTTATGATTGTATTTACCATTGTTGATATAACTATTATGAAACAAATACATGCGGTATATCTATTTCACATGTAAATTATACTGACCATGTATATTTTAGTTAATTATTGAAAAATAGAAGTGTAGAGTTACCGCATGTTGTTAAGAAAGTGCACGGGAATGGAAGTGTAGAGATAGCTGATCTCACAGATGGTGCACAATCTCATGTGGTAAATGGACAACTGTTGAAAAGCATTTTGTAGATTCGAAAGAGCAGTTAGTCCAAGTCGAGGTTATCAACTTCATGCAGAGTGAGCATAGAGCAGATACATCATATTACTCTTCATGAAGATGCAACATCAAGATTCAACAGCTTAGAAGATTCATTCCTCTTGTACATTCTCTTTCTATATATATTCTTCAGATCACATCGGTTCTCGCACTTACTCCTGTCCTATACTTAGGCTGACCAGAGCCTACGTATAGGGGGAACCGATGTCCACCATGTGTATATATTCATCCATTTCTTCCCTTGACCTCGCCTGCCCCAATTTTTGCTCTTCTTCTACACTTAAGCTGATCAGAGCCTAAGTATAGGGGGGCGGATCGACTTCTATACTTTTTGTTATTTTCGCTATCCTACGCTTAGTACGAGCTATGTCTTTTTATCACTTCTTGTGCTATGAGGACATAACACATGTTAAGTATAGGGGACATGTATATATTACATATATACTTTACCCATAGCTCGTACTTTCACATATTTTTTTATATACTATATAGTAATTATGAAGTGGGTAAAAAAATTTTTTAAAGAAATTTTCATTTTTTTGCTCTAAAAAACTTTTTCAAAAAAAGTCCTTTCTTATTTACCTTTCTTTCACAAAAAAAACTTTTTCAAAGAAAACATCTTTCTTTATCTGTTTTTTAAAAGTTTTGAAAAAAATCAAAAAGCAAAAAACCTTTTTCTAAAAAAATTTAAAAAAAGAAAAAGAAAAAACATAGAAAAAAATCTCAAAAATTAAAATCATAAAAAAACCTAACTAATAAGTTAGTTAAATCCCTGTTAGAAAATAACATTGCGGAAGCGAAATGATAAACAGAGCATAGAAATAGAGATAAACATGAAAAACACAAAAGATTTTACGTGGAACCCTACTCCGTGAGGAGCGGGATGAAACCACGGGAGAAGCCCTCAAATGGGTATATGCTTCATTGCTATTTCTCAATGGATACAAGAGGTTTGGGGCTCCTTATATAGCCTATGCAGAGCCTCCAAGTCCCACCACTGGACGATGTGGGACTAAACACTGGATGGGGTAAATGGATCTTCTCCAGCATCCATTTACCCTGCTACAACTCATGACGCACATAACAAATACTCCAACACTCCCCCTCAAGCTGGAGCATGGAATGCTCAGCTTGGACAAACATAAAGAAACTCAACTCAACGCTACATGACACTACGGACAATATCAACCCAACGAGCACATTGCTGCAGTTGAGGACGTTGCTTCTCATGCCGTGCAGGTGAGGAGGACGAAGGTGTTGGAGTGCGAGTGATGAACGCGAAATTCTCCTCTTTAATAATCGATAAATTGTAGTATAGGAGGCGAATTTCGGTCGATTAAAATAGCATGATCTTTGAATGTTGTGGAATATTTTTACTTGGCAAGTGTACCAAGGTCGAAATCAGGGAACAATGATTTTTAGTTGCGCGGCCTTGTATCAAATTAAATAATTAACTAATGCTCGATTAATTTATGTGTTGCAAAAATATACAATGCAAAACAATGATATGAAAGGAAAATAAACAGAATTTATGCTCAGGATCTGTGATTTGAAACGTATCTAATTCTCCAATAATATGATCAATAGTTTTATCAAAATTAATCACAAATCAACATGTATTTGAGTCAATGCTTCAGGTTCATAAATTTAAGCTCAGAATAATTTTGAAGCGAGAGATTAGGCCTCCAAATATTTTTGAATCAATTCCTCGATAGTTGGCTATAAACTCAGAGGAATAAATCTAAATTAATCCCCTGTGAAATCTAAAATATGAGGTTAACCATCAACGATCACCAGAGTTTAAAATCATTATCCGACCTCCTGCAAAAATTTATCAATCAATTCTTAAGCACAAGTATGTCAGAATAAGCCTGCATATGCTAACAGATATCCTCAATAATAATAGACAATAAACCAACTCAGATCTGTTCACAAACTATGCTAAATGGTAGAGCATGAAAAGAGCTTCAAAATGACATATTATATGTTAAAAACGGAGTTCGTATGAAAAGATATGATAAAATGAAGTTTCAGGGACTAAAATGTAAATAAAATAAAGTTTTTCTTGCAAAGAGGTCTCTGAGTGGACTTATCTGTAATTTTAAAAAGTCGGCGGGGCTTTTTTGTAATTTACCCCTAGCGGGGGTCTTCTTACAATTTCTGAAAACACTAGGGGCTTAGGTGCAATTTTCCCATGCGCACGTGCGTAGCACGTGCGCCAGGAGGCTCGGAGGCGGACTCGGGAGGCTCGGAGGGGGGCGATGGCTCGGGCGAGGCTCGGAGATCCCGAGCCTGTGGTTCAGGCCCGGCCTGAGGCTCGGAGATGGTTGGAGGCTCGGAGATCCCGAACCTCAGGCGTGCAGGGGCGGCTTGGGGAGGCCTCCACGTGGCAGCACAACAGCCGTTGGATTAAGGGCTTTGCCCGATCCAACGACGACTGTAAGTCGTGATGGAAGGCGGAGGGGCGATGGCGAGGGCGGAGGCGGCCGGAGGGCGGAGCACTGTGCAGCCGAGGCATGGGGGCTCGGCCTGAACGTGGCGGTGGCGAGTGGCCGAGCACGGTGGAGGCACTGGCGGAGTCAGTGAGACGGCAAGGCGGCGCCTCCGCGCAGTGGTTGGACCTTAGGCGGAGCGGTGTGAACGGTGGAGGAGGGAGAAGCGGGGCTCCGGTTGAGTAGGGGAGGAGCGGGGCTCCGTGTTCCTGAAATTGATAGAAGAAAAACACGATGGGGGAGGGGGGAATGGTCGCCAAGGTCTGGGGTGGCTACGGCCGCCCCCTGTCGTCGCTCGAGCCGCTTGGCGAGGCGGCGAGCTGAGCAGCTCGGGGGTGGCAACAGAGCTTGGAGCTCTGGATCACGCCTTGAAGAAGATTAGCTAGCCGCTGTCACCATCCACACAAAGGGGAAAGGCGGATTGTTGAAACTCCGGCGAGGGGTGGTGATTTATAGGAGGGTGAGGACGACGGTTACGCGCGAGGGAGGTGGCTGGAGGCGGCGCGTGAAGTGAAGGCCGTGCATGGCGGAGGGTGGAGGAGGAGAAACGACCGGGGGGTGGGGGAAGGTAACGGCTGAGGAAGAAGAGGGTCACGTGCACAGAACGTGACCCGAGGGAGGGGCCTGGAGAGAGAAAAGAGGTGGGGTGCCACGTGGCACGCCCAGGGGCTGCCACGTGGCACCAAAAAAATTCAGATTTTTGGAGGGGAAAAAGAGATAGAAGATGACCTCGGAACGAAAGATTTCCTTCACAGTTGTTCATCTCGACGAGATCTACAACTTTTATGAAGGATCCGGGAGCAAAAGAGGTCATCCGTGAGAAGTGGTATTTTTGGTGGTTCTCCATGTGTATAGAAAACCAGGTTTTTGGGATTTTGTATTTTTTGATGGTTTTAGAGAGGATAAAAAATATAGAAAAAATACGATAAAATACAAGAAAATTAATTACACATTAATCTAATTTTTTGGATTTTTAATAGATAAGAAATTAGGAAAATAAAATAGATGTCAGAAACACACAACTTTTGTACAGACCGACAACGGACACTTGGACTCGGTCAGTTTCTTTGATTTCAGTTTTGATATGGATTTGGATTTTTGTGTCGCTTAATAAAACTTTCATGAAAGAACACAAATGAAAAAGAAATAAAATTAAAAGGATTAATTATGTACATAAAAACTCGGGTTAAAAATAACAAAAAGTTAAACTGTGCAAAAGAGGCCCAAAACTCAACTCTCACATATGAGCTCCGAATTTTATGAGAAGGTATTTGAAAATGGAGTACTTTAAAAGTGAGTAGACCAAAATCGGATACTGTATGTGGGAGATATGCTCAATTTTGTCTGTCAGATGTGAAATTTGACTTTGGGATTATTTGACACTTATTGAAGTTAGTAATTTTTTTGTATTTTTTATTAAATAAGGTTAGTAATATCTACACAATGGAGGTGGTTTGGGGTCAATCGGAGTTAGGATGAATTAATTAAAAATGTGAGAAGTTAGCATCTTTTTGGGCTAATTTACACTTGGGATTTTAAATGCAATTTATGCATGATGAAATGCAAATATTAATCACACATGCATGATGGCTAATAATGCTCTATTAATGATTAATTACAAGTGGATGAAGGGAAACATAGCCTAAATGATTGATTTTAGCATGATGAATACGAGATTCATCATACCCCTATACTTAGACCATGCTCGTCCCCGAGCATGAATGAACGACTTAGTTGAATACATCCCTGACTGTGCATGTGAATTTTCAAGGCTTAATTCATAGAAGACCCTTAATTTGAGTGATCCTAAAATTCTGGGCTCAACCAAGCTTTAATCAAAAGGAATCCTACTTCTCCAATTTTCAGACTCTCTGTTTGTACATATAATATAAGGATATGATTTTAGTGTACTGCATTCATGAGAGTCAAGTCTAGACATCACCCAAAGTTCTAATCCAAGAGACTCTCCTCTAGACCTAATTCTCAATACTAGGGAATAAGTCTATTCTTGCTTCAGTCAACCGTCTCATTAGTTTGTCAGACTTAAAAGTGCAGATGGACGGCCAGATAATGGAGGGCATAGGATTGTGTCTGATTTTCTCTCCCTTACATCGGAACAAGGAGTCTCTCGAGTGCCTTTTTACATAACACAAATATTTTTATTTTGTTGATCAATGTGTCCGTCAAGAGAATTTGGAGTCGTCTACACTTGTTTTTCTGGGAGTACACCGGGGTGTGTCTCTTTTGAGTATCTAAGATACCTTCGACACCCAGGCTTGTAGCATTTACGATGCATAGTCCTTTTTGTGTCAGCCCAACTCCTTGGTCCTAATTAGCGCTTGGTCCAAGTGGACACTTTGAAAATGTTTGGGAGCGCTCGCCATTGGTGGAAGCTCATTTAGAATTTGACTTGGATAATAGAGCTTTTCTTTGACATTTCATTGCTTTTCTGTTGTTGGCTAGCTCCACTGCTTTTACCAAAAGTTGGCGCACACTGATCAACAAATTTCATTAAGTTTCATCACACCCTAGCACTTAGGTCAATATCAAAAAAGATAGCATATAATTCTTGTTCACATACTGGCTAGGATTTTGCAGACACTCAGGTTTTCTGCAGCCTTCGTTAAATTTATCCCATCCTCGAATATCATCAGATCGGGTCTAAACTCAAATCTCTAGTCCTAGTTCCTCAAGTGATATCTCAACTCATCTCATCAATCATGCAATTGTGGAAGTGATTTGCGCTGATCATATTCTTTGAAGGTAGAGATGAAGAGTGCAATATAGCGCTCAAATCTTTCAAACTAGGTAAGTGTGGATTATTAAGTTCAAAACCCTAATGACTAAGGCATGCTAACTCAGTATCTCAAGATCTCAGAAATCGAGTGTCCTAAAAAATCCTCAAGCCTTGAGTGATGGTGAATGTGTCAGGAATATATCGACCAAGGAATGCATGAAATGCTTGATGAAATGCAAGACCATGAGTGATGATTTTTTTGGGTGTTTTTTTGAATGTTTTTTGGGTGTTTTTTTTTGTTTTTTGTTTTTTGAAAAACAGCTAATATACACTACTTGTACCCATCCCCGATGTTAGATAAAAACGATTAAAGTACGAGCTATGGATAAAGTAGATAAAATATATACAAACACCCCCCTATACTTAGCTTGTGTTATGTCCTCATGGCACAAAGTGAGATGTAGACATAGCTCGTACGAAGTATAGATGGGCCAAAAACAGAAAGAGGTGAAGTGATGTATCAACAATGGTACTGGTCCCCCTATACTTAAGCTCAGGTTAGCCTAAGTATAATCGGATAATTACAGAAGGGGGACCGGGTAGATTTGCGGATGTACAAGATCAAGGAGGTTTGCGACGGACCTTCTTGTGGGAGTGTGGAGGGAGATAGTATGGAGATGTAGAGTGTGATGAAGAGGGGGTCGATGACGAAGACCAGCCATCGTCGGAGTCGTCCTCAGGAGAATAGTAGTCATCTGCAGAGGATCTCCAACTTTTGTCGATCAAAGGTATGGATCAGAGCTGTACCTAATGCACTTATCTGATGAACCTCATCAGGACCGGACGAGGACTCCTAAGAAATCTCCTGATGTCTAAAGTCAAAGGCGACTTTCTTGATCGGTTTGTTTCCTTGGAAAGTATTGGAAGGAAGTTGGACAGTCTTCTCTCCCTGTCTTGAGTAACCGGTATGGCATTTGTGAGTTCCTCATCAAATGAATCTCCATAAAAGTCGACCAATTCTTGAAGGGTCATGTACTGCTTCAGTCGAGGGAGATTGTTCCTGCGGATCTTGTGGTTTATGACTGGGGGTGTTGATGTCACTTCCGAATGATCATGAATTTTGGTGACATCAGATGTTTTCGGAGTCGGTTCCTTATATGGTTCAAGTATCTCATGAATTACTGCCGACTCAAAGATTGGACCACTCAAATAATCGTGTTGATCTTCAATAATATGGTCCAATTCCTCATAAGATCCAAAATCATGATTTTTCTTAGGAGCAGTGATAGGGTGGTGAGAATCCGAAGTTTGTCCAACAGTCAGTCTTTTAGGTGACTCTCCTAGGGTTTTTATCAGTGTATCATGCGGAGATGTCTGATAACGTGAAATATAACTGTCGGTTTCAAGTTGGTTTTCCTCAGAGCATGTTGTGTCATTGGGGGTTTGTTGATCGTGGTCCGAGTTCGGGAACTTGATTTCCTGAGTCTCACAATCGACGATCGCCTTAGCGGAGGCTAAGAACGGCTTTCCTAAAATGATAGGAGACTCAGACATCCTTCCGGGGTGCTCAATGTCAACGGCCGTAAAGTCCACCTTATGTTCTTTACCTCGGAAGTTTACGATGAAAGAAACGATCCCCCGCGGTCTTTTGGTAGATCGATCGGGTAACTGAACGATCACCCTAGTCTTTTTGAGTTGTCCGAGTTTGAGTTGGTCAAAGATGGACTTGGGGAGGATGTTTAATGTGGAGTCGTCGTCTAACCGAACATGAGGGAATGTTGAATCCTTAATTTCACATGTGATCCGAGTCAACCGCTTGACTTTGCGGCTTTTGATTTTATGATTCATCACCAAAGAACTAGCCACAGATATGACATGATATTCAGTCCGGGATCGTTTCTTGCCAGTCTTTTTGGGGTTCAGTCGACTCTTCACAAATCTCTTAAGATCGGGCACATATTCTATGGCTTTGATCAATGGAAGCTCTAAGATCAGACTCTTGCAAAATGCTTCCATTTCAGAATTGTCCAATTTTTTTGAATTTTCAAAATTTCTAATTTTTTTAGTAGTTTCTGTAATATGGTCAGTCAGGGGGTCATAGGTCAGCGGTGGCTGTGCTTGATTGTGATGATCCAATGGCTCGCATGGTGGTGGCCTTACTTCTTATGAATTCTGCATGGACTGGATGAGATCATATATTCTCTCAGTTAAAGTGTCTGCTCTATGATTAATCCGAGCAATCTCATCCTCAAACATCTCATGACTAGTGATTGAATAATCATTCTCCATGTGTCTTGATTCTGGCATGTAACCTCGAGTAGAGTATTGATTGTTCATAAACATTGTGCTCTGGTCATGAGTTATATTTCCTTGACTTTGGTTTTCTCGTGGATTGTCGAAGGAAAATTGATTGTACTCAAGAGGATAGTCATCTTGAGTAAGGGATGGTTCAAGAGGTTGTGAGATCATAGTGACCGGAAATCGTATTCTACTGTTAATATCGGTCACTCTATTGTTCATCCTCGATTCTGTTCTCTCTCTCATGTCCATAAGATTGTCAGAATGTGGTAGAGGTCTAGTCCAAGAAGAAGTGTGGTCATTGGGTGGGACGTATGGGTGGGAAGAGAATGATGGCTGCGGGGAACCTGATTTGAAGAGCAGGCTCCCCTGAGGAGTGTGAGAAGAAGAATATCGAGACATGGTCGTGGAGATCGGGAAAGAAGACCACTGTACCGACATCTTGTCAAGAGGGATGTACTGATTAGCGAACCACGATTTGTTTGCGATTGCAAGATCTTTTACGCACACAAATCAAACACAAAACAAACACGTTGATTCACCCACTCAACACTGGTGAAGGCACGTTAGGGTTCGACCGCTTATCTTTTCAGTTTTAATTTAATGATAAAACAATCTTGAAGATTAAGCGGAGCTGTTAGGTACCAAAATATTTCACAAAGACTGTCCCGAGTTCGTACAACTAGTTGCACCTACTCTCAGCCAGTATAGGTGTAAGTACGGACTGTTTAAACGGCTACCCGTGTTACTTGAGGATGGAGCCTTCTGCGGTGTCCTCTAAATCACCCACTCTGCTAAGGGAAGTCGGATCGTAAAACGGCTACCCGAGACCCTCACTGAAAAGTAGCTAATTGTTTTTAAAAACAGTAGTCTTTGTAAAAATTCTCAGTTTCGGCTCTGTCCTAAAGTGTGCGATCTTGTCCTTACAAACAATGAGTGGGTTCTCTCCACCAAATACAGGTTAATTTTAGGTCAATTTTATTTACAATCACCTTGATTAGCAGTCCCTGTTTTAAATTAAGGTTATCACTGAAGTTTATGTGAGCACAGAAATTCATGCCTAACGAGCAGTCCCAATTCCGTTAAATACTAAGTTGTAAAACTTTGAGGAGGGAGGATCGGAAAAGCCGATGCAACGTAAATCAATGATGCATGCTTAAGAGAAGGACTTACAGTAAATCCTCACGTTCTTCATGCGGGATGCAAGATAAGGAATTTAAATTTACACTAAATGATATGCACAGATGAAAAATGCCCTAAACAGATAGTTCTATTATAGAGAAGAATTGATTAAGATTTTTGGCTAATGTTGAACGATCTACAACGCGTTTTAGTGAAAGTGTGGCCTAAAAATTACGAGCACAATCAAATAATTATAATCTAGAGTATGTGCTCCTAAATTCTATGTCAAGCCACAGAGAGTCCAGTCCTGAATATTACAAATTAACATGGTACAAGGAGGGAGAGACCCTGTGAATAATGCAGAAAATTTAAATCTATACTAACACTCTCTCACAAAATAACAATCAGTCTTCTGCACAGATCCTTGATTTATATCCAAAATTAGCTTCGAGTATTCTGCGAAGAGAGAAAATGCTGTTAGTATCAGAAGTAAGAGAGAGATGCAAAATAAAATGCAGAAAGAAAAAAAATGACACAAAAATTAATCTCACAAAAACTAATTACAAAAATTGATTTAAAACCCTAAAAATTCGCCGTTCCCCGGCAACGGCGCCATTTGATGAACGCGAAATTCTCCTCTTTAATAATCGATAAATTGTAGTAAAGGAGGCGAATTTCGGTCGATCAAAATACCACAATCTTTGAATGTTGTGGAATATTTTTACTTGGCAAGTGTACCAAGGTCGAACTCAGGGAACGATGATTTTTAGTTGCACGACCTTGAATCAAATTAAATAATTAACTAATGCTCGATTAGTTTATGTGTTGCAAAAATATACAATGCAAAACAATGATATGAAAGGAAAATAAACAGAATTTATGCTCAGGATCTGTGATTTGAAACGTATCTAATTCTTCAATAATATGATCAATAATTTTATCAAAATTAATCACAAATCAACATGTATTTGAGTCAATGCTTCAGGTTCATAAATTTAAGCTCAGAATAATTTTGAAGCGAGAGATTAGGCCTCCAAATATTTTTGAATCAATTTCTCGATAGTTGGCTATAAACTCAGAGGAATGGATCTAAATTAATCCCCTGTGAAATCTAAAATATGAGATTAACCATCAATGATCACAAGAGTTCAAAATTATTATCTAACCTCCTACAAAAATTTATCAATCAATTCTTAAGCACAAGTATGTCATAATAAGCATGCATATGCTAACAGATATCCTCAATAATAATAGACAATAAACACCTCAGATCTGTTCACAAACTATGCTAAATGGTAGATCATGAAAAGAGCTTCAAAATGACATATTATATGCTAAAAACGGAGTTCGTATGAAAAAGATATGATAAAATGAAGTTTCAGGGACTAAAATGTAAATAAAATAAAGTTTTTCTTGCAAAGAGGTCCCTGAAAGGACTTATCTGTAATTTCAAAAAGTCGACGGGGCCTTTTTGTAATTTACCCCTAGCGGGGGTCTTCTTGCAATTTCTGAAAATACGAGGGGCTTTTGTGCAATTTTCCTACGCGCACGTGCGTAGCACGTGCGCCAGGAGGCTCGGAGGCGGATCCGGGAGGCTCGGAGGGGGGCGATGGCTCGGGCGAGGCTCGGAGATCCCGAGCCTGTGGTTCAGGCCCGGCCTAAGGCTCGGAGATGGTTGGAGGCTTGGAGATCCCGAACCTCAGGCGTGCAGGGGTGGCTTGGAGAGGCCTCCACGTGGCAGCACAGCAGCCGTTGGATCAAGGGCTTCGCCCGATCCAACGGCGACTGTACGTCGCGATGGAAGGCGGAGAGGCGATGGCGAGGCCGCACGACGGAGGCGGTGGGCACGAGGAAAAGATGGCGCGGGCGGCCCACGAGCGCGGTGAGGTCGGGGAGTGGTGGCTGGAGGGCGAGGATGCCACCCCTCGGCCAACACACGGCGCAAGGGCGGAGGCGGCCGGAGGGCGGAGCACTGTGCAACCGAGGCGTGAGGGCTCGGCCTGAACGGGGCGGTGGCGAGCGACCGAGCGCGGTGGAGGCGCTGGCGGAGTCGGTGAGACGGCAAGGCGGTGCCTCCGCGCGGTGGCTGGACCTTAAGCGGAGCGGTGTGAACGGTGGAGGAGGGAGGAGCGGGGCTCCGGTTGAGCAGGGGAGGAGCGGGGCTCCGTGTTCCTGAAATTGATAGAAAAAAAACACGATGGGGAAGGGTGAATGGTCGCCAAGGTCTGGGGTGGCTACGACCGCCTCCTGTCGTCGCTCGAGCCGCTTGGCGAGGCGACGAGCTGAGCAGCTCGGGGGCCGCAATAGAGCTTGGAGCTCTGGATCACGCCTTGAAGAATATCAGCTAGCCGCTATCACCGGCCACACAAAGGGGAAGGGAGGATGGTCAAAATGCCGACGAGGGGTGGTGATTTATAGGAGGGTGAGGACGATGGTTACGTGCGAGGGAGGTGGCTGGAGGCGGCGCGTGAAGTGAAGGCCGTGCATGGCGGAGGGTGGAGGAGGAGAAACGGTCGGGTGGGGGTGGGGGTGGGGGAAGGTAACGACTGAGGAAGAAGAGGGTCACGTGCGCAGCACGTGACCCGGGGGAGGGGCCTGGAGAGAGAAAAGAGGTGGGGTGCCACGTGGCACGCCCAGGGGCTACCACGTGGCACCAAAAAAATTCAGATTTTTGGAGGGAAAAAAGAGATAGAAGATAATCTTGGATTGAAAAATTTCCTTCATGAAAGTTGTTCGTCTCGACGAGATCTACAACTTTCATGAAGGACCTAGGAGTAAAAGAGGTCATCCGTGAGAAGTGGTATTTCTGGTGGTTCTCCATGTGAATAGAAAACCAGATTTTTGGGATTTTGTATTTTTTTGATGGTTTTAGAGAGGATAAAAAATATAGAAAAAATAAGATAAAATACAAGAAAATTAATTACACACTAATCTATTTTTTTGGATTTTTATAGATAAGAAATTAGGAAAATAAAATAGACGTCAGAATCACACAACTTTTGTACAGACCGACAACGGACACTTGGACTCGATCAGTTTCTTTGATTCAGTTTTGATCTGGATTTGGATTTTTGCGTCACTTAATAAAACTTTCATCAAAGAACACAAATGAAAAAAAATAAAATTGTAAGGATTAATTATGTACATAAAAACTCAGGTCAAAAATAACAAAAAGTCAAACTGCGTAAAAGAGGCCCAAAACCCAACTCTCACATATGAGCTCCGAATTTTATGAATTTGGTTTTGTTTTGAAGGTATTTGAAAATGGAGTACTTTAAAAGTGAGTAGACCAAAATCGGATACTGCATGTGGGAGATATGCTCAATTTAGTCTGTCAGATGTGAAATTTGACTTTGGGATTATTTGACACTTATTGGAGTTAATAATTTTTTTGTATTTTTTGTTTAATAAGGTTAGTAATATCTACGCAATGGAGGTGGTTTGGGGTCAATCAGAGTTAGGATGAATTAATTAAAAATGTGAGAAGTTAGCGGCTTTTTGGGCTAATTTACACTTGGGATTTTAAATGCAATTTATGCATGATGAAATGCAAATATTAATCACACATGCATGATGGCTAATAATGCTCTATTAATGATTAATTACAAGTGGATGAAGGGAAACATAGCCTAAATGATCGATTTTAGCATGATGAATACGAGATTCATTAGTGAGTCTCTTGAATCTCCTCGTCGGAGAGCATGTGCTCTGAACTGCGCCTGTCAGAGTCACTGCAACTGGAAAATGAGTCTCCCCGTCGGAGTACTCTGGTCCGCCATAATAATGTGGACAAATGCTCCATCTCTGAAAAGGGTCGAACTGAAAAGGGTCGTGGCTGTGCAATCCTCTTCGGAGTCCACGGTCGCTGGAGAATGGAGTCTGAAAAATAGTCTCCTCGTCAGAGAATTGGGTCTCTCCCATCTGGCTCAGAGAATGGTGCACTGCTCTGATGTACCTATGGTACCACATGAAAACCCTTGCCAACATAGTATAGGGAATGGTCCTCTACTCTAGAGTCTAGGGATGCAAACGGTTGAATACGGATACAGATATAAGTATTACCGTATCCTTATCCGTTTTTTAATACGAATGCGGATGCCGATACGGATATTAAAACTATCTTACTATATCATTAAAAAACAGATACAGATGTAAAACGGATATTGATCGCATACCAATAACGTTAGAAATACTCTATAGAATTGACTTAATATATACGAATTGGATAGAAAATACATGATATAAATTTACTAAATGGATTTGTATCATAAAAACTATACAAATATGGTAAAAGAACGTATAGAATTTGTTATATAGGGTTAAAAATAAATCTATGACAATATTTATATAAAAAATGGATATACGGATACAAATACGGATGTTTGCGGATATCAAAACGATATCCATATCCGTATCCATTTCAAAATGGATACATATACGGATGTCAAAATTTGTATAAAATGGATACGGTAACGAATCGGATATGGATATATCCGTAACCGTTTGCATCCCTACTGGAGTCCCTATGGCTCACATGAAAACTCTGGCCTACAAAACAAGAATAATGATGGGGACCTCGAAACTGAAGATGGCAAACATGTGCTCATCTGAATATGACCACATCCATGTGCGTGTCTGAAACTGAGTCTCTCTCTGGAGAACTCGAAAATGGGTCTCTCATCATGAACTGCCTCGATCTTGGACTCTGACCAATCTGTCGAGTCTGAACAACTGCGCATCAAACTGGGACTTGGAATCTGAACGTCGAGTCTGGAATTGCATATGGAAAGTCTTCGTCTGAAAACTGTAGAGTCTGAATTCTTAATAATCCGGAAATCTCTGAATCTGGAAGAAGACCTGTGACTCTACACCACACTCCCCCTTTCTCCCATACTGATCGGAAAATATGGACGTCGACCAAGTTGGGAGAAGACAATAATGATGGGGGACAAACAAGACCACTTAGCCGATCACAGCTTTTTCTCAGCTTCTCAAATCATCATCATGTCAAATTTTTTAATAAGCCATTTCTCTCCTTTTTTTCGACTTTTCTTGCAAATTTCTTTTTTTCTTTTTTTCCGACTATTTCAAATTTTTTTAGCTGTGACAATCATCCTTTTTTTAAGCCGTGCACTTCTTTTTTTATCGGCTTTCATTTTTCATTTTTTGAAAACTATCATAGGCCCCCTCCTTTTTTTTGCATTTTTTAACTGCTCCCCTCTCTCCTTATATATTTTTTTGATACAACAACTCTCCTTGTATATTTTTTTAAAAAATAATAAACTAGGGTTCCCACGTGGGTAACCCTTTTTCTCTCTCTCGCATACACCCCTGATAAGAAGGCCGCCATCGAGAAGAGGGGTTTGTCCTGGGGATGCGTCTCCGCTTCAGATGGTGTGGCGGACGGCGATGGAGATGCCTGGAGGAGCCATAGGTGATCGGTAGGAGCATCGCGAGTGGGACCAGGAGTAGCCCGCTGCCTGGGACTGTTGGGAGAAGACGCGGAGGTGCTGCGTTGCCCGCGGGAGGCCCGTACGCGTGGGAGCAGGAGCTCCACCTGGAGGTTAGAACGCGCGTGCGATGGAGTTTGATCGGGGGTGCCGTGCGAAGATCTGGAGGTTCGTCGATGGCGCTGGGGTGCGGGATCGCCGCATCTAGAGGAGGCGCACCAGGGCGGTGCCGCCTTGGACGAGAAGGCCTGCTGCGCCGCTGTACGAGGGAGGAGAAGCGAGGCTGGGACCGGGGACCTGCCTTGGGGGGGGGGGACCGGGGACACGCGATCTCGATCTGCTCGGTTTCTAGATCTGCAAGAGATGAGGGTACCGCTAGGACTTGATGCAACGAGGAGAGGGCATCTGCAAGAGATGATGTTGTGCAGTTCGCTGCGCCCCAAGGGAGTTCGGGCAGGAGCAGAGCTCCGCCTGGGAGCCAGAACACTACCGCACATTGGGATTCGTACCGCCAGGAGATGCAGATGAAGGGGGCAACGCTTTAGGGCTTTTCACGTTGAAGGATCTCCAGAACGCTTTGCGGCTGAGGCGCTTTAGGGATGGAGACGTGATTAGGGTTTCCCACGAAACCCTTGCTAGGATGTTTGTTTTAGCGCCTCCTGCAAGTGAATCGAGCGCCGCAGCTTGGACGAATCATGCGGCAGGACATAGATTAGGGTTCCGGATCAAACTCTACAACTCAGATCTTGAACTCAGATAAAACCACTCTTCTCGAACAATCTTTAAACAGAAATTACAAGAACGATCGAGAACTGATTTTGATAATCGATTCTCAAACAAAATATAAAGAACACACAAAAACTCCTCTAGAATCGAACCCGCTCTGATACCATGTTAGAAAATAACATTGCGGAAGCGAAATGATAAATAGAGCATAGAAATAGAGATAAACATGAAGAACACAAAAGATTTTAAGTGAAACCCTACTCCGTGAGGAGCGAGATGAAACCACGGGAGAAGCCCTCAAAGGGGCATATGCTTCATTGCTTTTTCTCAATGGATACAAGAGGTCTGGGGCTCTTTATATAGCCTCTCCAGAGCCTCCAAGTCCCACCACTGGACGATGTGAGACTAAACACTGGATGGGGTAAATGGATCTTCTCCAGGATCCATTTACCCTGCTACAACTCATGACACACATAACAAATACTCCAACAATCCCTAACACATTAACATTCACACATGACTTGTGATGTTCAAGAACACCTGATTTATGAGGTCTTGAGATTTTGAGTTAACAAGCCTTAGTCGTTAGGATCATTGACTTAATTATTCTCATTTCCCTAGTTTGAAAGATTTGTGAGCTATATTGCATGCTTAGTCTCTACCTTAAGAATATGATCAGCACCTTGCATACCCGATTGCAATTATGATGAGATGAGTTGAAATTTCACTTGAGGATATGGAATGAGGGATTTGAGTTTGGACTTGATTTGATGATGCTCGAGGATGGACTAAAATCAATGAAGGCTTCATGAAAACTGAGTGTCAGCACCTTTAGACAGTATGAGAACATGGTCCTTGTACTATCTCTTGACATTTACCTATGTGCCAGGGTGTGATGAAATCTAAAAAATTCCTGATCAGTGTGCGCCAAATTTTGGTAGAAGCAGTGGAGCTAGCCGAAAAGCAAAGCAAAGAAAAGAAATATCAATGTTGAAAGAAAAGCTCTCACAATACAACATCAAATATCAAAGAGCTTCCATCAAAGGCGAGTGCTCCCAACCATTTCAAGGTGTCCACTTGGACCACCGCTATTAGGACAAGGAGTCGGGCTAGCACCAAAAAATGACTCTGCATCG
Organism: Ottelia alismoides; assembly: GCA_037367405.1. Taxonomy (NCBI): domain Eukaryota; kingdom Viridiplantae; phylum Streptophyta; class Magnoliopsida; order Alismatales; family Hydrocharitaceae; genus Ottelia; species Ottelia alismoides. The sequence goes on along the minus strand of JAZKJV010006411.1, from coordinate 99,181 downwards.
TAAATGCTACAAGTCAGGGTGTAGAAGGTATAATGGATACTCAAAAAAGGCACACCCCAGTGTACTCCCAGGAAAACAAGTGCAGACGAATCCAACTTCTCTTGAAAGCCACATTGATCAACAACCAAAAAAACACAAGTGTTGAGTTAATAAGGCACTCGAGAGGATCCTTGTTCCAATAAGAGGGAGAGAAGAAATGACACAATCCTATGCCCTCCATCAACTGGCCTTCCATCTACACTTTTAAAGTTTGACAACTAAAGAGACGGTGGATTGGATGCAAGAAATGATTTATTACCTAGTGTTGAGGATCGAGTTCTTAGGAGAGTCTCTTGGACTGGAATCTTGGATGACGTTGTGACTCTACTCTTGTAACTACAGTCAACACTTAAGTCATATCCCTACTATATATGTATACAGAGAGAGTCTGGTGATTAGGAAAATTGGATACCTTTTGACTATAGCTTGGTTCAGCTTAGAATTTTAGGATCTCTAAAATCGAGAGTTCTTGAACGGATCAAGTCTTGTATTCACATGCACAGTCAGGGATTAATCCAACTTGTTCATTCTTTATTTGCTCGAGGACTAGCAAAGTTTAAGTATAGGGGGGCGATGAATCCACGATTCATCATCTCAATATCATGATCTTAGCAAAATCCCTAAGTAAAATCTCAAATAAATATATATAAAATCAATAAATTAACAAAATGACTCTTGTAAATAAAGCACACTAATTATTGTATATTAGATTGTACGTAATAAATTAACAATAAAAAGCCGCAAATTTAAAGGAGTTTTTCACCTGTAAATAGCCAAAAACTTCATGTATTTTTAGTAATTTCATTTCAATAATTTTTTTGACTAATTCTTTATCTGACTTGTTTATAAAAATGTATATAAAAATAGAAAAATATAAAATAATTTGCACCTCAAATAAATGCTCTTAGATCCCAAAGAGAAAAGCCATAAAGTCCAACTTTCCGGCCAAATTTTCGCTCCGTATGATTTCCAAATTCATCAAAATCACTTTCAAAGTTTAAATTAGAAAATTATTTATCTAAGGAAGTTGTTTCACTAAAATCAGAGCGCGTTTGCAAAATATGGGTTTTGGGACCTAGGTGTACATTGTATAATGTAAATATTCATTCTTTCTTCATTTTTATATATATTTTTATATTACTAAAAATCTAAAAAAATCATTGTTGTGTTGTATTTTATTTCTAGTATTTTATTGTATTTTTCTGTTGTAAATATCTCTTATTGAATATAAAATAATATAAATTAGAAAAATAAAAAATGTACACGTTGTTTGTCTTCTTTTGTAAATTCTCCATTATTTTTTTCTTCTTTATATTTTATTGTATTTTAGTAGCCTACTTTATCTTATTATTTGTTTTTTATTTAATTTCCATTCTCTACATAACCACCCATTCAACTCCATTCTTCCACCATTTTTTCTAACTTCTAATTCAACTCCACCTCCATTCTAACCTCGATTCCACTCCACCTCCATTCTAACCTCCATTTTTTCCATCTCTTTTTATACACCACATGCTCCTCATTTTGCACTTGATACATCATTATGTGAGGAGAGCATAGTTCGCAGAGTTGAATCGGTGACAGCGACACAATCACAGTCGAACGGCGACATCCCTCTCTCTGGTGAGATCCGTTGACTTCTTGGCCAACATCGCAGTTGCATCCGCGCGCTGCTCGAGCTCATCGCTCACCGACGATTCGAGCGAAGATCTTGCTCCTCGTGAGCACTCCCCTGGCGATCCGCTTCCTCCATAGGTAATTTTATTTTCATTTTATCATTTTTAAATTATTTTTTGCATTTTCATCACATCACATCACCACACCTACTTCTCCATTTGTTCTACTTCATCATACTAGCACCATCACCACATTCACCACGCATCATTCATTTTTGATTCGTGTTCCTTGTTTAAGAAAACCCAAAAAAATTAAAAATTAAAAAAATTCAATTCACGACAGAAAAAAAATAAAAAAAACAGGAGAGAGTAGCAGCGGCTCCGTCGCCGCCCTCTCCCCCTTCTTCCACGCGCGACCCGCTTCAGGCCATTAGCCCACGACGGCGGTGGTTACACCTGCTCCCAGCCGGCAGCGTCTCTCCAGTGCGGCGCAGCCTTCTCCTCCAGGCACAAGCGTGGCCGCGTGCCCGACCACAACCTCCCTCCTATCAGCTCGCCGCCTGCTCCGCTGACGCGCTGCCCTTTCCACTACCGTCGCGTGCCGCATGCTCCCGCTAAACCCGTCTCCACCAGCCACAGCCACCCGCTCCCTTTTGCCGTCACACCCTAACAGAAGAATACGAAGGTCGTTTCTTTATTTTTTAATTTTGTAATAATCACATTTTTTCCTTAAAGTTCTTATAATTACGAACTAGTCCCTGTGTATGTCTTTATGTTGTCAATTTTCATTTCTTTTACATGGATAACCCTGCATTTGCATGTTAATTTGGACTTCAGTTTAGCATCATTTTATTTAATGAAAAATTTTATATTGTTGAGCAACTAATTATCTATCATCTAATTATTTTTTTATATTTTTTTAACTATTGGTAATTAATTAAAATTATTCCAGTGAAAACTTGTATATTTTACCCAATTTGAGCTATTAAATTCATATCTAACTCATGGTTACTCTAAAATTTCCCACAAAAATTAGAATTGATGCCTTGGATTGTAATTGAATTACTTTCCTAATTTCATATTAATTGGAGTTGTCCTGTACCTTAAATAAATTATAGAGTGTATGTGTAATTGATTTTTCATTAAAGCCAGACTTAACATTTTTGTGAAATTTCAAATCTGCTGAATTACAAATAAAAATACCTATGTGATAATTTACTCTCTAGCTAATTTGATACTGTGGATTTATTAGAAATTAATTATTCACTATCACTAGATAAAAATCCATAAAAATTCACATTTTGTCAGAAAATTCAAAAAAAATTTATTGTAGTATCCATGCATCATGTTTTAATTCCCGTAAATTTTTCATAATTTTTGCATTATGTTTGTGTGAAAAATTGTAAAAAAACCCATAAAAGTGTACATTTTTCATTGTTACTTTTAATCCTTAAAATTCCAAAAAAATATGTTTAATATTCATCACTGTATTAGGATTCTAGGAAAAATACAATTAGGCTAAATCTGATTAATTTTGCATTAAAACTAATTTGGCCATTGTGTATTTTCTTACTATCTTAATTCACCCGCGTATTGCATCTTACATTATTTTTGCATAAAAAATACAAAAAATCCTCCTTAGAAACTTAGATCTAAGTTTTTTTTAAATTAACTCGAAGTTGTTCCTTTGCCTCCCTGGGTTCGACCCTGGACTTGTCCGGGATATAAACTAAAGTCGAGACACTCTTCACGGAGATCTTCTCTCGATTCTGACTGATTCGCTAAGTACACGTATTACAACGAACACATATTAAAACATGTATTTAGCGATCCGTCAGTAATGTATCAAAGTTCAACCACTAAATTTGCATAATGCTTTTGAGTTTTACTTGCATGCGTATGGACCTCGATGCAAAGCTTCTTTATTCAAACGATATGTACGAGGAATGTCAATGTGTATATGCTCCCATGATCATGTCTGTAGTAAAATCAAAAAATCATAACATCTCTTCGATTTTTCCAAGGAATATTCATCCAATTGCTGGTACAATTGGGCAAGAATTGCAGTCCCCCAAGACAACTGACCACATTCTTCCAAGTTCTCAAGCAAATGTAGGTATCACAATAATACTTTATCACATGTTTAATTTAGGAAAGAGAACTCTCCAATCTTGTATAAAATGAATGCTCGAACTACTCTCACAAGATGATTCATATCTTCATCCAAAAGATTCACATCTGTGAGTATATTTTCATTGATCCAAGTAAAGCTTCAATTGTCCACTCGATAAGTTCTCCCCTTGTCGAGTGCTCAGATTTATACCAAGCATTTGTTCGCAATAGATTCCTCATTGAAAACATGAAGGGTGCTTTAGGCCTATTATAGGGGCCCTATCAAATGAAGTCATGTTAAAATGGACACATCTTTCAATGCTACAGTAACTTCGGCGTGTCGAAGATGGAAAGTGTGGGTCTTTGGTCTCCATCATTCTAATTGGACCATCGGAAGTGAATGATCGAGGTTTGCCCTTTTTAAATTCTTACATGTTGCATGCCAACCACCTCAAGCATTTGGTTGAATACATCACTTTGATGTTTCAACAGAACCATATTAAATACCCAACATTTGACGAATTTGTATTGTTGTTACAATGATATGTAATATTCATTATATTTCTAATCATATGGAGTGCTCATCGTAGTATAATCATTCAACGGAAGTGCATATATGTGGCTGTTTTGCTGGACCAAGGCTGAGGCATCAACATGTCCAGTAATGAATCCATTCACATTTCATCAAAATTAGGATAATATTTGCAATGAATAAAGCAATTTGTTTCATGTTATAATATTAAAGATTACAACTATTTTCTTTGAAAAAAGACAAGGTACATTCAACGTCCTAGACAAGTAGTCCAGGTATGACCCACTTGCTTATATATTCCCCATCTAACAATTACCCGACCCATTTCATCCATACTATCTCGTATGCTTCTAGATTGTGGGTGACCAAGGCCTATTGATATATTAGGTGGCATCAAAATAGACCTAGATATATTCACAGACTAAAAGCGACGATTAGAAATCAGGGAAAATGTAGCCATGTATGTCGCACGAAACACAACAGTCGTATAGAACCAAGAGTAGTTTTTTACATGCTCGATGTCAACATTAATAGACCTACAAACAACAATAACATGTGAGCATGTAATATGCATGCATCACATGAACCTGTATGTGCACTCGGAATCTGTTCCATTGAGGATGATCCTATAAATTCTTTCATGACATCTCACCTCGAATATTGTCTAAGAAAATTGCTTAACATCGTGGGTACGAGTGGCCGGAATATTTTCTTCGATAACTTAATTATACCTCAGCATTAAGTCGCAAGTTGTCCTCCGGCCCTGTCTGCGATGAGCCATAAAATATGTATTCAATTGATAAAAGATGACAATAATCATCGTCACTATGGGAAGGCCCCAAATGCCTTTCAAGATATTATTGAAGCATTTAGACATATTTGTCGTAGTATTCCCATAATGATGGCTTTCTTCATACTTATTGCCCTGAAGAACGATTTGTTCCATAATCCTATTATGGGCATGTTGGTAACCGCACCCATGCTATAGAAATTTCATGTCGACCATTTATCATGGCCAACTCGATGCATGTTCGCTTGCATGTGTTGCAGACAAAAATCGATGACAATACTTACATTCTGCTGGAAAGCACTTGGGTAACAAATTCTTCAGGCATGGTATCACTTAAAAAGAATATCCCCTCACGCTGGACTAAACATGCTATTTTTTGTAGGAAGAACTCCCAAGAATATATGTTCTCTTTTTCAGCCACTGCGAAAGCAACCAGAAATAGGTGCTCATTTCTATCGATAGATGTAGCTACGAGCTGGTGGCCTTTGAATTTCCCATTCAAGTAAGTTACATCTATACTCAGAACCGAACGATAATACTGAAAACCTTTAAACGATGGTCCGAATGCCTAGAATAATTAAAAAAATGCTATTTTCTCAGGAACTACTTGTCGAGTCTTCGGATCATGACACGATTCTGTTTTAAATTTATACTAATTGGGGTTGGTCTGTTTCATCATCCACATGAATCTACGAATATCAGCATAATATGACTCCATATCATCGAATATTGTAGCCAACATATCCTTTATCTCAATCCATGCCTTCTTATATCATATCGTGACGTGATAAGCATCTGCAATCAAGATTTTAATCATATTGGGTGTCAACGTTAACTTAGATCTCAATGTCTTCAAGATGAATCTTCAAGATGAATCTACCAATAAATTTTACGTTGCATTTCCTGTTATCAGTAAGTAGTACTGGGTTTCAACATGTATGCTCTTCTCGATAAGTTCGAACTTTCCTAATTTCTCCCTTCTTACTATGACTCGCATGTAATCTCTAGTTACGTTTTGGCAAAGCACACTCTATGGTGTATATATCTTTCTTGGAAGCTAGTACTTTGTATTGAATATACTTTGTCATACTCCAAGTATTTACAACATCAATCAAATCTAGGTTTAAGGCGAAAGATTTATTATGCCAATACTCAAGTCCACTACGACCTTGTAAGATGGCATCCTGTGTCTCGTTCAGGAATTATATCTCCTTAGTATATGTGCTTGTTATACAATCATCATCCTGGAAGATACTAGGTAGCTACAATATTGGATCCAATGTAACGACATAATCAATAGGAGGATCGAAAATAGGTTCATTTCTTATTGAACTGAAGAATGATCCTTTCTCATGAATGTGCTCGCAGTGAGCATTCAAATCGGGGATAACACCATCATCCTCACTATCGGTATCTTCATCGTCTTCGATTTTATCAACATTATCATCATCCTCTTTAGGTACATCATTCTCCTCTTGTCCTCTTAGAGATGATTCATCGATATCGCATGCGTCAACTGAGGAGTTTCTATTTCATCAGCTTCCACCATCAATTGCATCATCTCAGGAGAACGTGCAATAATTAATATCAACCCAATTGTCCGATTCTCATAAACAACAACTGGACTGAATGTGTTGATGTTCATTGGCCATCTACACATCACTCGTACTTTATATTCACCTTGGTTGTAACCGATTAAGGCAAGTATCATCGATACGAGATCTTCGAAGGTGCTAGAAAAAGGGGAGACATATCATCTGACTTCTACCCTCTTCGTAGCTGACACTCCCATTTTCAATGACATTCTTCCATTCTAGAAGACATACAATGTAATCAAGTTGACCATACTCTGTGAAAGAGGGGAGTTAATTTCAATCTCATCAAATGTTCAATGCTTTCATCTTTAGATTAAAGTAGAATTATATAACCATTTTCTTTAACTTATAGGCTCACAGATGAAAGACTTCCGAACTAGAATCCTATTGTTATTAAGTTAAGATGGTAGTTAAGACGAAGTTAGAAGTTGAATGTATTTTTAATTGGGGATGGAAGTTACCATAGTCCCATCTTCCATCATGAACCAGAGTATAAAGCTCAATCTTTATACTCTGGGGTGCATGTCAAGAAATAACATCATGTCAAGAAATAACATAAGTTTGAATGGAAGAACCTGACTACTTGAGGCTATTAACCATTAAACTCAATTTCTATACAATTCTGGAGCGCTTGACTTGAGGGTGGTCGAGCAATACAATTCATGGGTTTGGAGGTGGAGGTAACCTAGTAGAATATAACTATTCAATCAATATTTACCTACGAGAATATTCAACTATTCGACCGACTATTCACTGATTGTTGGATTTTTTTAAAGATTCTCCTCAATCTTGACATTATAATAAATGTAAACAAGAATAAAATTCTCATATATGATAACTAAGAAGAGAAATAACATGATTGTAGTAGTTCAAGGTTATATGTGCAGTCACTACATTAATCTACACAAATAATGTTGATTGCAACAGTTCAAGGTTATTTGTGTAGTGACTACATTAATCTATGCAAATAACATGATTGCAGAAGTTCAAGGTTATTTTTGTAGTGGCTACATTAATATACAATAATAACATGATTGCAACAGTTCAAGGTTATTTGTGCAGCGACTACATTAATCTACGCTAATAACATGATTACATCAGTTCAAGGTCAATTGTGTAGCGATTGCATTAATCTACGCTAGTAACATGGTTGCAACAATTCAAGGTTATTTGTGTAGAGACTACATTAATCTACACTAATAACATGATTGCAACAATTCAAGGTTATTTGTGTAGCAACTACATTAATCTACGCTAATAACATAGTTGCACTAGTTCAAGGTTATTTGTGGAGCCACTACATTGATCTACACTAGTAATACGATTGCAACAATTCAAGGTTATTTGTGCAGTGACAACATTACTGTAAGAAGAGAAATAACAAGAATAACATTGTGTTTGATTACATTAATCTACGTTAAAAACAAATAGACCTAATAGCAATTGAAATAAATACAACTTAAATGTAAAATAAAAAATTAATACCTCATAAATGGGGAGAAAGACAACTAAGGAGGGGAGGAAAGGCTCGTTAGTTGAGAGGAGAGGAGAATGAGTGGAGTGTGAAGGGAAATGAGGCACGGACGCGGTATTTATAGAGTGATTTTCGACGAACCGTTCGTCAGAAGCTATGTAAATGATGCGAGGACCGCTTTGAAGATCGCACCTTCGAAGACTGCCTTGAAGATCACGATTTGAAATTCGTTTGCTAGTGCTCGATCGGTGGACTGTTCACTGATCGTCGAACGGTTTGCCGATCAGTGCCCTGAACGGGAAAAAAAATCAGATGCCCTGACAAGGTATTTGAACGGAGAGCGTGCCATGTCAGGGAAATTGCTCTACATGAATAGTTTAGAAAGAGGACTTGTGGGATAAGTTGGGAGAGAGAAAACGTGGGAGAGAGGAGAAGAGGGAAGTCAAGTTGGGAGAGAGAGAGATAACAGTTGAGGGGGGAGTTGGGAAGGTAAGGAGATAGGAAAATAGGATACGTGTCAACATATGAGAAAGTGATCAAGGGGTAAAGAAGACAAAGAAAATGTACATGTGTCACATTGCTGAGAAGCACTCAGCTTGATTAGTATTTAAACATTAGGTGAATTATAAAAATGGTCTTAACTATACCTCGATTCTTAATTAGGAGCCTCATTTTGTAAATGTAACAAAGAAGGGCTTGAACTTATTTTCTTGTCTCAAATACGCATATGCTAGTTTCTGAGACCCTTTAGTGTTGAGTGTTAAACTTTAAAGTTGAAAGTTCTCTTCTCTCTTTGTTACATCTGAAAAATGAGGTCCCTAATTGAGAATCGACGTATATCCGATGCCTTTTCGTAATATAATTTACTCATCAATGTTGAAAGTTTGAAATGATGATTTCTCACGACATTTGATTATTAAGATAAGTCACATATATTGGCGTTTAAACAGTGATATAACTGACCAACATTAATAAAAGAATGGATTTGCTAAATCTTATTGTCGAAGGTGAAAAAGATGCCTACATCTCCAAGGTGATAGAAATGAATGCCTACCATGCGATGGACAATCCACATTCGTCCATTGCTATATATTCTTATCTATGATCAATAAACAGTTAAATGTATTTGTTTTTAATAAGGGGTTGATGGGGCTGCCCCCCTCATTTTTGGGCAAAATTTTTTATTTTTTTTGAAAAATATCATCATGTATATTCATCCCTATATTCCTCCTATATGCCATTCGAATTTTGTCAGAAACAGAGACTCCTACGGCCTCCATCCAGACATGGTTGATTTAAAAAATCTTGCGACCGTTAAAAAAATGACGTCTGGATGGAGACCGTAGGAGTCTCTGTTTCTGACGAAATTCGAATGACATATAGGAAGGATATAGGGATGAATATACATGGTAATATTTTTCCAAAAAAATTAAAAAATTTTGCGAAAAATGAGGCAGAGGCAGCCATGTTCACATTTTTCCCTTTTAATAATATGACAGCAGATGTACATTCGTCTAACAACATCTGTTTTTTTTTTCAAAAATAAGCAGATGCATATAATCTAAGTCTCTTGGTTAGGCAATTATGACTTTCAACATCATCAATCCGCTACTAACTTCTTTTCAATTTAAAAAACATGAGGTACTTTATGATTGGCATGAGAGGCATGTGACAGACCATATTTAATATAACTATTGCATTGATAATATAAGAAAGTAAAGTACGAACGATAATAAATTTACAGCAGTAATAAGTACATTGTAAAATCAGTATAGAAGAAAATTGAAGGAATTATATTTAAATCACGGGAAAATTATGTTTCAAAAACGTTAATGTGGTCAAAAGCACAGGAACTATGTTAAACTAATGTGCTGTGAACATTCTGTATTATTATTTTTTAAATTTAAATAGCTATGTATATAATAAGCTCGAACGTTTTTTTATACGTATAAGGGGTTGAAAATTGGAATACCAGTGCATATATTAAACAATAAATCAACGGATCCAAATGATTTAACAGAGAAGCAATACAGATTAACGTCATATTAACCGTATGTTTCCCAATCATTATCCGATTATAAAATGCAAACAGGAACCGATTAATTGAACGGAAATAAGGGCGTGATCCAGAAAAGGTAAAGCAATAAACATATTGCGACAACAAAAATAAAATAAAGATTAGAATAGAAGTCACCGAAGCGTCCATGAAATGGACTGTCCTTAGAGAAGATATCGCCCCCACAATACCGGTGCGTAGGGACTGGCGATCTGCTCCCAGGATACGACGGCACACGATCTTCGTCGGCGCACACCAACGGGATCGTCCTTGATTGTACCTCAGAGAACTGCAGCCGAGAGAGGAAGAACCAGAGACAGAGAGAGAGTTTCTTTTTTGCGAGTGTGTACAACACGTTGTGGGGGAAGGGATTTAAATAGATGGTTACCGCGGTGCCTATCGACGTCCCTCAACGGGCGCGTCCTTTCGTATCCCGATATTGCGCCCTTTCGGATTCTGAAATCGCGTCCTTTCAGATCCCGAAATCGCAGCCTTTCGGATCCCAAAATCACATCCATAATGGCGAGTTGAATTCCCATTTAAGTCGACTTACCAAATTAATCGTGTGATTAATTTAATCGACTTACCAAATGAAAACCACAGCAAAAGTATCGAGATCCGAATTGACGGAGACGGAGCGGAGCGAAGCGCGCGCGCGTGCGTGTGTGGTCCTCCATTCCTCCTCTCTATTATTACTACAAGAGCTTGGGGTGTGAACTCATATATAAGTCCACCAAAAGTTTAGTTCTCCACGGTGTGGTACTAAACTTCCACCCAAACTTTCCATATTTCAAATTTGGGAATTCCCAACTTTCCCTCCAAACCATTTGGTTTCCCAATTGAAACCAAATTAATTCCAATTGTAATTACATAGACTTTCCAATTAAAATCTAAATACAATTTTGAATACAACAATCCCCCACGAATTCCCCAATTTGAAAAAGGATTAAAAAAAGGAGTTAAGAGACTTCTTTCGGCTGCCACACTTTGCTTTCAGTAAAGGTACCTTCCGGTTTGAACCTCTACCTGAGTTTACTACTTTTACTTTAACAGGAACGAAGTGAACTACGTCTTGAACTTCAGACCTTGGTGTTAAAGTATACGGTAGAAATAACAAAGCGTTGTTCTTGGTACAATCTTCAGGGTGGTGCTCTTAAAGGCCATGCACCTTTATCCTGTTTCATTAGTGTGTTCAGGAAAGACCCTCTTCCTTTAACTGCGGCCCACAGTAACACTCACATAGGTGGCGTTCTCCAAGGATGCACTGCTAACATCCTGCCCAAAGGCTTGAACCCATTCAGAGCCTACGCTCTTCCTAAACTTGCAGCTTAAATGGTACTCAGGCTTTCAGGGATAAGACACTCATGCTTTCGCATTAAGATTAGAGTGCCAACCAGTTCTCCAAACAGCTTGTTATTACCACATTGAACCTACTTTATGGGATCTCCACTCAGATAGGTTGGGTTGCTACTGTAGAGGAACTCCCAATGGGTCTCAGTCCCATCCCAAGCCTAAACTTTAGGACTAAAGATCTATCAAGTCCCTTGGTCAACGGATCTGTCGTGTTGTCTTTGGATCCAACAAAATCCACAACCAACACTCCTCGAGACACCAAATCCCTTAACGTCTTAAGTCTGATTTGTATGTGTCTCCTTGTTTTCTGATTGAAATTTGAACTCTTGATCTTGGCAATTGTGGTCGTATTATCACAATGTACTGAGATCGCAGGAACAGGCTGACCTACCATGGGAATTTCAGACAGAAGTTCCCTTAGCCATTCAGCCTCCATTCCAGTGGTGTCCAAAGCACAGAGCTCGGCCTTAAAAGTGGATCGAGCTAGAATGGTCTGCTTCACAGACCTCCAGGAGACTGCACCGCCTCCAAGGGTAAATACATACCCTGTAACACCATTACTCCCTGACTCCTCTATTTTCCCTATCCAGTTTGCATCACTGTATCCTTCTAGTACAGAGGGATGTCTACAATAATGCAAACTGAGGGAAATAGTTCCCTTCAAGTATCTCAGTACTCGATCCAGAGCCTCCCAGTGAGTACGGTCAGGACAGCTAGTGCATCTACTCAGCTTTGCAACCGAGAATGAAATATCAGGTCTCGTGCAATTTGCAAGATACATTAAACTTCCTATCACTTGTGAATACCTTAACTGGACTACAGGTACTCCACTTTTATTCTTAAACAACGTTTTGGATGAATCAAAAGGAGTGCTTACAACTTTGCAATCTTGATATCCAAATTTCTCAATTATCTTCTCAACATAGTGAGATTGAGAAATTACAATCCCATCAACTGACCTTGTCAGTTTAAGACCCAAGATTACATCAGCAACACCAATGTCCTTCATCTGAAACTTGCTACTTAAGAATGCCTTAGTCTCATTAATAATCCTTATATGTGATCCGAACAACAATATGTCATCAACATATAGGCACAAGACAATACACTCATCACCTTTCACCTTGGAATAGACACACTTATCGGATTCATGAACCTTAAAGCCACATGACAAAATGGTCTTGTCAAATTTTTCATGCCACTGCTTTGGTGCTTGTTTCAATCCGTAAAGGGATTTGACAAGCTTGCAAACCTTTCCCTCATTCCCAGGAGTCACAAGCCCATCAGGTTGATCCATATAGATCTCTTCCTCAAGATCGCCATGCAAGAAGGCGGTCTTCACATCCATCTGGTGGATGGAGAGATCATATACAGATGCCAATGCTATGAGCATTCGGATTGTGGTCATCCTAGTCACAGGGGAATAGGTATCAAAATAGTCGATACCTTCCTTTTGCCTAAAGTCCTTGGCAACTAATCTGGCTTTATACTTTTCAATTGATCCGTCAGGTTTAAGCTTTCTCTTGAACACCTACTTGCACCCAATAGTAGAGCACCCTTTGGGTAAATCAACCAACTCCCAAGTTCCATTAGCCATAATGGAATCCATCTCGGATTTGATGGCTTCCTTCCATTGTTTTGCTTCAGATGAAGCCATGGCTTCCTTGTAACTTGGTGGATCACCCTCGATCTGGTAGACAACGAAGTCGCTACCCAGATCCTTGGCTATCCGAGATCTTTTACTCCTCCTTGGCTCAATCTCTCCAGAAAGATCATTGGGTTCAGGTTGAGTCTCAACCCCCACATTCGTTATCCTTTCCACTTGATCTGGAATAGATCCTGATGTGGAGGCGCCCTCAATGGTCAGATTCTGAGGAATCACAATCTTCAACGGGAAGACATCCTCAAATAAGGTAGCATCACGGAGTTCAACAATAGTGTTGACATCTATGTCCGGTATCTCAGACCGAATTACCAAGAACCTATATGCATAGCTATTTTCCAAGTAACCTAAGAAGACCACATCAACAATTTTAGGACCAAGTTTCTTTCTCTTGTGTTCTGGGACTAAAACCTTAGCGAGACATCCCCACACTTTGAGATATCTTAAACTCGGTTTCCTATTTCTCCAAAGTTCAAAGGGACACTTTTCCATATGTCTTGGAGGAACCCTGTTCAGAATATGGCAAGCTGTATTCAAGGCTTCTCCCCACATATAGGTTGGGAGTCCAGAACTTTGTAAGAGAACATTGATCATGTCAGTTAAGGTTCTATTTCTCCGTTCTGCTATCCCATTTGATTGCGGTGAATATGGGGCCGTAACTTCATGAACTATGCCAAAAGATTTGCATTGTTCATCAAATAAGTTAGAGGTATATTCACCTCCTCTATCTGACCTAAGGCGTTTAAGGACTTTTCCTGTTTGTGTCTCAGCCTCATTCTTAAATATAAGAAATTTCTCTAAGGCTTCATCCTTCGTTTTCATTAGATACACATAGCAGTATCTACTGCCATCATCTATAAAGGTGATAAAGTATTTCTTATTGTCTCAGGTCAACACACCATTAAACTCACATATGTCCGTGTGCACTAGATCCAAGGATCTCACTATCTCTAGAGACAGACTGAAAAGACTTCCTAAGTGTCTTCGCTTGCACACAGATCTCACATTTTTGAGTTTTATCAATAGTGTGTTTAGGGATCAACTCTAAATTCATCATTCCTTTAATTTAATTTAAGTTTACATATCCCAATCTACCATGCCACATATCACAAGATTCGAGATTATTCACAACATGAGACACCGAACTAGAACATTCAGAACTTAAAACATTCATTTCATTAATGTTTAGTGAATCATATCTAATTCTAAATAACAAATCAAAATCAGCCAACTAGCCTTTTCCATAAAAAATGCCATGTCTCAGAATGACAAGTTTATTACATTTAAAGTTTAATTCAAAACCATTTATAACTAAGATAGAGCCAGATAAGACATTCTTCTTGATGTCAGGAACATGCAGCACCCTGTGCAACGTCCAGACACGTTCAGAGGAGAACCTCAAGTTGACTTGTCCCGATCCTAGCACCCTGGCTGTAGAATCGTTCCCCATCTTCACAGTCCCGCCACTGCAGGTCTGATAAGAAGAAAACAAAGTTCTGTCAGAACAGATTTTACATTGACTCCCGTATCCACAAACCACTCATTTGGATCATGGATATAGTATAGTTCAGGTTTTATAGAGACATACCCCTCGCTAGCCCCGAGTCCCATAGTGATCATATTCACTTGTGGATTCCCGTCTGTAGCCTTGGGTTGAGCCTTCAAGGACGGACAATCTTTCTTCCAATGCCCAACCTGATTACAGTGCCAACAAGGTTTATTCTTTGCCTTTTTCTGGATCTTGTCCTTTGGTTTCATTTTATTGCTATTAGGACCCTTTCCCTTCTTATCTTTGCCCTTCGAGGTCATGAAATTGACCTTAGCCTGAATATCAATAGGAAGCACATGTTTTTGTTTCCTATGTTCCTCTTCTATGGCAATTGCCACCATCAAGTCATCCATAGAGATTTTCCCCTTCCTGTGTTTCAGGGTCATACCGAAGTCTTCCCACGACTTGGGGAATTTTTCTATGATGCACATGACCTGAAACTTCTCTGGAAGTTTCATTTCGACATCTTCTAAACCATGGAGAAGTAATAAAAACTCGTGTGCCTGTTCAGAAACAGATTTCCCTTTGGCCATGGAAAAGTTCAAAAACTTGGCCACGAAGTATTTCTCAATACCGAGGTCTTCGGTATTATACTTCCGATCCAAGTCTTCCCATAGCCCCTTCGCAGTCTGCGTAGACGAACAATATACGTCAAACAGCGTGTTGGACAGAGCCAGCAAGATGCAACCATGACATATACGGTCGCGTTCCTTCCACGCAGATTGCGCGTTCTGGCTATCGGGTGAGGGGTTTTCCATTTCCACCGCAGGACAGTCGATTTCAAGCATCGAGGTTAACCCTATGGTGGTTAACCAGATCTTCATGCGTTGTTGCCAACGCTTAAAGTTCTGTCCACCGAACTTTTCAGGCATACCCGTCATATCTACCCTCGATTTAAACATTGTTTCCGACATTTTAAAACCGGTTCCAGATATCTTCTCTAATATTGTTGAAAATTGGAATACCAGTGCATATATTAAACAATAAATCAACGGATCTAAATGATTTAACAGAGAAGCAATACCGATTAAAGTCATATTAACCGTATGTTTCCCAATCATTATCCGATTATAAAATGCAAACATGAACCGGTTAATTGAACGGAAATAAGGACGTGATCCAGAAAAGTTAAAGCAATAAACATATTGCGACAACAAAAATGAAATAAAGATTAGAATAGAAGTCACCGAAGCGTCCATGAAATGGACTGTCCTTAGAGAAGATATCACCCCCACAATACCGATACGTAGGGAGTGGCGATCTTCTCCCAGGATACGACGACACACGATATTCGTCGGTGCACACCAACGAGATCGTCCTCGATTGTACCTCAGAGAACTGCAGCCGAGAGAGGAAGAACCAGAGACAGAGAGGGAGTTTTTTTTTGCAAGTGTGTAAAACACGTTGTGGGGGAAGGGATTTAAATAGATGGTCGCCGCGGTGCCTGTCGATGTCCCTCAACGGGCGCGTCCTTTCGTATCCCGATATTGCGCCCTTTCGGATTCCGAAATCGCGTCCTTTCGGATCCCGAAATCGCAGCCTTTCGGATCCCAAAATCGCGTCCATAATGGCGAGTTGAATTCCCATTTAAGTCGACTTACCAAATTAATCGTGTGATTAATTTAATCGACTTACCAAATGAAAACCGCACCAAAAGTATCGAGATCCGAATTGACTCTCCCGAGCCGGAGACGGAGCGGAGCGGAGCGCGCGCGCTCGTGTGTGGTCCTCCATTCCTCTTCTTTATTATTGCTACAAGAGCTTGGGATGTGAACTCATATATAAGTCCACCAAAAGTTTCGTTCTCCACGGTGTGGTACTAAACTTCCACCCAAACTTTCCATATTTCAAATTTGGGAATTCCCAACTTTCCCTCCAAATCATTTGGTTTCCCAATTGAAACCAAATTAATTCCAATTGTAATTACATAGACTTTCCAATTAAAATCTAAATACAATTTTGAATACAGCATAAGGTATGTCTTCTCTATGTTTGCTATTAGAAACTAACACATACATCTATTAAAGAAACTAACACAATATCATCAAATGGCTCACAACCAAAATGGCAAAGGAAAGAATGAAAGCAACCCTCAACATCGAGACCACTCCGGCTACCGTGTCGTTACCAACTATGGAAGGCCATGTCGATATCATTTCGATATCGTATCGATACGATATTTCGACGATATATCGCCCATATCGACTCACTTTTGTGAAGGAAATGCCTGAAAAGGAGGATATATCACCATATCGATACCAATGTCAGTCTCATCTCGATATCGATATATTGGTGATATATCTCCGATAGATTGCGATTTCCTCCCATGTTACCAACTACTCCAGTAACTCATACGAGGGCAAAGGCCTCCACTTGTACCACTTCTGCCTCGATCAAACCCACCCTGCAACCTGCAAAGAATGATCATGAACAATCAACCTCAGGCCCTCCTGACATGTTTGGTTACTAGGATGGAGCCTACAACCTGCAAAGAATGATCATGAACAATCAACCTCAGGCCCACCTGACATGTTTGGTTACTCGGATGGAGTGGGTTAGAGTATTCTTCTGTGAATAGTAACTGTTTGAATGGTTATAAAGGTTGGAAGAGGATTGGAATAAGGAATATCATATGTGGTTGGGATCCCTCCATCTTCTCATGCCTTAGCTACGTGGACCATGACTTCTTCACCTCCATCCACATTACAAGCAAAAGAGATCTGCACTTCATTAACGTGTATTGCACTTCATTAATGTGTATGGTCCACCAAACAGTTTTGAAAAGGAATCCTTCCTTGAGCACCTCTTGGCTATAAATACAAATAAAAGGATCCCACTTTATCATTGCAAATAGGGCTGTCAGGAAAGCTCGAGCTCGATGAGTTCAACTTGAGCTCGGCTCGTTAAAGGCTCACGAGTCGGACTCGAAACCTTAACAAGCCTGAGCTCGAGTTGGGTTTTATGGCTCGTTAGCTTATTGAGTCGAGTCCGAGTTGGGTGTTGTTCAACTCGGAAACTCGACTCGATAACTCGTTTCCCCTCTTAATAAAAAGTTGAAAACATATATACCGAAACTTCCACATTGAGTTTGATATAAAATAGATGTTAACATTTTGCTTGCCCAAAAAGCTACAGAAAAGAGTATAAAAAATCAAAGTTACAAATGGCATTTGCATAATTTAATGTATAAAATGCAACAATAACTCGTTAAGAGGTCCATGAGCCTGCTCATTTTGAGGCTCGTGAGTCAGCTCAGAAACTCATGACTCGATAAGAGGCTCGTGAGCCAGCTCTGAAACTCGTGGCTCGATAAGAGGCTCATGAGTCAGCTCGAACTCGACGAGTTCGAGTTGGTGATCCAGGGCTCGACCCTTATCGAGCCCGAGTTCGAGCCTTAGGTTTCTTATCGAGTTCGAGTCCCAGTTGAGGCCAACTCGGCTCGTTGAACTCGATAGATATCCCTAATTGCAAAGGATTTTATATCATCAATTCCAAACCAAATCCTCCTAAAAACGACCTCCATCGAACCACTCCAGGAGATTTGCGGAATGGAGAGATGAATATGGCATTATTAACCTCAAGGACCCTAGCACTAAATTCACTCGGATCGACACCTCTTAAAATCGGTGAGCACTCCTTGACTGTATCCTCATCTCCCCATCCTTATAGATACATCGCCACTAGCCAAAATCCAAGCACTTCCTAAAAACCTTCTCCGACCACAATCAACTCCTTGCATACATTACTTCACTTAAACTCGTCCGCCCTCCCTTCAAAATGGAGGCGTTCTAGTTTGGTAAACCATCTTTCACACTCCTGGTTGAAACTTCCAGGAATAAACCTTGCAAAGACCACAACCCCTTCCATACCTTGCACTTGAACACCAAGGGTTCGTTTGGTTGCAGGGTTGGGTAGGGTTGGGTTGGCCCAACCCGGGATACCCCTCCTTCCAAACATCCCAATCCTCAAAATTTACTATCCACATGGGTATCCCAATCCAACCCAACCCTGCCCAACTTTGCAACCAAACGAACCCCAAGAGATTGAAATGCGACGCTACCACTTGGAAGGAAGACAATGTCTCACTCTTCTATGTATCGTCAGAAGAAATTATTTCCAAAATTCATACACTAGAAAGCACGCTTACCTTAGGCAACCCAAACACTACCGTCTCATCTGAGTTAGCTCACCTACACATAGAACTCGAACGACTTACCAAGTATGAACTCCTCCATCTAAATCAGAGAGCAAAAGCAAGAATGGTTGAGGGAAGGCGATCGGAACACCAACTCATGGCGTCAGTGAAGCGTAGCCGCAACTCCATATTGGCCTTGATGAATTCTGAAGGTAACATACTTACAAGCAATGAAGAAATCTCCCAAATCACAACTGCTTTTTACCATAAGCTTTACCCCCACACCAGACACAAGCCCATTCAATTCCCTTAAATTAGACCATGTTGAGTAAATATCGAACCCTAGCGATCTCATTATGCTTATATCCGAGTATGAAACCATTGAGGTTATCCACAATCTAAAATCTCTCAAAGCTCTTGGATCGGATGGTTGCATTCCAGAGCTTTTCAAGAAATACTGGTATGTAATTATTTCATGAACATAATCAATCAACTTTTCACTCTTGATTTTAACCCCTAAGACCTAAAGTTTGTAAACAACTCGGTAGTTACTCTACTTTACAAAAAAGCTCTACGAAAAAGAAGACCCTTAAGATATTAGTAATCATTGCCTCATTAGCCTAATCAATCTATCCTCATAATTATCTCTAAGACTCTAGCCAACCGTGACGTCATTCCTATCCGGACTTCTCACTTCGCAGGGACTATCTCATAGCCAGGAATCTATAATGAATGAAAAAAGCTCCTACCCATTATTTATATATCTATTTTCTCAAATCTCAGCGCACAAAAGAGGGCCCTAAACTCAATGAACTTACCCCAGCTTCCTAGTGTACTTTTGTGTTGTTAGTGATTCCAACTCGTAAGTATGGCTCCCTTGGATGGAGTGCCATGACCACCACTCTATCCCTAACTGTCTGCCTCCACTGTTTATAGAATGGATTTCGGCCTTCATTAAGAGCACAACTATGTATCTTACTCAAAATCAACAACTCCATCACTTCTTCAAACCAACTTGTGGGGTTCGACAAGGGGACTCGTTATCACCACTGTTATTCATAAACATGATGAACATTCTAGAGGGTATGCTATAAAACTTTGCCAAGGCTAACCAAATTGCGGGATACCATATCCTTGGGGAAAACTTCATCGTCACAGATATGTTATTCGCGGATGACATCCTGATTTTTACCAAATTCGATGAGAATGCTTTCAAATGCCAAAAATTTACATTGAAGGTCTTTACTGAGCTCTCAGGCCGATGTGTAAATAACAACAAATCTTCGATTCACTGCTTGAACCTCTACGTCTTCGAAACAAACTTAGCATCATCTATCTTCGATTGACACATTAGTAACTTTCTGATGTCATACATTAGCCACTATCTCTCAAACCTCTAAAGAGAAATGACTTGCATCATTGAGAAATTTGAAAAAAAAATGCGTGGTTGGAAATCTTGAATACTTTCACTACCATCACATGTTTCACTATTAAACTTCGCAATGATGTTGTAAATACATCATCATCGCCCTCGAACGTGCCGCCAACTCGTTGGTAAATAGTAAAGCCCATTAATCACCTACATCATCTCTCATTTGCTACCCCTGTTTGGATGACCATCCTCTTATGTTTTGTCTATTTAAAAACATCCTTATACCCTTTTTTTGCCATGGGGATCTACTATCTTATTTTACCAGCATTTCCTTTTTTGGTTTGGTTCAACAACAATCTATTTTTTATTGGAAAAAAACAAATTTTAACATGATCATGATTATATCTTCATCCTGTGTTTTGATAAGTGGCACGTGATTAGTCATATCTTCTTGTTGTTGTTATACTTATCATATATGTTTATTTGAGTAACCCTTCCAATAAAAGGTTATCCACCATTTTTTTTACAATGGATTATGCACCAAATTTCCTCTTCAACACTTTTTCTGTCTCAGGACACATCGTCTCTCTCTCTCTCTCTCTCTCTCAAGTAGTAATCTCCACCACGTATAACTCACTCACACACTTTGTGAGTTTAAGATGTAAGACTATCTTTGAGGGTATGGGTATTACAACATATTAGTTTCTTAGCCTTTATCGGAACGATTTCAAGCCCATATTTGATCAACATGAATTTGCACAATTGGCATGTTATCACTGAGGATTTTATAAAGTTTAATGAATTTTCCCCATATGATATTAAGTTTTATTGGAGTTCTTAAATATATACACAACATAAATATAAGATAACTTTCGTCATATGTTAAAGTCAATGTGACGAGTTTGAGTACCGATTCAGAGAGAACAAAAGCGAAGGTGTCATAGCAAAGGCGCATACATAGACTAAAGTACACACAACATAGATAGGTTGTAAATTTGTAATGTCCATCACACAATTGAACAAGACCTTGAGGCTGGCAATATAGGCATGTATATGAGAAGCATCAAAAAACAACCGCACGAACATACTGATTTACAAAGTTCGCACAGAGGTTTTGACGAGTTAGGACTTGTTTGGGACAAAAGGGATATGAAATCAACCACCATAAAGGAAGAGAGCGATGTAACAAAGCAAGTTACACTTTTCTTCTTCTTATAGAATTTTCTTTTCTGATGGTCACGAGAGATAATCAACCACCATCGTATCATGTGTATTCTTCTTCCTATGCTTCAGTGATGGTTGATTGTACATTCCAAATTTTATTCCACAAGTTTTTTTACAAAATTACCCAGCTATCTCATAAACGTACATGGTAAATGTTTTAGTCACTATTAGGAATTTACAAGGTTCTTGTTCATAAAAAGGATGACATATTTTCCCCTGTCATCATAAATGTAAATTGACCATAACAGCCTTGGAAAAATGGCAGGAAGTGGCTACGAATTTCTGGAATAAATGCCCGCTGAGATTCTACAAAAAAACTGTTGAGAATTATATTATATTACATGAAAGGGTGTCAATGCCCAATAAATTTGGCCTCTGCCATATCTACTGATGGCAGCTCAGCTCTTTGTCGAGAGGACTGTGCGTGTATTTGTTGCTTTGTTATGTATACATAACACCCCATTAATTGGGGCACCATTTATACGCTACCCATATCTGTATAATATATACACAGCAACTGCAGTCCTCTACCAGTTCAAATGCCCGGTCATTCACAAGAAGGTTTCGCGGATGAGACGTGCGAGAACTCTGGAGGACAGGCGGCTGACAACCTCGGGGAGTATTCTTGAAATTCCAGGTAAAACCGGAGCAAGTTCCCGAAGAATATAGACGATATTCACATCCTGTAAAAACATAATTGAGGAGTGTCAAGAGTATGAAGATAGATACTCAAAAATTTGAGTGAAATATCAGAAGTCCCCATTTTATGTCATACATGCTAAGTTTCTCGATTTATTAATCCATATTTGGTACAGAGAAACACGGCATTAGTTAAAATTGGCGAGAAGTGTGTACAGTTTAAATATCAGCAGTGTCTTTCCTTTATAGATAAATACAAAATCTTAAATCAATTTGAGGTACTTCTTTCCTTAATTAATGAGCTGGGAATGGCGATAGTTGATGTTGGAGGTTGCTGCTACACATGGAGAAACACTAGATCAAGGTCACACCCGAACTGTTTCCTGGTTTCTATTAAGACACTAATGTTGGCACCTCTTGCTCGTGCTTGGGCACTTCCGCATGCGCATTCTGATCATACTCCGATCATGTAGTCTTCGAAAGAGGATGTGCAGCCGAGGTCGTTCTTCAGGTTTGAGCGAACTTGGCTTCTGTAGGATGGGTTCCGGGATACGATTACAACCATCTGGAGAGAGAACCCATTGTCTGGGTCGGCCACTGTGCGAATGGGGATCAAACTCTCCTTGCCGTGGAGTCAGCTTGAGTTCTTCATAAGCAGATCAAGGAACAGCACATGATCAGAGGAACCTTGGCACATGAGGTGGTATGCAGATTGGACTCCATGGAGGATGAGCGTGAACTAATATCTGAGGAGATCGAGGACCGATCGTGTCAGCTGAATGTAATAAATGCGGAAGACAGAAAGAGAGAGGTTGGGTTGAAGCAGAGATCAAGACAGCGATGGCTGCAGGAGGGGGATGCCAATACACATTTTTTCACTCTGTTGCCTCTGGTAGACGACACAAGAATTACATCCACTCCATTACATTGGATGAGATGCAGACTCAGGGAGATTTGGATGTTGAAAAGGCGCTGCGTGCACATTTTCAGGCATTGAGCAAGAGGAGTAGGTGCGTAGGTTGGGGCTGGAGAGGGAAAGGTGTTAAATTAGATTTCGACATCTGATGCTGATTCTCTGGTTGCCCCGCTCCTCAAAGATGAAGTGAAAAAGGCTATTTGGCAACTGAATGCGGATGGTGCACCTGACCCTGATGGTTTCCTGGTGTTCTACAAGGAGTTCAGGGATGTTGTGAAGGATGATGTGATGGCGGTAATGCGGGAGTACATGGAAGGGTACTTGGGGTTTGAGCGGCTAAATAAAGCACTATTGCCCAAGGACGAGATATCTACCAACGTAGACGATGTCAGACCCATAGCACTGTCAAATGCTATTTAATGATTATTGTGAAAGTCTTGGCTAATCGATTGAAGGAAATCCTAAATAGAATTGCATCACCTGAACAAACTGCCTTCGTGTCAGGTAGACATATGGCTAATGGGTGATCCTGGCTTTTGAGATGGTTCTTGATTGGAAACACATGCATGAAAAAAGATTACTGTGGAAGATTGACTTCTCCAACGCATATGACTACATAGACTGGTGATTTCTTTATACGTCCTTTCAACGACGTGGTTTCCCAGAAAGATGGATTGCGTGGATGAAAAGATTATATCACAACAACCTCCTATGCGGTGCTTGTTAATGGGCGCCCTGAGGGGGGTTTCTTCCAGCCACAACAGGGTGTCTGTCAGGGCTGTCCGTTGGCGCCTCTTATTCGTGATCGCAGCTGATGCTTTGACTGTTATGATGCGTTTTGGCATCAGAGGCAGGTTGGTGTCCTGGATACAACATGGATGACATCTCTATTCACATCCTGCAATATGCAGATGATACCATGATTTTCGTAGGGGCGAGGTGACACAACTACGACATGCATCACACATTCTGAATATTTTTGGAGACATTTCGGGCTTACATTTGAATAGGGAGAAGTATGTTTTTGTGCCATTTGGTAAGGGAGATCAGTGAGGCCGGCTCCATTCTCCGTTGCACCGGTGGTTTATCTTGGCTTACCATTGGTCCCTGGGCTCTTACGAGTCAGTGATTGGAAGCCAATTCTGGATAGATTTGGAAGTAGGTTGGCAAGTTGGAAGGCGAAGACACTCTCTTGAGGTGGGAAGTTGATTCTGCTCAAGCATGTTCTTTCGACGATCCCCAATTTTTTCTTCTCTAAAGGCTGCACAGAATTTTCTGGATGGATGGCAGGCAGGACGTGCACAACATTCACCACGTGAATTGGGAGATTCTGACGAAACCCAAGAACGGTGGACTTGGCATCTTGAAGCTTGAGTATATGAATAAGGCTTTTTTATGCAAGTGGATCCTTCGCCTATGGGGAGGTGGAAATCACTAGTCTGCCGGCTAATGTGGGCAATTTATGGCATCCGTGGATCCCTATTTGCGGTCCGCTTCATCTATGTGGCAAGGAATCATGAAAATTTCTCCAGAGGTGAACCTACAGCTGCGACATGTGGTGGGAAGTGGTGACTTATTTAGCTTTTGGTTGGACAATTGTACAAGCTTGGGCATGCTCGGTAAGAGATATCCTCGCCTATTTGCTTTGGCGGAAGATCGAGACATTTTGGTTCGTCAGGCCTGGACGGACGATACTTGGGCTCCGAGTATCACGATGGACTTTTCGAACCAACACCTGGCTGACTTCATGGCTTTGCTTAATGATTTAGCGAACTTTGGGGCTTTAAGCCATGGCCATGACCACTTTGTGTGAGCTGATGATCGTTTTAGTGTCAAGAAGGCATACCGTTATCTTTCTCAAAACGAGGATGCAACACATGAAGGGCTCCCACGGGAATATAATATCATCTGGCGGAGTAAGATCCCACTGCGAGTTAAAGTTTTTGTATGGCTAGTCAGACATGGTCGCTTACTCATGAAGGCATGACAAGATGAGCTGTTGAATACTTAAGATGTGATTTGTGAGATCTGTGGGGACGGAAATGGAGACTTGGAGCATCTGTTGTTTGGGTGCAACCTCTCGAGATGGGTGTGAGACGAGGTTGCATTTGCATGGCTTGGAACCGACAATTCTACATCACCTTGGTGAATCGGTCAGAACAGTTTGCGAGAATTCGCACGAAGATAGTTCTCCTGTTGTTGTACTTGTGTGGCCAATTTGGAATGCTAGGAATGACTATATATTCCGAGGTCAGCGGTTTTATCCAGAGAATGTATTGGGCTGTTATAGGAGCTTATGTTCGGCCTGGAACATTGTAATTTGAGTATGGTTAAGTGATAATATACTTGTGGTGGGTCCCGTCTTGGGATGCCACTCTCTTTACTTTCAAAAAAGAAGAAGAAAAGAACGAGAATACTGACAGTCAGATTACAGAGGTTTTTTCTAATTTTTGATGAGCCATATAAGATTTTTTTTAAAGTTTTTCATTCTTTTTATTATTCTAGTGCTAATTCTAGTATTCTACAAGCACAAGGCATGAACCAACTAGGTAGAGAAGATTTCATATTTAAAGAATCAAAGACCACAGTAATTTACTTTGAAACTTTTATTTGCAGGCCATGAAATATAAATGAATTTATAACGCCGTATCACCGCCAAAAACATAAATTATGGTCTATTGATGTAATTCATATATGTTTGTTAATAAGAATACGGATTATTTACCTGTACTGACGTGGAAGCAACGTTTCCAGATGTCAAAAAATTCATAACTTTCTCAACGTTGTTCAGGATGATTCTGTCTTCCTCCGAGATTTTGGGTAATAATGCCCTCGGAGCTCGAACAGGAACCATGCTAAAAACTGGTGCTGGATTTGCAATTCCAAAGGCTGCAGTTATTTGCACCAGCTGATCCCTCGAAATAGCATCAATGGCTTTGACAATCTGTAATGTGCATGAGAAAAATGGATTAAAAGTTCCAAAAGTCGTGTAATAACACCACTTCAACCAAATTTATGCCAGGACCATATGATTTGCAGCTGCAGTGCAATCATTGGCACGGAAGTTCTATCGCACTTTAAAGAAGAGAATCTTCCTTTTTGTAGCATATAGTGTTGTGAAGGAGCACTTTGTCAATTTAAGAGAAGATCAACGAGAATAATCACTATATCTAGTTGCTAAGCGCATATCTTTGCATCTCCGTACAGGAGTAGGGAATCATGCTGAATATATCAATATCAAAAGATGACACAAAATAAAAAAATAAAACCAAATCAAATATTTTCTTAGACAAATCTGTCATGGTCACATCCAAGCTAAGATCTAAATAACCACATCATGTTTAACAGTTCCTTTCCGAAAGTTTCTTGGTCCATTCTGACCCTTCCGTCTGTCTTGATATCCAACTTCTTGAAGCATCCAGCATTGCCCCGTTTTGTGCATGTTCTGCTACTTTACCAAAACTATGGCATTTATCCGCCATCTGAAGAGATGTTCAAACCACCGCAAACATTTTCCTATAATTTACCTTTTAATTGTGTGACACCAACTTTTTCTCTCATAATCTCATTACATAGGTGATACATTTCGCGAAGCCACACATCTACTGTAGCATCTACACTTCTATCACAAGCATCATATACATGTCCACAATCAGCAGGTTTCACAGTTCAATAAAATATCTTTCACTTCATAGGTATCCTTTAGTTAGACAGACCATATAAAATTTCTTTCAACAAACTTAACCATGCCATATAAAGTTTCATCGTAAAAGATATATTCTTTCATGTCCATTCCATTTAACTAATTTAGACCAGTGATATTATACCGTCTTACACTTTTAAATGTATCTTCTTGTTAATTGAGCACATTAAGCTTCTCTATTTTGGCCAACTTGAACCATTATTTTGTACGTCTCCATCAATTCCTCCATCTTGTTGAAAAATCTAACCCCGCTGATTTGAGAAACATCCTTGCCAGAAAGTGAAGAATCCAACTGCTCGCTTTTATCTGAAATGTGTTTCCTTTTCCATTGAACTTTGTTTTTTGAGGAAATCCTTTTTTCACTGAACTTGAAGTTCACATTTCCATCTTCACTCTACTAAGTTGGGAATCCTTACATTTGACCACCTTTACCCTACAATCATATTTCATATAGACTTTTCTTATCCACCGGAACAGTCATCTAGAAAGAGTATACCACAAGGTCTACCTCATCTCGGTCCTTCAAAGAAGGTACGAACTCTGGATTGTGGTCTGTTAATTCATACATAACTATTAAAAAGTTAATACTCAAGCTGATTCTTGAACCTGTGGGTATGTAATTGATTCTATTATGTATGCATTGTTATGGTGCAATTTTCTTGTTTGGTAAAGACGTGGACGACTGCTAATCTTTCGCAATCATCCATGGCCTTTTCAGTAAGGAAAAATAATTTCATAGTAGAATGTATAAGTTAATGTATTATATTTATTTCTGGAGAATGTAGATCGACACCACTTTGATAGGAAAACCTGACAGTCTGGCACCCACCTAAGCAGTTGAAGGCTACTTAGACAACTTTATGTATTAACCGCAATGCTAAGTCTGGACAAGTGAATTCATTTTTTTACTAGTTAAAAATTTTAGTAGTTGTCGTTTGTTCATTTACATTTGTTTTGGACCGCATCAAACTTCACTTCCACAATTTGTGTTGAGATATTAATTATATTTTTATTCTTTTATATATTCTTTATTCTTTCTATCTTCTTTATGTAATATACTCAACAACTTTCTCGTCTATATAAGAGAACCCTAGGACCTCATGAATAAACAAGTCAGTGTTCCCTCTCAACATGGTATCAGAGCGACGGTCCTAGACCGGAGTTCGAGTACCCCCATCAATGCCATAACCCCCACCAACCAGCCTCTGTGCGGCCCCGTAGCCTCCCCACTACCCCCGAGCGCCCTCGTGCAATGTTGTACACCGCCGCTACATCATAGAAGGGCCCTCTTCGCGCATCGTTGCAATAACCATCGTGGCCCCACGCAACATCGCAGCAACCATCGAGACCCTGTTCGTTGTCGCAACACATCCCCGCATGCTACTACGTGCTTCCGTGCACCTCCGTGGCTCCTCCTTGCGTTGAAAACGACGCCCGTGGTCAATTCTTCTCCTCTCCGATACTAAATTGCAGTTACTGCTTGATTTTGACAAAAAAGTGATTTCAGACCTATAAATCACCATTTTTTGACCCTAACGCGGATCAAGGAGTGACGAGGAAGATTATATGAGTCTACACTTACAACCAATCTTCCATACGATCATGTAGACTCGCTTGAATCGGTCTATTTCCCTAGTCGAATTCTATTTTCGGCCTCCTTTTCCATCATGTCAGAGAACAAGGGTGGCGTCTTCTTTTCGTCCGGTGTCTTCAAGGGCCCGACTCCCATCATGAAGATGGATGGGACCAACTACGAGCTGTGGTTCATGCCGTTTTTTACCCTTGTGTAGTGCAATAACAAAGAGCACATCTCGACAAAGTCTGAGTCAACGGATAAGACTCGAAATAATGCTTCGTGTAAGCAATGTGCGTGTTTGGCTCTCACCACAGAGATCGTCAGTGACATTATGAATCAACCCACCATCAAGGCAATGTGGGATATTCTGACAGCTACTTATGCCTAAGCAAAGAACGAGGTCAAGATTCTTCAGCTATAGTTATATACACACACACACACATACAACCAAGCAGAATGGTCGTCCTCGGCATACCTTCTATTCTTCGCTTTGAGCATGTTTGAGAAGCTTCACAGCTTCATGCCTGTTATCACTTTCACAGAGCAGTATATGGCATATGGGAACTCTACGATGGTTGAAGTTTTCTTGGCAGCCTTGGATCCAGAATATGAGGCGGTATACACACAACTTCTTACAGGTGTGACCATACCTCCCATGGAAGAGGGCTACAGTTGCCTCAACAGGCTTCTTATCCCATCCGTTGCCACTACATAGACCGCCTCAGCGATGGTTGAATCTCGTGAAAGAGGCGGTTCTACGTAGTTCAGAGGGTGTGGTCCCCGTGGCAAGAGAGGTGGACGTCAGCGTAGCCAATACACTTATTGTCGTTGTCCAGGTCACTTTGAGGACACATGCTATCAGGAGCATGGATATCTTGCATCTACTCTTTAGGCGGATCTATGTCTTAATGATATTGTCTCTCATCTGAGGGAGATAATGACTCCTCTTGCCGGCACCACTACAGGTTCCCTAGATATAGCAACTGCTGCTAGAGCCTCTTCGAGCTCCTCAGGTATAGCCTATGCTTTTACTAGTTGTAGCAGGGTAAATATGTAGATTATGGACTTTGGTGCTCCACACCATTTGTGTGGAGACAGAGTCCGGTTCAATTATTATAGATCTATATCCCCTGGTAGATGGGTTGCCATTACGAATGGGGTTTACTTACCCATCACATGATAATGGGAGGTACAATTGACACCATCCATGCACTTGCATATGCTCCTGATTTTTAGATAAACTTGCTTTCTATTAATCAGATCATGAAGGATACGCATTGTTGTGCCATTTTTGACCCATCTTCTCTTGTATTTCATGACATAATCATGAGTAGGGTGATTGGATGTGGCCGTGAGTAAATGGGGCTTTAAGACTGGTCCAACCTCCTCATGTTAGTGCAACTACTATTCCTACTAGAACAGTTTCACCATACTTGTGGCATCTCTATTTTGGCCATCTTCCTTTGCAGAAGTTGTGTCATGTCCACCACATATTTCCATGCGATCTTCCTTCCAGTGCGAAGCTTGCAAGCTTGGAAAGCATCACTGCTCTTTTTTTCCTGGTCGTCAGATTCGTAGCAGTGCTAAGTTATTTGAGCTTATTCACTTAGATATTTAGGGACCCAGTCGTGTTCCTGATTACCATAGACACCATTTTATCTTGTTGTTGTGGATGACTAACCTAGACTTTCATGGGTCTTTTTGTTAAAAAATTAAGTTTGAAGATGGGTCTTTTATTAAAACCTTTATTAATGAAATAAAGAATATTTCCTCTGCTATTGTCAAGTATTTGCGATCTGGCAATGCCTTAGAGTTATGCACTTTACAACTATCCGAGTTCTGTAGGTCTCTTAACATCGTACACTAGACCTCGCGTGCCTACACATCCTAGCAGAACAGTGTTGCTGAACGCAGATACCATCATTTACTCAATGTGACCTGAACCCTTTTGATTCAAAGTCGTGCCCAAGGTTTAGAAAAGTGTGAGGTAGTCTGGGATGTTTTCTCAAAATGTGAGGCGAGGCGTAAGCCTCAAGGTGATCGAGGCGTAAGCCTCGTTTTTTGGAAAAGGAAATTAAAATTAAGCAAAATACATTAAAAATATATAATAATATTAAGTATTGTCAAAAACACATTCAAAAATAATTTCACACTGATAAAAAATGGAACACAAAAGTGACGAAAGCATTGAAGTTCAGACAAATTAATATTACGCCACTAATTTGTGAAACATCAAGTTCCAACTTCAACTTCCATGATTCTATATGAGTATTGAACCAAAGTCCATATTTAATCTTAAGTATAATAGAAACCATAATTCCTATTATTTAAAGTTAAAATGTGTTGATATGCCTTGAATTCTAACTATTTGTCTTGTTGGATCCAGTTAGTTTTTTTCAACTGTGCTTCTTCATATATGTGATAACTGTGTTAAGAACATTCGAATAACAACATCAAGTTGCAAACTTGCAACTAGTATCAAAATTTTATTACAATTTAAACACAATCATGTACGTTGTGTACTATAGAATTAGTATGCATCGATGCAATATAATAAATTGAATATGATGTGTTGGAGTATTTGTTATATGCGTCACTAGAGTTGTAGATGGGTAAGTGGATCACTCCAGGATCCATTTACCACATCCAAGCCTTTAGTCCCACATCTACCAGTTGTGAGATGTGGAGGCTCAGTGGGGGCTATATAAGAAGCCCTCACCCCATGTATCCAGTGAGAAAATTCAATGAACACATATGGCCCTTTGAGGCCTTCTCCCATGGTTTCATCCCGCTCTTTAGGGAGTAGGGTTCCACGTTAAAATCCCGTATTCTTTATATTTCTTTATCTTTTTTCTCTGATCATGCTTCTGCATCATATTTTTTAACATGGTATCAGAGCGGGTTCGATTCTTGAGGATTTATTTATGTTCTTGATTTATTCGTGTTAGAGTATATGGTAGTGCGCCTATTGAGTTGTAACAGGGTAAATGGATCCTGGAGAAGATCCATTTACCCCATCCAGTGTTTAGTCCCATACCGCCTATTGGTGGGACTTGGAGGCTCTGGGAAGGCTATATAAGGAGCCCCAGACCTCCTGTACTCATTGAGAAAGTGAATAGAAAAACACGCCCTATTGGAGGGCTTCTCCCGTGGTTTCATCCCGCTCCTCACGGAGTAGGGTTCCACGTTAAAATCACATTGTTCTTTGATGTTTATCTTTATTCCATGTTTTTGCTTCCGCTTCATATTTTATAACATGGTATCAGAGCGGGTCGATTCTTGAGGATTTTATGTTCATTGTTATTATTCGAGATTTGATCTTTTGTTCTTGGAGATTTATTCTTATTATCATGTACGGTTCAAGTTTTAGGGTTTCTTTTTGAAACCCTAATCATGTTCAAGTTCTGAAATTTGTCGAGGCGGTTCGATCAAAGGCTGCAGACTCAGGCAGAGACCTCCATCTCTCACCGCCTGTTCAGCAACCATCTGGCGATCTCGCAGGCAGCAGTGACCTGCATCTTGAATCCCATCTTCAGCGACATATCGCTATAACATGGTCGTTCATCCAGGCGGCAGTCCGATCAGCCCTTCCAGGGCGCATCGCCAGGCGTTGAAGGTGCTCCGCCTCCCTCATCCTGTCACGCAGGCGGAGAACCCCATCAGGCACGCCTCTTCAACTCCTGCAGGCGAAGGAGCTCCCTCGCGCAGTCGCGCAAGACCTGTGACTTCCCAGCGAGCTTACATCCTCCAAGCGGCCTCGCGTAGGAGCAAGGCGGTGCCCCCCTCTTCCAAGAACAAGCGGCTGGCAAAGACCCAACAAGGCGGCAACCCCATATTCCAGCCCTCAGTGACGTGCTGGCCCAGGAGAAGCCCTCAGATTCCAGAAGAGCGGCGAGCCCGTTCCATCTCATGTGCGACCTCCCTCCCGCGCGACCTCTTCGCAGTTGCGCCCGGCCGCGCGCGGTGCTCCCATCCATGGCGACGCGATCTCGAAGCAATCCACGCGCCCTCCACGCGGCGCGAGCGCATCCAGGCAGCATCTCCCGTCGTTCGCAGGCGTCTTCGTGATCGCCACCCTCCAGGCGCAAGGCCACGAAGCCCCAGTCGGCGCTCGTTCATCTCAACATCCCCACGGGAGGCGGCAGCTTGGAAGGGATTTCCCATCCCGTTGTGGGAACCCTAGCGGGGTCCGGTTATTTAAAAAAAATTGTTGCTGTTTTGTAGGCTCAAGTGGGCCGATGTGGGCTGATTAAAAAAAAACAGAAGAAGAGAGCCATAAAAAGGGGGGGGAATGTAGAAAAGAGGCTGGAAAAAAAAGTGAAAAGCCTGTTTTTTAAAAAAAAATTGGAGAGAGAAGAGAAGAAGAGAGAGAGAGAGGAAAGAATTTTTTTTTGTAAAGCCCAAATGGGCTACGGTTTCTCTGGGCCCAAATGGGTCACGTTTGTTAAAAACAAGAGGCGAAAAGAAAAAGAAAAAGAGGCGCGTACATTTGAAAAGCCGTACACACAAAAAAAAGATGAAAAAGCCGAAAAAAAGGAGAGTTGAACGGCTTAAAAAAAATGAATGAAAAAAAATGGATTGACGGCTTAAAAAAAAGGAAAAAGCAGCAAGTTTCATGTTTACCCCTATTTATCATTGTCTTCTCCCAACTTGGTCGATGATTATCATCCATGTTTTCCGACCAATATGGGAGAAAGGGGGAGTATATGTAGAGTCACAGGCCTGTTCATGATCCAGATGCCAGTCTCCAGACCAGCCAGTTGATCAGACTCTACAGTGTTCAGACTCGACGATCATTATTTCCGAGTCTCCAGTTTCAGACACGCACGAGTGTGCGGTCATTGTCAGATGAGCATAAGTTGCCATCATTGTCAGAGGTCCCTGTAGAGATAGTTAGTTTCTATTATTATTATATGTTGATGTACCCAGTTTCTATTTCTCTATTCTACTTAGACATCCGTGTAATTTATCCCTACGGCCTCTCCCTATATAAGAGAGCCTAGGGTTTTCTCATTACAATAACGAAGACTCTTTTCTTCTAACATGGTATCAGAGCCGCCCTAGGGCTCTCCACCCTTCCCCACCCGCCGCCCCTCCCCTCCCCTTCTCTCGCCAAAGCCGCTGCTACTCCGAGCAGCTCCCAGCCGCCTTGCCGATCCTGCGCCCCTGCAGCCCAGCGTTCCAGCCGCCCTCCAGCCGCCCCAGCGTTGCAGCGCTCCAGCGGCACCCTCCAGCCGCACCTGCAGCCGCTCCTGCGGCCCTAGTCCCGTGGAATCCAGCGGCACCTAGTCCCTCCAGCGGCACCGTCCTCGGTCGCTGTAGGGCTTCCAGAATCTCCAGCAGTCCAGAAGCACTTCGGTTTATGGATTTGAGTACGTAAAAGTCTACACACGTACTCAAATCCAATGCAGTTTGTGTAGACATTCATCGCAGTGTCTATTATCCCTTCGTCTTCTTCGAGCAGCAGTATGTCGGAATTGAAAGTCGATTCGCCCTCCATCGGCGCGTTCAAGGGTCCGGCGCCAATCGTGAAGATGGACGGGTCTAACTATGAGTTATGGGCCATGCAGTTCATGAGCCTCATGAAATCAAACGGTAAGAAACACATTCTTACCGAAGATGAGCCTGTGGAGAAGACAGGGATCTATGCCTCGTGGGAGGCCGATGATGCTTATGCGAAAGTATGGTTGTCCGGCACGCTGACGATGGAGATAGCAAATGATGTTCTCCATCAGCCCACTGCTAAGGCAATGTGGGACATTCTTGCTACTACGTATTCGCAGGTGCGGAATGAGACAAAGATGTTACAGCTTCAGCATGACATCTTTACGATGAAGCAAGCCGGCAGACCGCTTCATTCTCTATACACATCCCTAAGAGGGATGTTCGAGAAGCTCTACAGTACCATTCCTCTGACTGCTACTCCAGAGCAGCAGAAGACGTTCCGGAACGCCACCATGGTGGGTGTTCTACTTGCTGCCCTCGATCCTGAGTACGATGCTGCACGGTCACAGATCTTAGCAGATGCAGTTATTCCTCCGGTGGAGGATGTCTACAGGAGACTCAGTCGTATCCCAGTTTCCTCCAGCTCATCTACTCCCCCCCATCTGCGATGGCAGCCTCGCGTGGGAGAGGTGGACCACCTTCTTGGCGTGGTCGTGGACGTGGCCGTGGCTCTCATGGGAGAGGCGGTCGAGTTAGTCAGACATGCTCGTATTGTCACAGACCTGGACACTCGGAGGAGACATGCTACTCAAAGCATGGGTTCCCAGCATCAGCACGGGTTGCGGAGCACTCACAGTCTCCATTACCGTCTATGGAGGAAGAAATGGAGGCCCTGCAGTCCCGTGGCACATGGTCTTTGGTTCCTGCACCACCTGATGCATCAGTTGTCAGCTGCAAATGGGTCTTCACAGCCAAGTATCATGCGGATGGCACATTGGATAGGTACAAAGCACGCTTGGTTGCCCGAGGATTTACACAGACATATGGCGTTGATTACATGGATACATTCTCTCCAGTAGCGAGACACACGACTCTCCGTATCCTTCTGTCTGTTGCAGTGGTTCGCGACTGGAGTATTTATCAGCTAGACGTCAAGAATGCCTTTCTGTACGGGGACTTACAGGAGGAAGTCTACATGCAGCAGCCACCTGGGTTTACTGCTGAGGGGGAGAATCATATGGTATGTAGACTTCACAAGGCAATATATGGACTTAAACAGAGTCCACGGGCGTGGTTCCAGAAACTATCCAATATAATTGAGCACCAGGGATTTAAGAGGTCCAATGCTGACCATTCGTTATTTGTCCAGAAGTCCTCGGCAGGTACGGTTGTCATAATGGTCTATGTGGATGATATTCTTGTTACAGGAGATGATACTCAGGGCATAGCAAGGGCAAAGGCATTCCTAGGTAGTCAGTTTGTTACAAAGGATCTTGGAACCCTAAGATATTTTCTGGGGTTGGAATTTGCAAGGAATGCACATGGTTTGGTGATGACACAACGGAAGTACATTACTGACTTCCTGGTTGAGACTGGTATGGATGGGTGCAAACCATCTAGCATCCCCATGGATCCCAGCATGAAGATATATGATGATGATACTGATGAAGTGGATAAGAGGAGATATAGAGAGATGGTGGGAAAACTCCTCTACATCACCATAACTCGCCCAGACATCCAGTTTGCAGTTAGCAGGGTGAGTCAGTTTATGGAGCAGCCAAGACAGGTTCACATGGATGCTATACACATGATACTGAGGTATCTAAAGACTTCTCCAGGCTCAGGGCTGCTATTTAGAAAGGGCACGGACTTATCTGTATCAGCATGTGCAGATGCAGATTACGCAGGTTGTCCTAAGGACCGAAAATCAACCTCAGGGTTTGCAGTGTTTGTTGGTGGCTCCTTGGTTTCTTGGAAAAGCAAGAAACAAACTGTTGTGGCCAGGTCCAATGCTGAATCTGAGTATAGGGCCATGGCTCAAGTCAGTACGGAAATGATGTGGGTTCGCTCAGTACTAGAAGATCTACATGTGGTCGTATCTCTACCGATGATGCTCCAGTGTGACAATCAGGCAGCGTTGTTCATTGCCAACAATCCAGCCTTCCATGAGAGGACCAAGCATATTGAAGTTGACTGCCATTACACCAGGGACCTAATCCAGAGAGGATTGATATCCACGGCCCATGTTAGCTCAGGGGATCAGACTGCCGATATATTCACCAAGTCATTGCTCAGAGGACCTTTCCAGAGATGTTCATCCAAGCTGAGCATGATCGACATCTATGCTCCACCTTGAGGGGGAGTGTAGAGATAGTTAGTTTCTATTATTATTATATGTTGATGTACCCAGTTTCTATTTCTCTATTCTACTTAGACATCCGTGTAATTTATCCCTACGGCCTCTCCCTATATAAGAGAGCCTAGGGTTTTCTCATTACAATAACGAAGACTCTTTTCTTCTAACAGTCCCCATCATTCTTCTTGTTGTCAGCCAGAGTTTTCATGTGAGCCATAGGGACTCCAGAGCAGAGGACCATTCCCTATGCCATTGAGGGCAAGGGTTTTCATGTGGTATCATAGGTACACCAGAGCAGTGCACCATTCTCTGAGCCAGATGGGAGAGACCAGTTCTCCGACGAGGAGACATCAGGCGCAGTTTCAGACTCGATGGTCAGATTCCGAGTCTTCAGTTGACTCACACTCCAGCCCGTTCGTCCTCCTCACCTGCACAGCATGAGAAGCAACGTCCTCGACTGCAGCATGTGCGCGTTGGGTTGGTATTGTCCGTAGTGTCATGTAGCGTGAGTTGAGTTTCTTTCTGTTTGTTTGTCCAAGCTGAGCATTGCATGCTCCAGCTTGAGGGGGAGTGTTAGAGTATATGGTAGTGCGCCTATTGAGTTGTAACAGGGTAAATGGATCCTGGAGAAGATCCATTTACCCCATCCAGTGTTTAGTCCCATACCGCCTATTGGTGGGACTTGGAGGCTCTGGGAAGGCTATATAAGGAGCCCCAGACCTCCTGTACTCATTGAGAAAGTGAATAGAAAAACACGCCCTATTGGAGGGCTTCTCCCGTGGTTTCATCCCGCTCCTCACGGAGTAGGGTTCCACGTTAAAATCACATTGTTCTTTGATGTTTATCTTTATTCCATGTTTTTGCTTCCGCTTCATATTTTATAACAATTCGAGAATAGATTTATAGAGAAGAATTGGTTCTTGTTTATTGTCGGAAATTATTCTTGTTCATTCATTGTTCAAGATTGTTCCAAGTTCGAGTTTTCGATTTTAAGGTTTCCTTGAAACCCTAATTTTCAAGGATTAAGATTCGATTGAAGATTATAATTCTGCGTCAACAAGCAAGAGCGTCAAGTTCTAGGGTGTTCCACAAAACCCTAATCAAGTTCATCCTACAAGCATTGTTTTTTGAAGATCATCATCAAAGTTTTGTTCTGTGCAGCGTTGGAGTTCCAATCATTGTTTCTCTCCCTTGCCGCAAGTCCCAGCGGCATCGCACGGAAGCGTCTTTTGCGCAGCACACCTCCGCATTGCCAGCAAGGGCAACACACCGATCTTACTCCAACGACGAGATCTCCCTTGAACATCTTCTTCTCCAGTCGCATAGAGCAGATTCCTGGCACCAGTCTCCGGGGAAGATCTCCCTCCATTCATGGCACCAACCTCGCGCAACATGCCTAGAAGGAGGTGCAACATGTTTTAAAAAATGAAAAAATACAAGCAGCATACCTCCTCCATGCATGCACCCTCCAGGCGTCGCATATCCGCGCGACAACCCAAACTCCACCATCACTACAAGCGACACACTCCTCCTGAAGCCGCTAATCTCCAAAGGATGGAGCTCTCTCACCCATAGCTGCAACATCGCTCCAAGCTCCCGGCACTAATCTCCTCCAACATTCCAGTCAGCGGTGAAGGCTGCAAGAAGAGCCCTTCCCTTTAGGCGGTGCTCCCACGCGGACCACATCTTCCTCAGGCCTTGTGAGCTCTAGCAGCAGTGCTCTACCAGGCAGCGCCGCCCCCTCTTCTAGCCCCCACTCCCTTTATGGCGGCATCTACTTGCCAACCGCCTCCTCTCACAAGCAGCATCCCCATCGGGCGACAATCCTTCATGTGATGGGTTCTCGTGAGGGAAACCCAAAATAGGATTAGCCTTAACAGGGGCCACAGTTGAAAAAAGTTTTTGGAGTTGCTCTTTTGTAGGCCCAAGTGGACCATACATTGTAGACAAAAAAAGTGAATGAAAAAAAGGGGAGGGGGTGTGTCAACCGTGAAAAAAGGGAGAAGAGCATAAAAAAGGAAGGCTGCAAGGTTAAAAAGGGGGGGCATAAAATTTTTTTATTGGAACAACTTATTTAAAAAAAGAAATCTGGAAAAAAAGAATGAACAACTAAAAAATTATGTTAAAAAATGGAACCGAAAAAAATCGATACGACTTCTCTGTGATGTTTAGTTTTTCCCTATTTTATTGTCTTCTCCCAACGTGGTCGATGTCATTGGTTTCTGAACAGTCTGGGAGAAAGAGGGAGTATTGTATAGAGTTCTTCGACCATAATTCAGATTCCATGTCGGATTCAGATTTTTCCAGGCAAGTCAGATTCTCCACACTCTACAGATATTCAGACTAGACGACACATTAGTTTCGAGTCTTCAGTTTCAGATACGCACATGCGGTCTTCAGTTTGATGTGCACATAGTTGCTATTATTGTTTGTGGTCCCTATCTTTTGTGTTTTGGCCAAGGCTTTCATGCGATCCATATGGACTCCCTAGCAGAGATCACGTTCCCTATGCCATGTGGGCTAGGGTTTTCATGTGGTTTCATAGGGACTCCAGAGCAGAGATCCCATTCACCGAGCCAGATGGGAGAGACCCAATTCTCTGACGAGTAGACTTTCAGACTCCATTCTCCAGTGTTCGTGAACTCCAGTATGAGATCCTTCTGAGGTTCCTATGAGAGAGAACCCACTTTAAGGTCCCTATGAGGGAGACCCATCTTCAGAGATCTACGTGTTAGAAAATAGGAAGCGGAAGCGGAATCAGAGAATAAAAAAAACATGAAGAATACAAAGGTTTAACGTGGAACCCTACTCCCTAAAGAGCGAGATGAAACCATGGGAGAAGGCCTCAAAGGGCCAGATTTGTCTATTGACTTTCTTAATGGACTACAGGGGTGTGGGGCTCTATATATAGCACCCACGGAGTCTCCACATCCCACAGGTTGTAGATGTGGTACTAAACTCTGGATGGGGTAAATGGATCCTCTCCAAGATCCATTTACCCATCTCCCATACATGTGGCGCACAACCAAATACTCCAACACTCCCCCTCAAGCTGGAGCATGCAATGCTCAGCTTGGACAAACAAAAAGAAACTCAACTCACGCTACAGGAGACTACGAACGATATCAACTCAACGCGCACAACTGTCGGTTGCTGTCGAGGACGTTGCTTCTCATGCCGTGCAGGTGAGGAGGACGAACGGTCTGGAGTATGAGTCTGCTGAATCTCCTCGTCGGAGAGAATGTGCTCTGAACTACTCCTGTCAGGGTCACTGCAACTGGAATGAGTCTCCTCGTCGGAGTACTCTGGCCCGCCACAATAATGTGGACAACTGCTCCATCTCTGAAAAGGGTCAAACTGGAAAAAGGTCGTGGAAGTGCAATCCTCGTCGGAGTCCACGGTCGTTGGAGAATGGAGTCTGAAAAGTCTCTTCGTCGAAGAACTGAGTCTCTCCCATATGGCTCAGAGAATGGTACACTACTCTGGAGTAACTATGATACCACATGAAAACCCTTGCCAACATGGCATAGGGAATGGTCCTCTACTCTGGAGTCCCTATGGCTCACATGAAAACTCTGGCCGACAAAACAAGAAGAAGATGGGGACCACGGATAAATAAATGGCATATATGTGCCCATCTGAAAATGGCCGCATACATGTGCGAGTCTAAAATTTGTAGAGTCTGAGTGAATGGCTGGTTTGGAATCAGTCGTCTGAATCTGGAAAATCTGAATAGACCTGTGACTCTACATAATACTCCCCCTTTCTCCCATATTTATTGGAAAACATGGACGTCAACCAAGTTGGGAGAAAACAAAGAAATTGGGGAGAAAACAAAACATCTCAAATGCCGATAAATTTTTTTCAGCTCCTCAAATTTGTTTTTAACTAAGCCATTTACCATTTTTTTACGGTTATTCAAATCATTTTTTCCATTGTTTTTGTAAATTGCGTACAGCTCTTTTTCTTGTACGCGCATTTTTCTCGAGTTCTTTTTAAAATGATCCAAACTTGGGCCTAAAACTGTGGCCCTCTTCCCCCTCCAATTTTTTTCACAGCCCGATTGGGCCCCATAAGAGCACGACCTGCATTTTCCACGTCATCATTTAAAAAAAACTAAGGGCCATCGGGCCCTAGGGTTCCCTCGATGGGGACCCTCTTCAAATGCCCCCCTTGTGGATCTGCCATATCCGCGTGCTGCCATGGAATCACGGCAGGTGCTCGAGGCCTGCACGGAGTATTGAAGAGTACGCTGCCAAAGGCAGCGCGCGAAACGCCTGGGGAAAGCAGAGCGTCGCCAGGAACGCCTCGAGGAGGATCTCGAGGGGCTGCAGACTCCACGCATGCAGACTGAGAGGCGCACGAGGGACCCGATGCTGGAGGTCTCCCTTGCGTGTTCACGCTGGTTGTTGGGTACGCATGGATTTGCGAGGAGAGGGAAGCCGCCGCCTCGAGTGCGACTGGAGGAATAGCACCACCTGGTGTTGCTAGGTCTCAAGTGCCACCACCTGGAGATGCACGAGGGATGCGAGATGCGCCTGGGCTGTTGTTTTAGGTGCTTCATCGCCATGGCAATGGGTTGGACACGAGTGAACGAGGATCTGTGGAGTCAGAGGGGCGAGACACTATCTGGGCCTGTGCGTGATGGGGTTCCCTTGCACCGCACGATAGGAACATGATGAGGATATGTGGCCTGGAGTCGCAACCGCCTGCTGCGGGGTCGATGGAGGAGATTCAGGCCGATCTGGATGATATCGCCAGATGTTAAGGTTCCTGTTCAAGAACCCTTTGCCTGACGCGAAGTAGAAGGAAGGCCGCTGCCTGCTCGCCGCTTGAAGATCACAAAGCCTGGATGTCGCATGCGATGATGTTCTAGTTGGTATCCAACAGACTAAGCAAGGAACCGCTGCCGCCTAGATCTAGAGCTTGGCTTCTAGACAGAATATCTAGCGTTTCAAAAAACGAAACCCTGAAACTTAATACAATAATGCATGATGTTGAATGATCTCATGCAGACTTGAATACGAACATTGCTAAATCTTCAATCAATAGTCGAAACACAATCGAATCTCGAACAAGAATAAGAACATGAAAACTCCGAGAATCGAACCCGCTCTGATACCATGTTAGAAAATAGGAAGCGGAAGCAGAATCAAAGAATAAAGAAAAATAAACATGAAGAATACAAAGGTTTAACATGGAACCCTACTCCCTAAGGAGCGGGATGAAACCATGGGAGAAGGCCTCAAAGGGGCAGGTTTGTCTATTGACTTTCTCAATGGACTAAAGGGTATGAGGCTCTATATATAGCACCCACAGAGTCTCAACATCCCACAGGTGGTAGATGTGGTACTAAACTCTGGATGGGATAAATGGATCCTCTCCAAGATCCATTTACCCATCTCTCATACATATGGCGCACAACCAAATACTCCAACACTACGTATGGATAATTAGTTCTTTATTCGGCCCTTTCAAAGATGGAGCAGTTGTCCACATATTGTGGCGGGCTAGAGTTCTCAGTGTAGAGACTCATTTTCAGTTACAGT
Source organism: Ottelia alismoides (assembly GCA_037367405.1). NCBI lineage: Eukaryota > Viridiplantae > Streptophyta > Magnoliopsida > Alismatales > Hydrocharitaceae > Ottelia > Ottelia alismoides. The sequence goes on along the minus strand of JAZKJV010006411.1, from coordinate 57,487 downwards.
GTCGCTGATAGAAGCAGTACATCGCACATGCTCTCCGACGATGAGATTCAGTTTGACTCACACTCCAAACCGTTCGTCCACATCACTTGCACGACATGAGAAGCAATGTCCTCGACAATATCCGACAATAGTGCGCGTTGAGTTGATATTGTATGTAATGTATTGTATTGTGAGTTGATATTTCTTTTTGTTTGTCCAAGCTGAGCATTACATGCTTCAACCTGAGGGGGAGTGTTGAAGTATTTATTATATGTGTCACTTGAGTTGTAGATGGGTAAATAGATCACTGCAGGATCCATTTACTACATCCAAGTCTTTATTCCCACATCTAGCAGTTGTGAGATATGGAGACTCAGTGAAGGTTATATAAGAAGCATCACCCCAAGTATCGAGTGAGAAAGTTCAATGAACACATATGGCCCTTTGAAGCCTTCTCCCGCGGTTTCATCCCGCTCCTTAGGGAGTAGGGTTCCACATTAAAATCCCATGTTCTTTATATTTCTTTATCTTTTTCTCTAATCATGCTTCCATATCATATTTTCTAACATGATGTATACAAGATAATCGAGCTTCGCTTGTTTCAAGCAATCTCTTGTCTTTCTATGGACCTATTTATATAAATATGCAAGGTTTAACATGGAAACAAAAATACTAGCATAATAGGCAAAATAGGTTCATGTGCAAAGCACATAACCCAAAAGTTAAAAAAGCCTTCACGTTTGAGGCATACGTTTCCACCTTACCTCGATCGCCTCACCTCCTCATATGCCTCATAGAACCTCAGGGTTACGCCTCGCAACTTCTAGGCGAGTCTTAAGCCCTGAGGCGTGTTAAAAAATGCCTCGAGGCATGCTTTTTAAACAATGGTCATGCTTATCATTCTTACTGGGGTGATGCGATCCTCACAGCTTGCGACTTGGTGAACTGCATGTCATGTTCTGTACTAGGAGAAAAGGTTCCTTTCTCGAATGTGTTTCATGAGGACTTTTTCTCCCTTGCACCCAAGTATTCGGTTGTATGGCATTTGTTCACAATCTGATGCATGATCGTGATATGCTTTCCCCTATAGTTGTCAAATGTTTCTTTCTTGGTTACTCTTGTACCTAAAAGGGGTAGCGTTGTTTTGATTCGATTCGACGGAAATATTTTGGCAATGTTGATGTCACCTTCTTTGAGTATGTTATGTATTTCTCTCCTACAAGTGACAGGTTGACTCCATATGACTATGGTTAGGAGGTATATATGCCTCCTTCCAAGGTGGGAAATATCAATATCGTATCGGTCTGCTCAGAAAAGGATATATGGGAATATTTTGCCGATCGACGATATTGGTGGAAATGCCAAAAATGGCTCAAAAAAGCCATTTTTATTGTTTTTTCAGAAATTAAGATCGTCCAAGATAATAAAAAAACAAATAACCTACAAATACACACTTATATCACACATGTCGGTCATTTATGCTTCATATATCGTAAATATCGATCATATCGAACATATCACTATTAGTGTTGATTGCTGCCTTACAGATATTAGAAATGGATTTAATCCAAGTTCTTATAACATTAAATAACTTACGAATATACACTTAGATGACATATAGATCATCTATGACTTATATCGCACCTATCGACCATATCGTTCATGACAAGGCCTCAAATTTCGTCGAAATTCGGTCGAATTTCTGTCGAATATCGATATCCAGTCGAAATCGAAATTCGACCGAAATGACCGAAGTATGGGGACCTTAGTAAAAAATGACCAAAATGACCGAAACTTTGGTCGGAATTCGATCGAAATTTCACCGAAATTCCGTTTCGGTCGGTCACCGAATTGGTGACCAAAACCGACATTTAGGACCTTGGTTCATGATGTGTTTTAATAATAGGAATAGCAAAAAGTAGTAAAATCAAGCTTACAAGGGTAAATATCATTGATATATATAGGGGTCAACGGGGCTGCCCCCGCCCCATTTTTTATCAATTTTTTTATGAAAAATATCACCATGTATATTCATCCCTATATCCCTCCTATATGTCATTCGAATTTCGTCAGAAACAAAGACTCATATGTCCCCCATCTAGAATAGGTGCGATTACAACAATTCTAAGATCGTTAAAATTACATGTTCTAGATGGAGGGCATAGGAGTCTCTGTTTCTGACAAAATTCGAATGACATGTAGGAGGGATATAGGGATGAATATACATGGCGATATTTTACAAAAAAAAAATAAAAATTTTGTGGAAAATGGGATGGGGGCAGCCATGTTGGCTACAACCAGGGGGCATCCCCATTTTTTCCATGTAGATATCGACGAAATCAGAGATAACGACAACATATCAACGATATCGGTCGATATCCGATAAATTTTGTACTGAAACCATTCAATTTCGAATGATATATTGATATATTGTCGATATCTCGCGAGATATCGGTCGATATCCTGGAAAAGGATATCTATATGAATATCAATAGACACATCTCGTTGATACCGATATATCACCGATATATCATGATATTGTTGACTATGCCTCCTCATACGGCTGCACCACATCCAGTACCTACTCTGCCTCCACCACCTTCACCACCACCACTACATCCAATACCTACACCTACTCATATGGTTTCCCCTTGACCACCACCCAGTACCTGAACTCAGTTTTTGCCACGTGTGTTTACTCGTAGGTCTCATATTGTTCCCCCGATTCATGGGCTCTCCTCATCATCCAGCACATCCCAGGTATGTAATGAGCACATTGTTTCTACTTATAGCACTACGGAGTTGTCTATGCAGCATGATTCTTTACAAGATGAGCATGTGCCTTCTCAAAAAGATATTTTACAGGTTCAGGAGGTGGCAGAGAATCTAGATATGCATATTACTCCGCGGAAGCAGACACGTACTTTTGGTACATATCCTTTTGCAACCTATGTCTCCTCGAGCAGACTCTCAGAGGACTTTAGGAGATTTGTAATGACACTATCATCCATGGAGATACCCGGATATATCAGGAGACCATACAGGACAGTCAATGGCGTCTTGCCATGGAGGAGGAGATGGTCGCGCTTCATTCGCGTGGCACTTCGAGCAGTGTTACAGCTCCTAGAGGAGCATTTGTTGTTGGTTGCAAGTGGGTGTTTATGATGAAGCACCGAGCAAATGGCAGCGTAGATTGCTACCATGGCTTCAAATTTCGGTGAAATTCAACCAAATTTCGATGTCGACAGGTTATCGAAATTCGACCGAAATGACCGAAATATGGGGGCCCCTAGTAAAAAATGACCGAAATGATCGAAATTTCGATCGAATTTCAATCGAATTCGACCGAAATTTTGTTTCGGTCGGTTACCGAAATGATGACCGAAATCGACATTTAAGGCTTTGATCGCTACAAGGCGAGGCTTATGGCATGTGGGTTCAGCCAGACATATAGGGTAGACTACCATGATATCTTCTCTCCAGTGGCTATGCATTCTACATTGTGGATTCTTCTTTCTGTTGCAGTGAAAAGGGATTGGTCCCTATAACAACTAGATGTGAATAATGCATTTCTATATGGTGACCTACATGAGGAGGTCTACATGCAGCAACCATGTGGGTTCGCAGCTGAGGGGGAGTGTAAGAAGGTTTGCAGGCTTCACAAGGTGATCTATGGCCTTAAACTGAATCCAAAAGCATGGTTCAAGAAGCTCTCAGACTTGATAGAGCAGCATGGATTCATATGATCGATTGTCCATCATCCACTATTTGTTCAGAGGACTCAGAGAGGTACAGTTGCATACTTGTTTATGTTGATATTATTATTACAAGAGATGATGAGCGAGGCATCCAAGCTGCTAAGGATTTCCTCGGTCAATACTTTGTGACCAAGGACCTTGGCAGTCTACGCTACTTCTATGGACTAGAGTTTGCTAGGAACCAACGAGGTCTTATGATGACTCAGAACAAGTACGTTACATATCTTCTCTCTGAGATATGAATGTCAGATTACAGACATGCGACTACTCCCATGAACTCGAGCATGAAGTTGTATGATGATGACACAGAGGAGGTAGACAAGAGGTATAAGGAGCTCATTGGGAAGCTCCTATATGTGACCATAACCATGCCAGATATATCATTTGTAGTAAGCAAAGTTTAATAGAGCAACCTAGACATGCACATATAGATGCAGTCAATATGATTATGATGTAACTGAAGGCCCCACATGGCACTGGTCTTCTATTCAGCAAAGGGTACATCCTTTGCCATTATAGTTTGTGCAGATGCAGATTATGCGCGGGGTGTCCCAAGCACATGAAGTCTACCTCTGGCTTTGCAATGTTCCCAAGGAGTTCCACAGTGTCATAGAAGAGCAAGAAGCAGATAATGGTTGCCAAATCCAGCGTAAAATCAGAATACAGGGTCATGGTACAAGCTAGTACAGAGATGATGTGGGTCAGATCTGTTCTTACTGACCTAAGAATTGAGGTGCCTCTTCTCATGCACCTTCAATGAGACAACCATGTTGTTCTCTTCATCACCAACCCAACCTTCCATGAGAGGACCAAGCATATCGAGATAGACCGTCACTACACTCAAGACATGGTACATAATGGTCTCATCTCCACTACTCATGTTAGCTCAGGAGATCAGATAACATATGTACATATCAAGGACCTAACCAGAGGGCCTTACCAGAGATGTTGTTCCAAGCTGAGCATGATTAATATCTACTCTTTAGCTTGACGGGAGTGTTGAGATATTAGTTATCTTTTATTTTTTTAGTATTCTTTAATCTTTATGTCCTCTTTATGTAATTTGCCGAACAAATTTCTCCTTTATATAAGAGAATCCTAGGGCCTCATGAATAAGCAAGTCATTTTTTTCTCTCAATATTAGTATATTTTGGGTTTAAATTTAAGGGTTATAAATCATATTAGATGCATGAATTTTTTATTATGCTATTTGATAGTAAAACACATGTTTATTATCATCGTTCTTTCTATATTAATCACATTATATGCATGACTTTTTTTATTATATTATTCGATAGTAAAACACATGCTTATTATCATTGTTCTTACTATATTAGTCATATTAGTAGGATGTTTTACATTTATATCCCATAGTCATATTCCACAGAATAGCCCTTTGGGAGTTAGGTGCAATAAACCCTATTCTAGCAAAGGAAATCACATGCTTCGAGTTTGGGCATAATAAATGCTAGGTACGTTTCATAATATTATTATCTGTTTGCTTACAATCTAAACAGCTGCTTAGATGTTACAAACCCTACGGCCACCCATCTAGAAAAAAAATTACGATCTCAAGGCGAGTTTGAACATAAAAAATGTCTCCTATCCAACGTCAAACGATAAAAATAATGGACAGATATTTTTAACCATCCACTTAAAAAAATTTAACCGCCAAGGAATATTTCGAAATACCTCATCTAAAATAAATTCTCTGAAAAAGTTGCCTTTATCTGAAAGAAGAAATGCTAATGCTGCCCTTGTTTTGATTGGCTGCTCAGACGGTGATGAAAGTGCCAGGAATTTGGGAAGTAAATAACCTCTTTCACTCTGTATGTTTCCCAGACCAGCCATATCTCCATTTAGGCTTTCTCCACCACCACTCTTTGCCGCATTAATAAAGCTCTCAAATGCTTGCATAACATCTATAAATCTTTCAGCATCAAAAACTCCTGATTTACCATATATCGTATAACGTAATGCAGTCCTTAGACGAGGTGATTCATCTGTCAGCAGTCTCTGATACATGTAAAAAAATGTGAATGACTGAAGAATTGCATGCCTATCGAGGAAGATACAGAAAACAGCCAGACAAATACGATCACCGTGGGCAAAATGTGAATGCATCGGTTAGAAAATTTTCATTTAGAATCAAATTAGTTGATAAAAAGTTGATAAAAATCCTGGAAAATTGTCATCAAAGCATCTTTCATTATGCTATTTCGTCCTGAAGGGAAATATAACAAGAGGTGTCATTCTATTTCATTATGCTGTAATAAGCAAAGCATGACCTCCTTGACTTATTACATGGTGCAACCTGATCAGAAATAAAGACATGGGCCACATCGACATTTAAAATCAATCTTGCTTTTATGGGGAATGCTGATGGCAGTCCGTTGATTCTATTTCATACCGCATATTTCCTTCATCTCGACAAAGCAGAATCTCCATAGTTTTTATGGTACAAAACAATGGTTTCAGATAGCGTGAAATTTCAGCAAAATTTCGTCGAAATTTCGATTTCAACGTGGTACCGAAATTTCGAGCAAAATGGCGATATGGGAGCCTTTTCAGATCATTCCTTCACAAATGCTGACTGATATGGGCGAAATCTTGCTGAAATTTCGTATCGACATGTTGTCGATCCGATATCCGCTACCAATATTTAAACCCTTGTACAAAATAAATTATATACTGCTTTAAGTAACCCCACTAATGATCTGGTGGTAGAAGCAGTGGGCTCCCACTCTATGGACTAGGGTTCAACCCCATGCTCCCCCCTTAACTAGCAAAAAAAAGTAACAACTCTTTAAAGCATGCAACCATTTATTTGTAGGTAACAAGTGAACATGCTCTAGCGAATCAGACTATTACCAAAATATAATTATAAAAAATTTAAGATTAGTTTGACTATTTGATGATGACTGACCTGAGCTATGTACGGATAAGCTTCATCCACAATCGCGAAATCGGGATTCCCCACTAAAGCTATTCCTTCCAATACTCCAATAGCTCTAATAATCAGAGCAAAATATGGTGGTATTCTGAATGGATAATCAAAAGTTATTTGAGCCAGATCAGAAGCTAGTTCCTGAAAGTTGATATTTTTGGCACCACCACCTTCGAGTGCCTGATCAAAAACTTTGGCCAGGACTGGTAAAATTGGTTCCAAGTTAACCCCTTCTGGTATGAAACCCAGCAACACAAAGTCCTTTACAATGGCATCATAATCTCTATGAATAAGGTGAGCTATCGCTTCAATCATACCATACTTTTGATCATCGGTTAACTTAGTCACCAATCCTGGAGAAGGAAGAAAATATAGTTGTCACAATAAGAATTTAGAAAATTAGAAGTAATTAGCTATCACATAAAAGGATTATTTATCCCAGAAGAATTCATCGCACATGGAGGGAAAATATTATTGCAACTAAAACGAGTTATCCGCATAATAAATAGTGTGTAGTAGATGCGAAGTCGAACAGCTACTCCCTGACCTATTGCGATGGGGCAACAAACACATTGTTCAAGATTATTATGTTATCTTTTTTTATTGAGACCTATAATTCTTCGAGGTATCTTATGTAATTATCTCCAACTGAGCTCTAGAATTTCACACTATATACGAAACCCCATACCTCTTAAATAAATCATCTCGTTCATTCATAAATCTCTTCTCTACATGGTATCAGAGCAATAGTCCTAGTTCGGTACTGAACAAAAAGCCTTACCGCCACCGACAAGCCTCTTCTCTCTCCTCACCTTGTCGATGTTGGGACCTCCTCCCTTCTTTCTTAGCTATGTCGATAGCGGTCTCGACGGGCCTCCTCGCCCATCGCCAGGTCAAACCAGTACCAGGTTCTACCATCACATGGGATATACCATCATAAGCCTCATCACCAAAACCCTACCGTCGTCGGGCCCATCACCTGGGATCACCTCGTCGATGTTGAAGATTATTATGTTATCTTTTTTTATTGAGTCCTATAATTCTTCAAGGTATCTTATGTAATTATCTCCAACTGAGCTCTAGAATTTCACACTATATACGAAACCCCATACCTCTTAAATAAATCATCTCGTTCATTCATAAATCTCTTCTCTACATGGTATCAGAGCAATAGTCCTAGTTCGGTACTGAACAAAAAGCCTTACCGCCACCGGCAAGCCTCTTCTCTCTCCTCACCTCGTCGATGTTGGGACCTCCTCCCTTCTTTCTTAGCTATGTCGGTAGCGGTCTCGGCGGGCCTCCTCGCCCATCGCCAGGTCAAACCAGTACCAGTTTCTACCATCACATGGCATATACCATCATAAGCCTCATCACCAAAACCCTACCGTCGTCGGGCCCATCACCTGGGATCTACTGTGAAGCACATCATCAATAGTCGGGCCCTACCAAACATGCATTTATCATCGCCATCGACTCAAATCTAGGGCTTGATCTCCATCACACCTCCACGACCCTCCAAGAGAGACGACATTGCCTTTGATATCTCGTCGCAATCGCCACGGCATATTATCACACTTCCATGCCACGCTAGTACTCCAGGACTAGAATCTGTTCATTGCCCTTTCAGGACATGCAAGTACATGCCACATCGCTCCTCTACGAATGGCATACAAGCATCTCTCTCGTGTGCACACACAAATCTGTTCCGAACAAATCTAGGGCATGCACGAATATGAGGCAACTTGCAACATCTTTGCACCTTTTGTTCTGCATGTGCTTGAGACCTAGGTTGTCAAACAGGGACTTTGTACCCCAATTCCATTCAAATTTAAATCTCTACAACTACTTGATCTATGTATCTGACCATGATGGCCACGACTTCTACCAAGAAAAGCCCCTGTACGCTACATCTTCTATGATGCGTCAAGAAACTTCTATCAAACTCAAGGGCTCGAAATAACTACATGCTCTGGTCTTGAGGACTTCAAGGTGTACATCAGTGGTCAGAAGATCTTTATTCTTATAAAGGAACCACTAAAGGAGTTTGACAAAGACTATAAGTCCAGGCTTGGAGATAACTATCAGGTCATGACTTGGATTACCAAAGATATTGAGTCCCAAATCACGGTGAATCTCCTATGCGAAAGATATGTGGGATGAATTGGCACATACTTACTCTCAACAGACTACCAACCTCGTCATGCCGACACTTAAGTGGGATGAATGCGCGAATTCGGTCCGCATCTTAGGGGGAATGCACTCATGTGGAATACTATCGCCATCTCATCGATTTATATGAGGAACTTGCCATCTTTCAGTCGATATGTTGTCCTAAATAGGTGACAGAGAGATAAGAGTGGCAAGTCTACATATTTTCTTGCCAACCTCCATCCTTGCTATCAGAATGTGAAGAATCAGTTCTTGCCATCCATGAAGGTCATCATTGGTTGTCTTTAGGAGCTTGAGACATCTATTGGGCATACTTCTTCTCTTCATCCTATGAAGGACTCTCTGCCTTCCTTGCCTCCTCTAGAATAGGTGACCAACACAACTTTCCATGGAGGATGAGACCGTGGGTCTAATCTGATTGTGTTTGTGATTCTGGCTGTCCACAATATATTCACCGCTAGTGATGGAACCATCCTTTTGTGCACTGCTATGTGAAATATGGCTTTCCACATCAAGCCAATGGCGTATATTTATATGACTATGATATGACTGGGACAAAGACTCCTTTTGATCAGGATTCCAATGGACATGCAGTCCAACACTCCCCCACAAAGTACTCACATATGATGTAGCTGCTACAGAACTCTACTCCAAGTGAGACTACTCTTTCTACGCACATGGCTACTACCTCAGGTATTGTAGCAAACTCTGCGTCTAGCACAACACCAATATGAATTAATGACTCTGGTGTGCCTACTCACTTGACAGGAAAATGTATTCTGCTGACCTCCGCTCCACCCTCTTCCACTATGAAGGCAGTTCGGTTAGCCAACGATGCCCACTCTCCAATTACCATTGTTGGAACTATGAAGTTCTTCAAGCTCAGACTCTTCAGAGTTTACTGCACTCCTGACTTCCCTTTGAGCTTATTATCTATTCATAAGTTTTATATTGAGTTGAACAATTGATTGATTTTTACAAGTTCTATCACTATTTTCAGGATATCTGGATGATGCAGATTTTTGATGGGAGACATGAGAAAAACGATCTCTACTATCTTGATATAATTGTTGATTTTCTTTTGTTGATGTTGTATCTATTTCTGCGTTGTTCTTGTGGCATTTGCAACTTGGTCATCTCTATGCTAGAGCCCTTTGCCAGATGTATCCTGGACTATCATCACTGCATGGAAGGACATATCGATATCGGTATCGATATCGGTACCATGTCGATACCGATATATCGGCGATATATCGATGCCATATCGCCGAAATCGGATCGAATCTCGCCTTTTTTTGCCTGTCGATACCCGATATCGGACATATCGGTGATATATCGGTGACCTGTCGATACCGATATATCACCGATATATCGGGATACGGCCTTCCATGCATCACTGAAGCTGTTTGCGTACAAAGCCTGCTAATTCAGTAAACATCATCAGGCTTCTTTTCCAAATAGGGATGAGCCATGATGATCGTCACCTTTTCATTAACCCATTGCGATATTCATGGACCTTGTTCGTTTTGTACTATAGGCAGTCACATATATTTTGTTGTTTTTCTGGATTATTATAGCAGATTTTCTTGGGTCAATTTAATAAAGGAACGATCAGATTTAAGAAAATTGCCAAGCCCTTTCAGTTTATTAAAATATCTTTATCTGCATGTATTCAGATATCGGGACTAACAATGCCCTCGAATTCACTCAATAGGCTCTGGTATCTTTCTTAGTCATGTATGAAACCTTCACCAAACCTCTTGTTTGTATACCTCACAACAAAATGGGGTAGCGGATAGGGAACTTCCCTACCTTTTGGACATTGCATGTATATTTCTTACTCATATGAAGGTTCCCAAGACAAATGGGGGGATGCCTTTCTCACTACCACCTCATCAATAGGGTACCCTCTTCGGTTCTCAATGGGGTAACTTCTTTTTCACTCTTGTCAACTGATGAGGAGATCCTCTTCCATTGAGAATCTTTGGTAGCATTACATTTGACCACAATTTCATACTATTGATAAATTGTCTCCTCCTGCAATCAATTGTGTGTTCCTTGGCTACTATTATAGGTGTTATGACTTTGCTAGTAATCACTACTATGTACGTGGTAATTTCACATTTTGAATAGATTAGCTACTTTCCTCAGTTTGTCGGTGACATGCCCTTGGAGCTTCCATCACCTCCCGCTATCTACAAAAGGAAACACATTGTTCTTTCTGACTCTGTACAGTTACTTGTTCATTGTAGGATGAAACATCTTCTTCAAGTATCCCCACCACTGCTGCTCCAGATGCTCCAACAAAAATCCATATAGCGGTGTCGAGACCCAAGATGCAATGTACTCCTCATCCCTTGTCACATTTTACTTCCACTAATACTTTATCCAATTGTGAAAGGTAGTTTACAGAGGCTCTTGGGACTGATACCACTCCTCGTGATCATCGTGTTGCACTTCAGGATCATGGTTGGAAAAGGGCCATGGATGAGGAGATAGATGCGCTTACTTCCAGAGCACATGGGATCTTGTGTCATATCCTTGCAGTGCAAAGCTTGTTGCATGCAGATGGGTCTTTACAGCTACACAATCTCCTCGTGGCTCCATTGACAGATTAGCGGCCAAACTTGTGGCAAAGGTATTTATGCAAACCTATGGCGTGGACTAGTTTGAAACATTCTTTGGTGGCTAGACTGGGGTCAATACGCACTATACTCTCTATTGATACGAAGAATTCTTTTCTCTATAGTGACCTCGAGGAGGAGGTCTACATGATGCAACCACCAGGCCACTCCGTCGAGGAGCATATATTCCGACTTTGTAAGGCCATGTATAGCCGAAAGCAGAGTCCATGAGCTTGGTTTTACATGCTTACCTTTGAGATTAGTTCACTTGGCATCCACAAGATGACATATGTTTACTTCGTGTTCATCAGAAGGATTTATGGCACAGTGATACTGGTCGTTTATGCTGATGATATGGTGATTACTAGTGATGATGAAGCATGCATTCTAGAGAGCAAGGCCTTCCTCCATAAGGTGTTTGTTACCATGGACCTTGGTCATCGCATACTGCTTTAGTTGCAGGTTGGGTCGGTTCAATGGCTCTATACGAATTAGTTGTTTTTGACCCAGAGTGCTGTGATGAATAGGAACAGAGCCTTCTTCGCAAAATGGATGTCCCTTTCATGTGCTAGGTAGGACTCAAACCTTAGTCGCATTCCTTGACTTTCTGAGAGAGTGGAAAGATGAATGACAAATACTTCCTTGGCATTGAGGTGATATACACTATAGAGCATGGAAGGACATATCGATATTGACAACATATCGATACAATGTCGATACCCATATATCGACGATATATCGACGCATATCGCCGACATCCCGTATCCAGCAAGTTGATTTGGCCTGTCGATACCCGATATCGTCCATATCGGCGATATATGGGTGACCTGTCGATACCAATATATCGCCGATATATCAACGATATATCGCGATATGGCCGTCCATGCTATAGAGGGACTATACATATCACAACAGAAATATTGCATAAACAAGTATTACCTGGACATTCTTATGAAGGTTGGCTTGGATGCTAACCATCTGGCATAACAACAGAGTTGTGAAAACATGCTACATTTATTGATATGGAGTTTGAGAATACTACACGATATAAAAGTCAAGTGGAAAAACTATTCAGCCTTACTATCACTAGGCTAGATATATCGTATGTTGTAAGCAAACACAACCAGCACATGGAGAGACCTCACTACAGTCATTGCCAGGATGTTCTTTTGATCCTTAAATACCTGAAGGAATCTCCAGAGAAAGGCCTCTTCCATGGGGTCAACAGACGCACTGGCATCACTTCCTATGTCAATGTTGACTATGCTAGTTTTCCAAAGGGCGAATGATCTACCATAGGCTATGCCATGTTTGTTGGTGGGAACCTTACTACATGGAAGAACAAGAGCAGACTGTTATTTCTAGATCGAGTGCAAATGTTGAATACAAGGCAATGGCACAAGCCACTTCTGAGATTACCTGACTGGTCTCCTTTTTGCAGGAACTTGGACTTCATGTTACTATTCATGTCCATTTGTACTATAACAACAAGTTCGCTACAAACATTGCTACTAGTTCTGTATTTCATGAGCATACTAAGTGCATTGATGTTGACTGTCATTTCATTCGAGATGCAATACGTGGCGGGAGGATCACTATTCCACATATCTTCACGGAACTTCAGCTTGCAAATATATTCACAAAGGCCTTGCCGAAGAAATGCATAACTTGGTTGACTTCCAAATTAGACATGATTGGTAGATATGCTCCAACTTGGGGGGAGTGTTAGAGATTATTTTATTATCTTCTTTTAATTTTATTTATTGAGTCATGTAATCCTTTGGGGTATCTTATGTGATTTTATCCAAATGAGCTCTAGGGTTTCACATTACATAAAAAATCACATACCCCTTACATAAATCCCATTCATTAATAAATTTCTTCTTCACACACATGATCAACTAATAATAAAGCACACGAAGAAGAAACATAAGAAAACAATGGTTGACTGCCTCTTGCAACCACCGGAGAAGAAAAGTTACTAAAAATAAAAGTACCCACTTATATATAGTTTAAGTACAAGACATAGTCCTGCTCCATAAGGGTCGTACATGGGGTACAACCATATTGCTATTAAAATTAGAAGTCTGCTTCCCGTAGAACTCCTGATGCTAACAATCTCCCCCAAAACTGAATTACATCATGATCTCTAAATCATCATGAGTATGTATTAACCAATTCGTATATGCAAACCTCTCTTGTAGGAATTCATAGCTTCTGGGTAGCAGCACTTATTTTTAAGTGCCCTCATCATGCCTCCTTTCGACTATACTTGCACAACTCAGTGTTGCACCTCTTAATGAGGCACTGCATATCTCTCGTGACCAAAGAGCGCGCAATCATCCTGTGACAAAACAATTGCACCTTGCTTCATCTTCTTTCATACCCATATAGTCAATATGTTGATGACCTCATACTCTCCTCTTGTGTTGCTCTCCCGAGTAAAAACTAGAGCTCCATCACTTGTCACAATCCTTCTATTGAGCATATGCATCATGCTCAATATCCCCCTTCATCGCATAATTATGCATGCCCCTTTTCTCACTCTAAAAAGTGAGAATTGCCCTCTAATGGTAACTCGATGTCCTTATGATTCGTTCGTTCGTAGCGAAATTGTTGAGATAATTGTATCTCACCGTATCATTTTTATATTTTATGTTTTCTTTGGGTATCACTTATGTAATTAATCCATGGCTCTTCTCCTATATAAGAGAGCCCTGGGATCTCTGTTATCATATGAATCATTTTTATTCCAACATGGTATCAGAGCAATCAGAAAGATGGTGCAATCAGAAAGAAAGTTGGTGTAGCTCCGATCGAGGATAAGATGCGAGAAAACCGCTTAAGATGGTTTGGTCATTTGCAAAGAAGGTCAACTGATGCACCGGTTAGGAGATGCGAGTGGTGGGATGTTGAGCCGGCTAAGAGAGGGCGAGGACGACCCAAGAAGTGTCGGAAAGAGACTATACGAAGGGATCTTAGTTTTTTGGATATAAGTCCGAGATTGACCCAAGATAGATCTGAATGGAGGCGAAGAATCCATGTAGCCGACCCTACTTAATTGTGGGAAAAAGCTTTGTTGTTGTTGTGTTGTTGTTGTTGTTGATGGTATCAGAGCAATGGTCCTAGACCGGGGTTCTCGTACCAAACCCTAACCCTAGCCCCACCCCCCCCCCTTTTCTCTCGGCGCGCCGCCCTTTGCTGCGCTCCCTCTCCAACGCCGCCACTACTGCAACGGCCTTCTCCCGCTGCCGCGTCGCCGCTACAACCACTACCAACGGCCATCGGGCTCGCCTGCGGCCTCTCTTGCGCGCCGCTCCACCGCTGAATGCCACCTCCGACCCGCCCCAAGGCCTTAAAAGTCGGATTTCGGTTTCGTTTCGGTGAGTGACCGAAACGAAATTTCAGTCATTTCGGTAGCTTTTTGAATTAGCCCCCCCCCCCCAAAATTTCGGCCGATATAGGCCATTTCGATCACCCACCAAAATCGAAATTCGGCCGAATTTCGGCGAAATTTAAGGTCATGACCCGCCCTACCCCTAGCACCATCGTAAGGCGCCTCCCGCTACCGTTGGGGGTTGGTGCACAGCCTTTTGTGTAGCACTGAGGTCTGATTTGGTGCGAAAATGGGGATATAATCTGATTTATCCCTTCTTTTGAGGCCCTAAACCTCCAACAAAGATGTAGGGATGAGTGTATAAGTCTACAGATACAATCATCCCTCCTATGTTGCTGTAGACAAATCTATTCTTGATTTGTTCCCTGCTTGTTCCGTGTCTTGGCATATTGAAACATGTCAGAGAATAAGGGTGACGTGTTCTCCTCTTCCAGTACCTTCAAGGGCCTGGCACCTATTGTGAAGATGGACGGGACCAACTACGAGTTATGGTCCATGCAGTTCCGTACCCTAATGCAGTGCCACAACAAGGAGCACATTATGACTGACTCAGAGCCGACAGACAAGACAGGGGCCAATGCATCATGGAAATAAGATGATGCCTATGCTCGTATCTGGCTCTTTGGGACACTTAGCACGGAGATCGCTAACGATATTGTCAATCAGCCGACTGCAAAAGCCAAGTGGGATATACTGGCTGCTATCTATGGACATGCGAAGAATGAAAGCAAGATTCTCCAACTGCAGTTCGACATTTTCTCGACCAAGCAGAATGGTCGACCTCTCCACGCCCATTTTTCTCATCTGAGAGGCATGTTTGAGAGACTTCACAGCTTCATGCCGATTACCACAAGCGTAGAACAACAACAGACATGTCAGAATGCTACTATGACCGGAGTATTCATGTCATCCCTTAACTCAGAGTACGATGCAGCTCGTACTCAACTTATGACTGGCGAGAGCATATCACCGATGGAGGAGGTCTACAAGCGGCTGAGTAGAATTACTACCACACCTACACCTACGCCACAGTCGACGTCATCTGCTATGGCTGCTTCTCGTGGGCGAGGTAGCACGTCCCAGTTCCGTGGCCATGGACCTCGTGGTAGAGGTGGAGGACGTCAGCGTGGGCTATGTTCTTATTGTCACTGTCCTGGTCACTCAGAGGAGACATGCTTTCACAAGCATGGATATCCGACGTCTGCACGTGTTGTTGAGCAGACTGACTCTTCACCTGCACCCACTACAGATACACGTTTTGATGATCTTGTCTCGAGACTTCGAGAGATGGTGACCAACCCTATGACTCAGGTTGCAGGCCCATCAGATGCAACGGCCACCATCAGAACATTACCCAGTTCCTCAGGTATTTACATATGCGCTTACCGGTAGTAGTAGTTCTAATGTGACCGATTGGATTATGGATTCTAGAGCTTCTCATCATATGTGTGGAGATTGGATGTAGTTTACCTCGTACAGGTCTATCCCTCGTGGGCGATCCGTGATCATAGCCAATGGAGTTCGGCTACCCATTGTTGGCTAGGGGGAGATTGCTTTAGCCCATTCTATACATCTTCGGAATATTTTACATGCTCCAGACTTCCAAATGAATTTTTTGTCTATTAGTCCGCTTACAAAAGATCTACACTACAGTGCCATTTTTGACCCCTCTTCTCTTATGTTTTAGGACATACTAACTGGCAGGATGATTATTCATGGCCGTGAACAAAGAGGGTTGTATAAGCTTGTTGTTCCATCTTGTGCTAGGGTGGCCTCTATTCCCTCTAGATCAGTTTCGCCTTTCATGTGGCATATTCATTTCGGTCACCTTCCTCTTCAAAAGATGATACATGTTCTCCCGCAAATATCTACTTGTACTGCTTTGGACTGTGAAGCCTGTCAACTTGGCAAACATCATCGCTCCTTTCCGAGTCGTTCGAGTCGTAGTAGTAGTCGGTCATTTGAGTTGATTCATTTTGACATTTGGGGTCCGAGTCATGTTCCTGATCTTCAGGGGCATCGGTTTTATATTGTTGCTGTGGACGATTATTCTAGACTTTCTTGGATTTTCTTGTTAAAGCATAAGTCTGAAGCATGTGATATTGTTGGGAAAAAAGAGCAAGTTGTTTATTCCAAGGCCTCAAATTTCAGCGAAATTCGATCGAATTTCTGTCGAATATCGATATCCAGTCGAAATCGAAATTCGACCGAAATGGCCGAAATGGCCGAAATTTGGGGGTCCTAGTACAAAAAATGACCGAAATGACCGAAATTTCGGTCGAAATTCCACCGAAATTCCATCGAAATTCTGTTTTGGTTGATAACGAAATGGTGACCGAAACCGACATTTAAGGCCTTGGTTTATTCCATAAGCCCTAGGCTCTCTTATATAGGAGAGTAGCCTATGGGTAAATTACATAAAGCATACAACTGAAAATAAAAATAACAAAGGGATACAGGAACTACTATATGCGTCAACACTCCCCCTCAAGATGGAGCATTGGTGTCATAGCAGGCCGACACCCAAGCATACTTGTTTCACTCAACAAATCTGTAACATATTTCCTCTGCGACATTACTAATCCATATGGATTTCTAGCAAATTCCAGCCCCAGAAAATATCTAAGGACTCCCAGGCCCTTGGTGACAAATTCGGTTCCCAGTTTTTCTTTCTCCTGCTTTATGCCCTGCTCATCATCTCCTGTAATCAAGATGTCATCTACATAAACCATGATTACAATAATACCTCTAGCAGTCTTCTGTACAAACAAGGAATGGTCAGCATTGGAGCGTTTGTATCCTTGTTTCTCGAAGAGGTCTGAGAGCTTCTGAAACAATGCTCTGGGGCTCTGCTTAAGGCCATAGATAGCCTTATGTAATCTACATACCTTGGAACACTCCCCCTCAACAGCAAAACCGGGTGGCTGTTGCATATAGACTTCCTCCTGCAAATCTCCATATAAGAATGCATTCTTCACGTCCAGCTGATGGAGCGGCCAATCGCTAGCAACTGCAACTGACAACAAGATCCGGAGAGTGGAATGACGGGCCACAGGCGAGAATGTGTCAAGGTAATCCACCCCGTATGTCTGTGTAAAGCCACGTGCAACAAGACGTGCCTTGTACCTACCAATAGAGCCGTCTGCATTGTGCTTCACTGTAAACACCCACTTACAGCTCACCGGGTTCACATCTGGAGGTATAGGAACCAAGCACCAAGTTCCTCTGGACTGAAGTGCCGCCATTTCTTCCTCCATTGCTAGCCGCCATCTACTATCCTGCAGAGCATCTTGATAACTCCGTGGAATATCTACAGCTGACAGTGCCACCACAAATGTCCTGAACTCCCCAGATAGTCTCTCAAAAGACACAGATGCTGACAATGGATATGTAACACAGCTCCTCTTCGATTTGCGTAGAGCAATGGGAACATCTAAATCTGTTGTAGCCTCATCTGGCCCCTGCAACATATCCTGCTCAGAAATGTCGTCAGATCCATCAATAGAAATATTTTCATCACATACCATAGGCGAGCTAGGAGACGAGTCATGACTATGAGCGGGAGGAAGCCTGCGGGTATAATGGAACGGTAGCGGTGAGATAGGTATATGTGGTGGTGGTGGTGATGGTGGTGGTGGTGTTGGTGACGGCATTTGAGGTGGTGGTGTCATGTATATGGCATCAGTAGATGGAGGTGGTAGTTGCTTGTCTCCCGAGGCTGAAAAGTTCATAACAGATTCAAAAAATGTAACATCTGCACTGACCATATACCGCCGACGCAAAGGATCAAAACACTTGTACCCCTTTTGAGTTCTGGAGTACCCAACAAAAACACATTTGATAGCCCTAGGAGAGAGCTTGTCAGTACCAGGCGACAACTGATGGACAAAGGCAACCGACCCAAACACACGAGGAGTAAGGGTGAACAGATCCTTCCCAGGATAGATGAGGGAAAACGGAATCTGTTCATTCAAGACAGAAGAAGGCATACGATTAATTAGGTAACATGCAGTGAGAACTGCGTCACCCCAGTAGGAGTAGGGAACATGACTCTGTATAAGAAGTGATCTTGTGACATCAAGAAGGTGACGGTGTTTCCTTTCAGCAATTCCGTTTTGTTGAGATGTATGAGCACAAGATGTTTGGTGAGCAATCCCTTTTGAGGAGTAATAATTGGCAAGAACATTGGTGCACAATTCTAAAGCATTATCACTTCTCACAAACTTCACAGATGTGGAGAGAACATTTTGTATTTCATTCAGAAAATGGATAATGATATTTCCTGCTCAGATTTATTTTTCATCAAAAACACCCATGACACTCTAGAAAAATCATCAACAAATACTATATAAAATCTGTGTCCTTGATAGTCAGGTACACGACTCGGACCCCAGACATCAATATGAAATAACTCTAACTTGGAGGTACTACTCCAACCTGGACGACTGGGAAAGGACGACCTGTGATGCTTTCCCAACTGACACGCCTCACATTGAATAGGAGTGTGAGGAAGACCATAAGGTAACACGTGACGTAACTTCTGAAGCGGTAAATGTCCAAAGCGCAGATGCCACAATAAAGTAGATACTTGTCTAGTGGGAATGGATGAGGTTCCAGCGAAAGGGGTCTGATTCAGGCGGTAGAGGCCTCCTTGCTCATAGCCACGACCAATCACGTTGCCCGTATGGATGTCCTGAAAAATCAAAGAAGATGGATCAAAAATTGCCCGACAATGTAGGTCCTTCGTAATCTGACTAATTGACAATAAATTCATTGAAAAGTCAGGTGCATGTAGCACATTCTTGAGCTGCATAGAAGATATCAATCGAATCTCCCCCTGACCAGTGGTGGGGGAATGTGTACCATTGGCGATTACCACTGTTCGGCCTGGAGGAATCTGAGTGTATCCTGTAAGTAAATTCTGGTCGCCACATAGATGATGTGTAGCGCCCGAGTCCATAATCCATGGTAATATATCTGATCTACTACTGGTGAATGCAAGTATGCTACCTGAAGCACTGGTCGACGTAGAGGCAGAGGCGGCAGCATCAGATTGACTCTCAGTAGTCGGTGATGCACCAGATGGGGGGATAATGCCCCTCAGACGGGCAACTAGATCGTCGAACCGCTGATCCAAAGTAGCAACAGATGGAGGCTCTATCTGCTCAGCGACTCGTGCAAATGCAGGAAATCCATGCTTCGAATAGCATGTGTCTTCATTGTGTCCTACACGATGACAGTAGGTACATGTTGTCCTAGTACGACCACCTCTTCCACGGGGTCCACGTCCACGGCCCTGATGATGAAATCCGCGACCCCTATTGGCTGCCATGGCTGAAGTGTTCTGATTCGCAGTCGTGGAAGGAACTCTGATCCGACTCAATCTATGAAAAGCTTCCTCCATGGGAGGAATAGTAGAGTCAGCCAAGATCTGTGATCGTGCTGCCTCATACTCTGGGTCGAGTGCAGCCAGGAACACGCCCACCATAGTCGCGTTCCTATATGTATTCTGCTGTTCTGGCGTGGCTGTAAGGGGCATGAAACTATAGAGCTTCTCGAACATCCCTCTCAGTGATGTATAGAGAGAAGGTAAAGGGCGACCATTCTGCTTTATTGTGAATATATCATGCTGAAGTTGCAGAATCTTCGTCTCGTTCTTCGCCTGCGAGTATGTAGCCGCCAGAATGTCCCACATATCCTTGGTTGTTGGTTGATGTAGGATGTCATTGGCAATTTCAATTGCCAACGTACCAGATAGCCAAACCTTGGCATATGCATCATCAGCCTCCCAAGAGGCATCGGCTTCAGTCTTCTCAGCAGGCTCTGGTTCGGTAAGGATGTGCTTCTTGCCTGTTGACTTCATAATGCTCATGAACTGCATTGCCCAAAGTTTATAATTTGTACCATCCATCTTTACTATAGGCGCTGGACCACGAAAGGCGCTAATAGATGGGATATCTGACTTGTTTTCTGACATCCTGGAGACTGGAGACTGGAGCGATTGACCAATGATGAACTTTGTCTACAATGACATTGACGGGTTTAGTTGCATGTGTAGACCTCAAGCAACTAAACCCATGAAGATGATGTTGTGCGCTTTAGGGCTTAGCACGCGCACGTGTACAGGAGGCACACGCGCACGCGCAAACTCAACTTGGAGAACGCACGGTCACTGGCGCATTGGTGCGTGATGCACGCACTGGTAGCGCACTGTAGTGCGCACTGGTGGCACGCTGGATTGGTGCGGTTATGCGTGAGAGTTCACGTGCAGCCGCACAGGTTATGCGCAAGGGACAGGAGCACCGTGGAGATGCTACAGCGCTATAGCGCTACATCACGGGGAGATGCCCGTGCATGAGATGAGAGGCGCGCAGAGGAGGTGCGCAAAGGGGCTCGCGCAGAGGAACAACCGATCGGAGAGGCCCGCACGCGTACATGGGCTCGCGCAGGGGAAGGGAGCGCCACCGCACATGTTGCGGAAGAGAGGGCGGCACCCGCTGCACGTGCTGCGGAAGAGAGGGCGGCGCCGATCGGGAAGAGAGAGAAGGAGAGGCCGGCGGGTGGGGTGGGGTAGGGTTAGGGTTTCGAGAACTCCGGTCTAGGACCGTCGCTCTGATACCATGTTGGGAAAAAAGAGCAAGTTGTTTATTTCATAAGCCATAGGCTCTCTTATATAGGAGAGTAGCCTATGGGTAAATTACATAAAGCATACAACTGAAAATAAAAATAACAAAGGGATACAGGCACTACTATATGCGTCAACAGATATAATTAAGACTTTTCTTATTGAGATTAACAACATCTTCTCTGCTAAAGTCAAATATATTCGTACTGATAATGCTTTGGAATTTTCTACTCTACACCTAGCAGAATTTCTCAGGTCTCTGAGTATTGTTCATCAGACTTCATGCAATTATACATCACAGCAAAATGGTGTTGTTGAACGCAAACATCGTCACCTCTTAGACATCACGAGGACCTTGTTGATTCACAGTCATACACCTCATTCTTTCTGGGAGGGGGGATGCGGTTCTCACCGCATATTACTTGGTGATCACATGCCATCCACTATTCTTGGAGAGAAGAGTCCTTTCTCGATTGCGTTTCCCGAGAAGGAACTATTCACGCTTACACCACGTGTCTTTGGATCGGTGGCTTTTGTCCATGACTTCACTCCTGGCCGTGAAAAGCTCTCACCTAGAGCTGTCAAATGTACCTTTGTTGGTTATTCTCGTACCCAAAAAGGGTATAGATGTTTTGATCCTGTTGGGAGAAAATACTATGTGAGCGCTGATGTTACATTTTTCGAGTCTATTATGTATTTCTCTCCTACAGGTGACAGGTTGTCTAATTCTGGTTCTAGAGAGGATGTTGTGGTACCTCCACCTCCTACCACATAATCTACATTCTTACCTCATGTTTATACTCGCAGGTCTTCTACTCGCCCCTCTGCTCATGCGCCGTCTACATCATCCACCATGACCCAGGTATGTCATGAACATATTATTTCTACTGATGGCACTAGAGATTTGAATAATGTACGGGAAGAGTTGATTCCAGAGGACAATGAGGCTGGTGAAATGGAGATACCGATTGCAATTTGCACTAAGGAAACCTCGTCGCCAATGTGCCACATATCCAATGGTTGCACATGTTGAAGGATGGGTTCTCGCGCGGGTGTGGGAGCGGGAGCTAGTGCGAGTACGCGAGCGGGTGGGTCGAGGAAGCTCTCTAACAAAGGCATATGGGTTCCCAAGCAGTACGGTCATCGGCATGGCGATCATGGTGGTGCCACTCGTCAACCAGGGCTGCATTCGAGGGTCACTATCAAAGACGAAGGTAACAAGGATGGGTGGATCAAGGTCTCTCACTCCAAGCCCGGCAGGCGGTGTTTTCGCTGCGCGGGGGTTGGTCATCTTGCTTCTGCCTGCTCGGCGCCTCCTCGATGCTTCCAGTGCGGTAGGATCGGCCACCGCTCATCCTCGTGTAGGGAGGTGCGTATGGATCTCCGGCGGCCCATGCGCTCATCTTCTTCGGTGGACCCTCACCGTGGGCGACGTTCCTCGGCCTTTCGGGACTCGCGCTCCTTTGCTCAGGTGGTTTCTGCATCCATTGGAGCTTCTTCTTATAAGGGGAAGAGCAGTCCTTTCCATACGACTTCTGCCCCCAGGAATACGGGTACTCCTTCTTCCTCAGCAAACCTTATCCAGGACGTGTCACCTGCGTTGGAAGGTCCTTCGGCGGGGGCTTCTTCGGGGGGGGCTTCTTCGGCTCCTCCGGCATGGGCGAGCTCCGGTCTGAAGTCGGTGGATGCCAATCGTGGTGTGGCGATTGGCGTGGTGCAACAGCGGGGCTTCGACCGCGAGATGATCCAAGAGGCAACTATTCTTCTCCTGGGAGAGGGCTTCAAGGGAGATTTCTTCTTCTTGGATGACACTAGATGCTGTGTGCGAGGACTCTCCCCGGAGCAACGGGAAATCCTCATTTTGCGCTTGGATTCGTCGGTGGTTAAATGGCGTCTTCCTCGGGTCGTTGATGGTGCTTCTTTAACCTCCGAGAGATGTGAGGTGGAGGTACGTGGAGTTCCATTTCTATCTCGTTCGGCTCATTGCCTCTCCAAGGTTATTCGCAACTGGGGCCAGGTGGTGGCTATCTTGGACGATGGCCTGTCACCCGGGTCGGATTGGTCATGCACAAGGATTCTGGTCGAATGTTCTTCCAACCTTTGCCGCTCCATGGCTGGCAAGACTTTCTCGGAGATTTTGAACCTAGGCAGATGGTCCTTCAAGCTCGAGTTCTTTTTTCCAGCGCCGGAGCCCTCGTCGGCGCTCTTCTCCGATGGGAGCGACGCCCCAGGATTCAACGACGACGGTTCATCTTCGAAGGTCCACGTGTCATCCGCGATGGTTTCCGATGCGTCGCTGCTGCATGGCGACCCTTCGCCTTCGCCGCCTGTGATTAGATTCGCGTGGGATCTTGGTCAGGCGCCCTCTCACGTGCCTAGGGGCCTTTTCGAGGTCGATCCGAGGCCGATGGATTTATCTGACATTCCAATTTCGAAAAGTTGCGGCCCCACTACTTGTTTCGAGGTGGCGTTTCCACTTCCCCCACTCGGATCGGATTCTATTCGAACCCTCTCACGGGTCGGGTATGACCCGGATATGATTGGCGAATCTCTTATGTACTATGAAGAAATTCCTTGCCCTAATCCTATTTCAGCGATCCCATTCTACCAGTCGCCGCGTGATGAAGACTATTCTCCCACTTACACTCTATGGTCGTCTTCTAAGTTGGCGATCGAGCAGGGCTTAACGGAGGTGTCCCTCGAGCACGGTAATGACGCTATCCCTATTCTTGATGATCAGCATGCTTCTGTTTTTGGGATGTATAGGTCTACTGCCTCTCAAGGGGATTATTCTTCAACTGCTACACCGCTTTCTTCAACCCGAAGTGCAGCCCACTGGGACTCTTGGAACGCCTCGATTGCTTCCCCGACTAGATATGGAGTGGTTTATGCGCGGCGCCTGGACCTCTCACTCGAGGGGATATCTTCTCCGCCGATTTTTGTATCTCGGGAGGCGGTGGCGGAAGCGGCTGGTCTTCGCCGCCGGAATCATCGACGCGCTTAAGCTTAGCGTATCATCAGTCACTTTTTGGGAACAATTTTTGTAATATTTAATGAAGCTACTCTCTTGGAACATCCGTGGTCTAGGCGACCCTAGTCGTCGCAGGGCCTTGGGATCACGTTTGGTTGATTGGGATTGTGATATAGCTCTACTACAGGAATCAAAGCTCGGTGGAATTGATGACGTGCTTTGGAGATCTTTTGGGGCGGGGCCGATGGATGCCTTTTGCTCTTTGGACGCGATCGGTTCTTCTGGCGGAGCTATTGTGGCTTGGAGATCTTCAAACTTCTCTTTATCCAGCTCTCGCATTGGACGTCACTCTATCTCTGTAGTACTTGTGCACGTGGCCACTAACTTACCTTTGGCTTTCTCTTGTGTTTATGCACCTTTATGCCACAATGCACGTCGGAATTTATGGGAGGACTTGCTTGCTGATGCTGAGGCGTTCGGGGATATCCCGTGGATTTTGGGAGGGGATTTTAATGTTACCTTACTCTCGTCAGACCGTCCTCGTGGTAGGGGGGAAGGGATCCAGGTTCTGACGATTTTTGGGAGTTCATCAACCATCTGGCACTGGAGGATTTGGTTCCCGCGGATATCAAATACACTTGGCGTAATAATTCATCTAGATCTCGGCTCGACCGCTTTTTGGCTAATTCGCGTTGGATGGATGCTTTCCCCTTATGCTCGGTCTCCTCTCGTCCTCGGTCTTTTTCGGACCACAGCCCCATTTTGTGGGATTCGGGAGAATTGTCCCGGCCTCGTGGTATTTTTCGTTACGAGAAGAGCTGGCTTCTGGAGCCTAATTTCAAGGAGGTGGTGCGACATCATTGGTCTCAGACGACATTCGTGGGTAACGCGGCTCATCGCTTTGCGCTTAAACTATCATCCTTGCGACGAGCTCTTGCATCTTTCAAATTTTCTACTCGTCAAGCTCGGATGGCCGTTCGCAACGAGGCGGAGGCGACTATTATTAGATTGGATCGAGTGGAGAATGACAGGGACCTATCCCCGGAAGAATTAACCGAGAGAGCTTCGGCTGCACACATCGTTTCGGAGGATGACAGGAAAAGAACCATTGAATGGAGACAACGCTCGCGTATTCGTTGGATCAAGGACGGGGATGCTAATACCGCTTATTTCCACCGGGTCGCTAGTGCACGTAAACGCGCCAATACTATTACTTCCATTGGAATTGGGGACGCTATTTATCAATCGGATCGCGACATGAGCTCGGCTTTGGTGAATTACTTCAAGAACTTTTTCAATCGTCTCCCCTCATCTCCATGGGAGTGGACGGCTCCCGGTGTCACCTCGCTCTCCTCATCGGATGCTGCTACTCTTTCTCGGCCTATATCTTTGGACGAGCTTAAGTGCGCGACATGGGACCTTAACGCTGACGCCTCTCCCGGGCCAGATGGGTTCCCTATAGCCTTCTATAAGGACTTCTGGGACGTTATCAGCAACGACGTATTGGAGGTGGCTCTCGAATTCTGCGAGGGGAACCACGGATTCAACAGAATTAATAGGGCTTGCATGGTTCTCATTCCGAAAACCCACGGTGCGCGTCGTATTGAGGACTTCCGCCCTATTGCAATTTCAAATGGCATTTACTTGATCATTGCGAAGGCGTTGGCTCGTCGGTTGGCGCCTTTCCTTGGCTCCCTCATCTCTCCTTGCCAAGCTGCATTCGTTCAAGGGAGGCAAATCTCTGATTGTTATGCTCTTGCCTCAGCTATCATCGACGGCTGGCACAGAAATGGGACGAAGGGGATTTTATGGAAAATTGATTTTGCGAAGGCTTACGACTCCCTGGATTGGCGATTCCTTTGGTCAGTCTTGAAATCTAGGGGCTTCCCACCCCTGTGGATCTCCTGGATCCGCCGCTGTGTAACCACGGTTTCCTTCTCCCTATCTATTAATGGGCGGCCTTCTGGGGGACTCTTCCAGCCTAGAAGGGGGGTTCGTCAGGGATGTCCCCTCGCCCCTCTTCTTTTTGTTTTGGCGGCGGACGTGCTGCCTCGGATGATCCAACGTGTAACTAACGCTGGTCTTACTCGCGGATGCTATATGGGTGACCTCCATATCCCGCTCCTACAATATGCGGACGACACCCTATGTTTTATTGAGGGGGACAGGCCTCAATATGCGGGTATGGCCAATACGGTCCAACTATTTTGTGAAATGTCGGGCCTCCGTATCAATGAGCACAAATCCAAATTTGTGCCCTTTGCTCTTTCGCCCACGGACGTTGGGGATTGTTCCTCCATCCTGGGGGCTGTTCCTGGGACACTACCGCTGGATTACTTGGGACTACCTATCTCGGTGGGCAGGACACGGCTGCGCGATTATCAAAGGGTGGTGGAGAAAGTTGAGACTCGGCTGGCTGGTTGGCGATCTTCATTGCTTTCTCGCGGGGGGCGATTGGTGCTTCTTAAATACGTCCTTGCGGCTATTCCTATTTATTTTCTATCGACGCGCGGTCTGCCAAAGGGGATTACGGTTCGCCTGGAGAAATATATGAGGGGATTCCTTTGGGGTAAGAACGCTTCTGCGCGTAGAGGGATCCATTTGGTCGCTTGGGATGCCATTGCGCGTCCTAAATGCGACGGGGGTCTGGGCGTTCGGAGGCTGGAGGTCATTCGTGAAGCTTTTCTTCTCAAATGGGCTTTGAGGCTTGTTAGCAACGATGATGGTTTCCTTGTGCGATGCCTTCGCACGGCGGCGGGCAATGCATTTCTTTCCGCCTTTGACGGTCGCCCTCCCGATCACTGTCCACTCTTTTGGCGCGAGGCCTTTGGTGTCTTCAACCGCAATCGGTCCCTGTTTCGGCCGTCCCTCGGCGATGGGACCTCATTCCGCTTTTGGACTTCAGACTGGTCAGGTAAGGGCATCTTCATGAACCTTTTCCCGAGACTTTTTGCGCTGGCAAGGGACAAATACGCTTCGGTGGGTTCATGTTGGAACAATGGATCTTGGTGCCCGATTTTGGTCGACTCTCTTTCTGCTCAGCGGATTTTGGATTTCAGCTCTCTGATGACTTTACTCGTCGACACCCCAACTCCATCGGGGGGTCCTGATCACTTCATTTGGGGTGAGGGGTCCTTTTCTTCGAGGAAGGCATACTCTGCTCTTCTCCCCATCGCTGTTCGTACGGAGCCTTCTCTTATTGATCACTGCAACCTCATATGGGGTCTTAGGCTTCCGGAAAGGATTGGTATATTTTTGTGGATCCTTAGGCGTGGTCGTCTTCCTACCCGCGACCATATGGTATCTATATTCCCAAACATCCCAAGTCTCTGCGGATTGTGCGATGCGGCTTTGGAGACGGCCGACCATCTCTTTCTTCATTGCGACCTTGTGCGGTCCATATGGGATGACGTTGCCTGGGTGAACCACTCGTCCATGGAATCTTTTTGGGCCAGCCTTGCAGCTGCTGCAACTCGTCCGAGGTCGGAGAAAATAATCCCCTTCGCGCGCATATGGAGTATCTGGTTGGGAAGAAACAAAGCTATCTTCGCGGGACAGCGATTCTATATCGAAAATATCAGCATTGACGCAAATCGCTTTTGTATGGACTGGTCCTCTATGTAACTTTCTGTAATTGGGGGCGTTTGGTATCACTACTGATATCAACTCCCCTGTCTTCTTTTCCCTTTTCCCTCTGTAAGTATCTTCTTTTCATAAAGCCTTAATAAACTGGGGCGAACACCTACGGGTGTCTCCCCCTTTTTGGAGTGTCAAAAAAAAAATGGTTGCACATGTTTCCTTGGATCATCTGTCAGAAGACTACAAGAAGTTTATACTGGGACTATCCGTTGTTACTATCCCGCAGACGTATCAGGAGGTGCTTAAGGACAATAGGTGGTGACTTGTAATGGAAGAAGAGATGGTAGCTCTGCGATCACGTGGCACATGGAGCATTATCTCTGCTCCATCAAGTGCCTCTGTTGTGAGCTGTAAATGGATGTTCACGGTCAAGCAAAGGGTCGATGGCAGCATCAATCGATTCAAAGCAAGACTTGTGGATCGGGGGTTCACCCAAACCTATGGGGTGGATTATCAGGACACCTTCTCTCCAGTAGCAAGACATTCGACACTACTCATTCTTCTATCTGTTGTCGTTTCACGGGATTGGCCTCTGTACCGGCTTGATGTGAAGAATGCCTTTCTCTATGGGGATCTACAGGGGGAAGTATATATGCAACAACCACCAGGGTTTGCTACTGAGGGGGAGTCTCAGAAGGTGTGCAGACTTCATAAGGCGATTTATGGCCTGAAGTAGAGTCCGAAAGCTTGGTATCAAAAGCTATCGGAGTTGATAGAGCAGAAGGGGTTTGTGTGGTCTACTGCGGACCACTCACTGTTTGTACAAAGGACACATCGAGGTACTATGGCTAATCTTGTTTATGTGGATGATATTGTCATTACAGGAGATGATGAGCAGGATATTCTTACTATCAAGGAGTTCCTTGGTCAGCAGTTTGTGACTAAGGACCTTGCAATCTTCGTTACTTTCTTGGGTTGGAGTTCGCCAGGAACCAGCGTGGACTTGTAATGACTCGGAGGATATTTGTTATGGACCTCCTCTCTGAGACAGGTATGAGAGGGTGCAAACCCGCTACTACCCCTATGGATGCAAGCATGAGATTGTATGATGAGGATACTGAAGAGATTGACAGGAGGAGATACAGAGAGCTTGATGGGAAGCTCTTATACGCCACCATTATCAGGCCAGATATTGCTTTTGCAGTTAGCAAAGTCAGTCAGTTCATGGAGCAACCCAGGAAGGTGCATATGGATGTTGTCCATATGATCTTGAGGTATTTGAAGACTTCACCTGGCTCAAGCCTTACATTCAGTAGGGATACATCACTTGAGGTTACAGGATGTGCAAATGCAGATTATGCTGGTTGTCCCAGGGACAGAAAGTCCACTTCCGGTTTTGCTATTTTTGCAGGCGGCTCACTTGTTTCATGGAAAAGCAAGAAGCAAACAGTGGTGGCCAGATCTAGTGTTGAATCTGAATACAAGGCCATGGCTCAAGGATGTGCAGAGATAATGTGGGTTAGATCAGTATTAACCGACCTTACTGTTGAAGTTTCTCTTCATATGAAGCTTTTATGTGATAATCAAGCAGCTTTATTTATTGCCAATAACCCAGCTTTTCATGAGCGGACAAAACATATCAAGGTGGATTGTCATTACACTAGAGACATGATCCAGAAAGATCTTATATCCACCTCTCATGTTTCCACAAGAGATCAAACGACAGACATCTTCACGAAGGCCCTGGCTAGAGGTCCATTTCAGAGGTGTTGTTCCAAGCTGAGCATGATTGATATTTATGCTCCATCTTGAGGGGGAGTGTTGAGATGATTGTATCTCACCGTATCATTTTTATATTTTATATTTTCTTTGGGTATCACTTATGTAATTAACCCATGGCTCTTCTCCTATATAAGAGAGCTCTGGGATCTCTTTTATCATATGAATCATTTTTATTCCAACAGAAATCAAATTCTTCTTTTACTATAGACACATATTTGACACCCCTCTGAGTTCACACCCTCATGTGTGAAATTTGCATTGATCCAACTCCTTTGACATAGTGAACCTATCTATGTGTTATCTTTTTTTTGAGAAAAAAGGGGTGAGCCCCCAATTTTGGGGGTTGCCGCCGATATATTCCAATTATAAGTTTTTAGAGTACATTACCGTGATGTCCAGAGAGTATGAAGAGCGTTACAGTGGGACAAAATGTTTTCAACATAAAACCTCTGGTTGTTGAAGATTGACTCATTTCTTCCTATCCATATGGCCCATAACGCAACAAAAGGCTTCGAGCAATCATCATTTGAGTTGCCGTCGACCACGTTGATGGATCTCCAAAAATCCGTGACATCCCCGCTCCGCACCCAAGAGATTGCCATCGTCGTCCATACCGCAGTCGAGGAAGGACATTGGAAGAAGATATGCTCTGCGTTTTCTTCCGATACCCCGCATCTATCACAACACGCATCAAAGATCCCGAGGACGCACCCCCTCTGTACCTTGTCGCAAATACGGTTCCTCCTAAAGCACCATAGAAATATCATAACTCTCAACGGGATCTTCACCGCCCAAATGATCATAACATCCTGACGGATCTCAACATCCAACTCCTCCCGCTGACAGAGCTCGTTGTATGCCTTCTTCACGGAGAAGGTGTTGGCCGCCCATTGGAAATGGTCTCTGATGTTACTGTGAATCCCTACGAGCGGTAAAACCAACTACATTGCCATAAAGTCTTCAAATCGTTGGTCAAATAACACAGATGCAAAGGACGTTTTATGACCAAATTCCACCATCAGCCACCTCCGCTAACGTGGCGTCTTTGTCCACCACCAACGCAAATAGCCGCAGAAACTTATCCTCCAAGGAGCCATCCCCTAACCAATCATCACTCCAGAACCTAAAGATTTGGTCATCCCCCACCATAGGTTGCAAAAAATTGGCCAAAGAAGGCAACACCTCGCGAATGCCCAACCAAAGAGGAGATTCAAAGGGGATTCTCTTCGTGATCAGCTCGCCCCCCACCCCGTACACTTTCCTCAAGAGAGAAGCAACCAGAGAGGTGGAGGGACCCCAAATTTGAAATATCCATTTGGCGATGAGAGCCCTATTCATGCAACTGATGTCCCTGACTCCCAGACCCCCCTCCCTGCATCTCCTTGTGATATCAACCCACTTGACGAGATGAAGGCCACGGCCCCTCTGGTTCCCATCCGACCAAAAGAATTGCTTCATCAAGGATTCTATTTTCTTCCCCACCCCAGTCGGCATGATTCTTGTTGAGAAGAAGAAGATAGGAATAGCCCAAAGTACATGTTTTAGAAGAACCAGTTTTCCACCCTTCGATAACGTGATGGCTTTCCATCCGGCCAGCCGATGCTCGATTCGCTGCACCATGTGATCCCAATCCCTGTTCCTGAGCTTCCCAGCCGTTAATGGCAGCCCCAAGTAGGAGATGGGAAGGAGGCCCAGACCACAGCCGCAGACGTTAACCAAAACCCTATGGTCGGCCTCCTCCATCCAAAAAGTTACCACTGTTGATTTCCACCTGTTGATCTCAAAGCCCGAAATATCGTTGAAGATCTCCACCAATTGTACAGTGTTCCTACTCTGGTCGGTCGTACCACGCAGAAAGATGATCGTGTCATCCACGTATTGTAAAAGGGGGATAGAAATATCGTCAATCCGGAAGCCCTCGCACCAACTCGAATCAACGGCCTGTTTGAAAAGAACCCCCAAGGCGTCTGCAACAATGACAAATAACATAGGAGCAAGCGGGCAACCCTGCCTCACACCCCGCTGCGGCTGAAAAAAGCCCCCCTCCGATTTGCCATTCACCAACATCGATAAAGACGACATCGTAACGCACCTTTTCATCCAGTCTACCCACACAATAGGGAAGCCCCTCTTCCTCAGTGTTTGCCAGAGAAATTTCCATTGCACGCAGTCATAAGCCTTGGAGAAGTCAATCTTCCATAGAGCGGCCTTGGCCCGACTCCTCTTCCATTCAAGACAGACCTCCGAGGCCATGACCAAACCGCCCGCCATCTGCCTCCCAGGAATAAAAGTAGACTGACCCTGCAGCACCACAGAGTCCATAATCCCCTTCATTCTGTTCGCCAGGACCTTTGCGATGATAAGGTAAATCACATTTTATATGGCGATGGACCGGTAGTCTTCCACCCCCACGGGGTTGTCTTTCTTTGGTAACAAGAAAATCAATGAACGGTTTATCTTCTCAAAACCGACATCACCCTCTCTGAATCCATTCAGGACCTCCAAAACCTTATCCTTCAGCAAATCCCAAAACTCCCGATAAAACAGAACAGGAAACCCATCAGGCCCAGGCAACCCTTCCGCGTTCAACGACCACACCGCCCGCCTCAGCTCCTCCTCAGTAAACGATGTCGTCAACCCATCTGCTTGAGACGTCGTCAAGGATTTCACCTCAGTTCCCCTCCACCCCCAACCATTTCCATCCCTTCTTCTGGAAGCCCCAACAAAGTGGTCCTGCAACCCCAATAGCCGTCTCTCCCGCATACCCCCCCACCTCAATTTCATGGATGAAATTCCTTCTCCGCCGTCCGAAAGCCATTGAGTGAAAAAACCTAGTGTTGGTGTCCCCCTCCTTCAACCACTTCTGTCTGGATATTGAATTGTTCCCTCGATATATGATACATAATCTAGCATGTTGAGTCCGGTGATTATGTTATCAAGTCTCACTCACATACTACAATCGAATCTTCTTGGTTTGAGTCTAAATTGTGTCATTCTTCTTTCCTTTCTCCATCTCTTTCGTCTTTTCCTTTTATATCTCGGCTAATCGATAATGTTATGACCCTCCATGTTACAGAAGTATCTGATGGGACCATTTGATTTGGATCGACCTCTTACCCCCATTTACCTTGCTCAAGAGGGTCTATTCTTTGTTGTCAACACATGATGTTCATCATATTTTGCCTTATATGTCGACCTCTTTTGAGATTCTTTCACAAGTAATAAAACAATCTGTTCTAATGTGATTACCTTATTGTCATCAAGTAACATCGTCATAATATGATCATAAGATGGAAGTGAACAAGATCAGTGTCTTGTCCTCATTGAAGAGAGATTCCGTTTTCTTAGTCTTTCCTTAAGTGCAAGCACGTCTGCCAAAGTTTTGTTGAACTCATCCAAATACACAATTAACTGCATATTGTGGGTCATCTTTAGTTCATACAACTTTTTTTGAGAAATAACCTAAATGTTAAAGACTTTTATATCTTCCCTCCCCACTTCCTGGTTACTAGAGATACCAAGCTGGTGACTTTGTGAAGAGTGTTGTCCATCAATAAACCATTGTGTTGTATTATTTATGAGATCTCTTATTTCCTTCCACTTTTTCTCATTTGTTTTCTCTCATTTTTTTTCTCACGTGGAGAGCTATTACAAGCCCTTTTTATCCATCTCTTGTTATCATAAGGGTGAAGTTGTTCTTTGGTTGAAGGACTACATGGAGAGTGGTGCACTCTTTTGTATGAACTTCCATCAAACATGCCACATGTGGCGTAATTTCATTCACCATGACCTCGCAATCACCAATGATTGTACTACCCTCTACGGATTACCTAGAAAATGGTGGAATATGGAAAAATGTGCACTATCTAAAAATTTGGAACCAAATCCTGTCAATGTGTATTTCCTAACTCATTTGAAGCATGACAAAACCCTATGTGAACCCTGGATCTCATTGATCAAAGTCAAGATGCTCACTATCTCAACATTTCATTGTAACTATCGGATCTATGCTTGTGTACAATCAATATCTCTATCAGTTATACCATTATCGTGCTTCTTTACACAATCTCATTATCCTCGTATGACTCTCGTCAATCACTTTAAAGTGGTCATCCCAACTAGTTCTTCACGTCTTCTGAGTAATATGCATCAAATGTGTCACATTTTCTTGCCAACATCATATATTGCTCTAATAGCCATTCATTGGAACAAAATTATGCACCATCAACTGACATAAAAGCACGTGAACACGATATAACAATTGTTGATAACTTCTCGCAACTACTAAAGAATTTCCTAAAGAACCACTAAAGAAGAAAAATTAATACGAAGAAGAAGTGCAATATTAGCCATTCCATTGCTATCTTCAGTTTACTCTTTTTATTGTTGTTGTTCTTGTGCGCATAAAGACAAAAAATGGAATATAATTACAGTACTATTAAAAGCAGGAGTCTAACACCAATAGAACTCATAATCAGGACACATTGAACATCACATCTAATATAATTTCATTCACCAGAATTACACATTATCTCAAAAGAAATATACGATAAAGCTCATTGCATTACCAAAGTCCAATATTGCCAACTTTCCATCTGGAGTG
Organism: Ottelia alismoides; assembly: GCA_037367405.1. Classification (NCBI taxonomy): domain Eukaryota; kingdom Viridiplantae; phylum Streptophyta; class Magnoliopsida; order Alismatales; family Hydrocharitaceae; genus Ottelia; species Ottelia alismoides. The sequence continues at coordinate 23,053 of JAZKJV010006411.1, read as the reverse complement.
CGAATCATATTTCCTGGATGTGGATCCGCGTGAAAAAAGCCCGTATCAAGCAACTGTTCAAAAGGAGGCAGCTGCTTTAGCATACAAGAACCACCAAGCCTTTACCCATTTTTAGTGGGTAACTGCTTAGTATCCATATTCTCAAAAAACCACTAAAAGTATCACAATTTGCATAGATTTGCGGAAGAAGAAAGGTAAAATATCAAGTTTACTGCAATAGATAAAGAAAACTGCAGCAATGTAAAAAGTATATAACGAGTCTACAAAAAAATTTATAAACAATAAAAAAGTTTAATGAAACAAGGTGGTAAGATTATTAAAGTAGATTTTATTTTATAATAACTACAGAATGCAGAAATACCTAAGATATGAATACATAATAATAAAAATGACCTGCTTCAGATAGCATATGACACCAACACTGACTAATTCGCCTACATCACTTTCAGTGCTTTGTGATAGTTTTTCCCCTTCAATCCACTCCGTTGTGAGAACCTTCCGTGAAGTATATTTGTGGTATGTCCTAGGTACAACAACCTGAAAATTCGCAAGGTGTTGCATTGACATGAGATGTTGATACAAAATAATATGGCAATCAAGTTCTCAGAGAACTGTTACATCGCAAACAACTACAACAGTAGAGCTAGAGAATTATCTTTATAGAATAGCTACAATGGCATTAGATGTATATGACCTCTCCTTAAAGAAAATGACAATGTAAAAGTGTAGTCAGAGATAATAATGCTATAATAAAGAACATCGGGATTTTACGTGGAATCTACTTCACAAGGAGCAAGATGAAACCATGGGGAACTGCTTCAAAGGGTTGTGTAGAGGTTTACGTTATGTCATGATGTACTGTTTCGTATTTCTTATTTATCTCATGTACGTCTATGTAATTTACCCAAGGGTTTTCTCTCTATATAAGAGACCCTAGGGCTCTATGGAATAACATAGAAGAGTATTATTGACTCTGACATGGTATCAGAGCCAAAACCCTAATCTAGGGTTTCTCTCCACCCACCCCCCCCCTCTCTCTTCGGCCGCCGCCGCCACCCTTCGACCCCCAGCCCGCCGCTCCTACCCTTCCGCCACCAGCCCGCAGCCCCAAGCCCGCCGCCCCCAGCCTCTCGCAGAGGCCCCGCCGCCCCAAGCTTTCCGTCGAGGCCCCACTGCTCCCGGCCTCCCACCGAGGTCCCGACCTCCCACCGAGGTCCCAGCCTCCCGCCACCGTTCTCTACAGCCGCAAAGGCTCCCGGCCTTCTCGCGGCGCTCCTTCTCCGGTCGGCGTCGATTCAACGATGGGTTCAAGTGCATAAAGTCTACATATGCACTTGAATCCAAAGGGGTCTTTGTAGACGCCATTTCTTTTGTCCATCATCCCTAAGTTGTCTTCTCTGGCGATATATCAGAACAGAAGATTGATATGCCCACCATAGGTGCCTTTAAAGGTTCGACACCAATAGTCAAAATGGACGGGACGAACTACGAACTCTGGGCTATGCAGTTCCTGAGTCTTATGAAGTCATGTGGTAAGAAGCATATTCTTACCGAAGATGAGCCGCCAGAGAAGACGGTGATATATGCCTCATGGGAGGCTGATGATGCATATGCCAAGGTCTGGCTGTCAGGGACGCTTACGATGGAGATTGCCAACGACGTACTCCATCAACCCACCGCCAAGGCGATGTGGGATATTCTGGCTACGTCATATTCTCAAGTGAGGAATGAGACGAAGATGCTGCAGTTGCAGCATGATATTTTTACCACGAAGCAAAATGGTCGGCCTCTTCATTCTCTGTACACGTCCCTACGTGGGATGCTCGAGAAATTATACAGCACCATTCCGCTCACAGCCACCCCCGAGCAGCAGAAGACGTTTCACAATGCTACTATGGTAGGGGTTTTACTTGCTGCCCTTGATCTGGAGTACGAGGCAGCCCGCTCTCAGATCCTCGCCGATGCTACTATTCCTCCAATGGAGGAAGTCTACAGGAGGCTTAGTCGAATCTCTGTTCCCTCTAGTGTTGCAACTCCATCTCCGTCAACAATGGCGGTCTCTAGAGGACGAGGTAGTTCGTCTTCCTTTCGTGGCCAAGGAGGTAGAGGTCGTGGCCGAGGAGGTCGTATGAGTTCAACATGCTCATTTTGTCGTCGCACTGGTCATTCTGAAGATACATGTTATTCCAAGCATGGTTTTCCTCCTTCTGCACGTGTAGCTGATCATGTTCAGGCTCCGCCAGCCTCTACTCCAGATCACAGATTCAAGGAGCTAGTGGCACGGCTTCGAGACATTATGCCACAGACATCATCAGAGGGTGCAGATACATCCGACGTTGCGGCTTCCACGTCAGCTAGTACATCTGCTACTGGCAATACCTCAGGTAGTACTTCTGCCTCCTATCATAACCATGATCTCTCAGGTTGGATTGTTGACTCTGGAGCCACTCATCATCTCTGCCATGATAGAGATAACCTGCAGTCCTACAGAGCTATTCAGTCTGGTCGCTCCGTACTCATAGCTGATGGCACTCATTCCCCTATTGTCGGTCAGGGGGAGACTGTTTTGTTGCCCTCCATGCACTTACAGAACTCCTACGCTGGCGTATCACTACACTCTCAGGGATCCGTCTCCATATACATGGCATCTTCGCTTTGGTCACCTGCCGCTCCAGAAAATGCGTCACATCCTGCCTCAGATCTCTCCGAATTCGTCATTTCGTTGTGAAGCGTGTCGGTTAGGGAAGCACCATCGTTCTAGCTTCCCTAGTCGTCAGGGTCGGAGCAGTCGCTCCCCATTTGAGTTATTTCATATAGATATTTGGGGTTCAAGTCGTGTCCCAGATCATCAGGGGTACAGGTTTTATCTTGTTGTGGTTGATGATTTCTCTCGAGTGTCTTGGACTTTTCTTCTTAAAAATAAATCTGAAGCAGGAAGTGTTATCCAAAATCTTATCAATGAAGTGCAAAATGTCTTTTCGTCTACTGTTAAGTATATGCGTACTGATAATGCATTGGAGTTCTGCACTCGTTCTCTTGCTCGATTTCTTTCCTCTAAGGGCATTATCCACCAAACCACATGTGCGTACACATCTCAACAAAATGGTGTTGCGGAACGGAAACATCGACACTTTCTTGATATTGCTCACACATTACTTATTCAGAGTTGTGCACCATTAGCCTTTTGGGGGGATGCTATACTTACAGCATGCTATCTGGTCAATCGTATGCCTTCTACCGTTCTTGGGGAAAAGGCCCCTATCTCTGTTCTCTTTTCTGAGAAAGACTTGTTTTCACTTACCCCTCGTGTCTTTGGGACTGTCGCTTTTGTTCACTGCTTGTCTCCAAGACTTGACAAGCTCTCTCCTAGAGCTGTTAAGTGTGTCTTTGTGGGCTACTCGAGGACACAGAAAGGATATCGTTGCTATGACCCCATCCATGACGAGTACTATGTGAGTGCTGATGTTACATTCTTTGAACCAGTTATGTACTTCTCCCCTGCAGGTGACAGATTGGTTTCCTCCACATCCACGGATACTAATGTCTATGTACCCCTACCTCCAAGTCTGGATCAATCTGAGTCCACTACACCATCATCACCACCACCACCACCACCACCTCCCATTCTACCATTCCCTAAGTTCTATACAAGACGGTCAGGGCCTGCTCAAGTTACACGTCAACCATCCAGCACGCCTCAGGTATGTTGTGATGTTATCACTAATGATGGGTTAGATAATGCACCGGTGCAGGAACCTTTGCTACAGGAGGTGGATCCGCCAGTCAGCACAGTGATAGATGATCGTCCTATTGCTCATAGGAAGCAGAAAAGACAATGTGCATCATATCCTCTTGCGTCTCAAGTGTCATTTCATCGTCTCACTGGTGATTTCCAGAGATTTGCAGCAGCTGTCTCGTCGGTTGAGATCCCACGGACTTATCAAGAAGCCATGAAGATTGATTGCTGGCGTATAGCTATGGAGGAGGAGATGCATGCCTTACAGTCTCGAGGGACTTGGTCTCTAGTTCCCATTCCTCCAGGTGCCTCTGTGGTGAGTAGCAAGTGGGTGTTTACAGTTAAATATCACGCAGATGGGCGTCTCGACAGATACAAGGCCAGACTTGTCGCACGTGGATTCACCCAAACCTATGGGGTCGATTATTTGGATACATTTTCACCAGTGGCTCGACACTCCACTCTTCGCATCCTCATATTTGTTGTTGTGGTACGTGACTGGACCATTTTTCAACTTGATGTCAAGAATGCATTCTTGTATGGTGATCTACAGGAGGAAGTCTACATGCAGCAGCCACCGAGGTTTGCTGTTGAGGGGGAGACTCAGATGGTGTGCAGACTTCATAAGGCTATCTATGGCCTTAAACAAAGTCCACGGGCATGGTTCCAGAAGCTTTCCCAGTTGATTGAACGGCAGGGGTTCAAGAGATCAAATGCGGACCATTCATTGTTTATCTAGAAGACTCCTAGAGGTACGGTTGTCGTCATGGTATATGTTGGTGATATTCTGGTTACAGGAGATGATGCTCAGGGAATTGAGATGACCAAATCTCTTTTGGGAAGTCAGTTTATTACAAAGGATCTAGGCACGATACGATATTTTCTGGGGATAGAGTTTGCAAGAAATGCACAAGGAATGGTAATGACTCAAAGAAAATATGTCACAGACTTGCTAGTTGAAACAGGAATGGTTGGATGCAGACCGTCGAGCACGCCTATGGACCCAAGCATGAAGTTGTACGACAATGATACCGAAGAGGTGGACAAAAGAAGATACAGAGAGATGGTGGGTAAGCTTCTATACATCACCATAACTCGACCGGATATTGCCTTTGCAGTAAACCGGGTGAGTCAATTTATGGAGCAGCCTAGGCAAGTTCATATGGAAGCCTTGTATATGATATTGAGATATCTAAAGTCTTTCCCAGGCACAGGTTTGTTATTTAGAAAAGATACAGATCTGTCTATTTCAGCTTGTGCAGCTGCAGACTATGCAGGATGTCCAAAGGATCGTAAATCTACTTCAAGATTTGCTATCTTCATAGGAAGCTCTTTGGTTTCTTGGAAAAGCAAGAAACAGACCGTTGTGGCGAGATCCAGTGCTGAATCCGAATACAGAGCTGTTGACGCATATTAAGTTATTGTATCTCTTTGTTATTTCTTTTTCTTGTTATTCCCTTTATGTAATTTACCCATAGGCTACTCTCCTATATAAGAGAGCCTAGGGCTATGGAATAGTATCATCTCATTCACGTTTCCCAACATGGTATCAGAGCGACGGTCCTAGACCGGAGTTCTCGAAACCTAACCCTAACCCTAACCCCACCCGCCGGCCTCTCTTCTTCCTCTCTCCCTCGAGTCGGCGCCGCCTAGCCGATCAGCCACCATCTCCGCGCAGGCGACGCCGCATCGACTCCAGCGCCTGTGCGCCTGTGCGCACATCTCGCGCCTGTGTGCGCGCATCTTGCGCATCATCGGCGCCTCTGCCCGCATCGCGCACGCTCGCGCATAGTTTCGTACGCCTGTGCGTGCAGCGCCGCACGCCTACGCGCATAAGTCTTGCGCCTCTACTCGCGCAGCACCGTGCGCACCATCCCTGTGCAACTGTGCGCACCATTACGTGCACAGTTGCGCGCTCCAGTGCGCGTGTGATTCTCCAGAAACGCGCTCCAGTACGCGCGTGACACTCCAGGTGCGTGCGCGCGTGCCCCTCGCACGTGCTTACGTGCCCTAAGTCCCAAAACCCTAGGGCACAGATCCAGAACTATATGGGGTTAGTTGCTTGAAGTCTACACACGCAACTAATCCCGGTTATGTCATTGTAGACAAAGATTATTTCTCTTTCAGTCACTCCAGTCTTCCGTTTCCAGTATGTCGGACAGCAAGGCAGATATCCCGTCCATTGGCGCATTTCGTGGTCCAGCGCCTATTGTCAAAATGGATGGTACGAACTATGAACTGTGGGCAATGCAGTTCATGAGCATGATGAAGTCTACAGGTAAGAAGCACATTCTTACCGAGCCAGAGCCTGCAGAGAAGACTGGAGAATATGCCTCTTGTGAGGCCGATGATGCATATGCCAAGGTGTGGCTATCCGGTACATTGGCTATTGAAATTGCCAATGACATCTTACATCAACCCACGGCTAAAGACATGTGGGATATCCTGGCAGCAACATATTCTCAGGCGAAAAATGAGACGAAGATCCTGCAGCTACAACATGACATATTCACAATAAAGCAGAACGGCCGTCCTTTACATTCTCTCTATACATCATTGAGAGGGATGTTTGAGAAGCTCTACAGCTTCATGCCTCTTACCGCCACGCCAGAACAGCAGAAGACATACAGGAATGCGACGATGGTGGGTGTGTTATTCGCTGCACTTGATCCAGAGTATGAGGTCGCACGTTCACAGATTTTGGCGGACTCGACTATTCCTCCCATGGAGGAGGCTTTTCACAGATTGAGTAGGATCACTGTACCTTCAGCAGCTGCTAGTCAGAATCCCTCAGCCATGGCGGCCAACAGAGGCCGTGGTTCTCATTACCAGGGCCGTGGACGTACTCCCCGTGGAAGGGGTGGCCGCACTAGGCCAACATGCTCATATTGTCACAGAGTCGGCCATACTGAAGACACATGCTACTCAAAGCATGGATTTCCTGCATCCGCACGAGCCGCTGAGCAGATAGAGCCCCCGTCTGCAGCTACACTGGATCAACGATTTGATGATCTGGTTGCCCGTCTCAGGGGCATTATCCCACCATCTGGCCCAGCACCGTCGACAGAGAGTCATACTGATGCTGCTGCTTCTGCTTCTGCCTCTAACGAGTACTTCAGGTAGTACACTTGCACTCCACAGTAGTAGATCTGATACACTGCCATGGATCATGGACTCTGGCGCTACACATCATCTATGTGGCGACCAGAGCCTACTTACAGGATACACTCAGATTCCTCCAGGACGGACAGTAGTTATTGCCAATGGCACGCATTCTCCTATCACGGGTCAGGGGGAGATTAGACTGACGTCTTCCATGCAGCTCAAGAATGTTTTGCATGCACCGCATTTTTCTATGAATCTGTTGTCAATTAGTCAGATTACGAAGGATCTTCATTGTCGAGCTATTTTTGATTCATCTTCATTGATTTTTCAGGACATCCGTACGGGCAACGTGATTGGTCATGGCTATGACCAAGGAGGCCTTTATCGTCTGAACCAGACCCCATTTGCCGGAATCACAGCTTCTCCCGCAGAACAAGTATCACCTCTCCTGTGGCATCTGCGTTTTGGTCATTTACCGCTTCAGAAGTTGCGTCTAGTCCTACCTTATAGTCTTTCTCACACACCTATCCAGTGTGAGGCGTGTCAGTTGGGAAAACATCACAGGTCATCTTTTCCCAGTAGTCAAGGTCGGAGTAGTAACTCCAAGTTTGAGTTGTTTCATGTTGACGTCTGGGGTCCGAGTCGTGTTCCCGATCATCAGGGGCACAGGTTTTATATTGTATTTGTGGATGATTTTTCTAGAGCATCATGGGTTTTTCTAATGAAAAATAAGTCTGAAGCAGGAAATATTATTATTCACTTTCTAAATGAGATTCAGAATGTTTTTTCCACAACTGTCAAAATTATGAGAAGTGACAATGCCTTAGAGTTGTGCACCAACAATCTAGCCAACTACTACTCCTCTAAAGGAATTATACACCAAACATCCTGCGCTCATACGTCTCAACAAAAATGGGGTTGCAGAAAGGAAACATCGTCACCTACTTGATGTCACAAGGTCACTTCTTATTCAGAGTCATGTTCCGTACTCCTACTGGGGTGATGCCGTCCTCACTGCATGCTATCTTATCAATCGTATGCCCTCGTCTGTCTTGAATGAACAGATTCCCTTTTCACTTATTTATCCTGACAAGGATCTGTTCATTCTTACCCCTCGTGTGTTTGGGTCTGTTGCTTTGTCCACCAGTTGTCGCCTGGTTCTGACAAGCTCTCTCCTAGGGCTGTCAAGTGCGTCTTTGTGGGGTACTCCAGAACTCAAAAGGGGTACAAGTGTTTTGACCCTGTGCGTCGGCGGTATATGATCAGTGCAGATGTTACATTTTTTGAATCCATTATGTATTTTTCAGAATCCGGAAATATGCAGCCACCACCTATATCTCCTGATATAGTATTCATGGCACCACCAACATCACCACCATCATCACCACCACCATCACCGCCACCACCACCATCTACAGTATCCCCTTTACCATTCCATTACACCCGCAGGCCGCATACAGCTCATGGTCCTGACCAGTCAACTAGCTCGCCTATGGTATGTAATGAAATTATTAATGTTGATGGATCTAATGACATTTCTCAGCAGGATGCATTACAGGAGCATGGTGATAATCTAGATATTCCAATCGCTCTACGCAAACAAAAGAGAAGCTGTGCCAAGTATCCAATATCAGCCGCGGTGTCTTTTGAGAGGCTATCCGGACATTTCAGGACGTTTGCATTGGCACTTTCAACTACAGACATTCCACGGACCCACCATGAGGCTTTACAGGACTCAAGATGGCGGCTAGCAATGGAGGAAGAGATGGCGGCACTTCAGTCTAGAGGAACATGGAGTTTGGTTACTATACCTCCAGATGTCAGCCCGGTGAGTTGTAAATGGGTGTTTACAGTTAAACACAATGCAGATGGCTCCATTGACAGGTACAAGGCACGATTAGTTGCACGGGGATTCACACAGACATATGGGGTAGATTACCTTGACACGTTCTCCCCTGTGGCTCGTCATTCTACTCTGCGGATCCTCTTATCAGTTGCAGTTACTAAAGACTGGCCACTCTATCAACTGGATGTGAAGAATGCATTTCTGTATGGAGACTTGCAGGAGGAAGTTTATATGCAACAACCACCTGGTTTTGCTGTTGAGGGGGAGTGTTCCAAGGTTTGCAGATTACATAAGGCCATCTATGGCCTTAAGCAGAGCCCCAGAGCATGGTTCCAGAAGCTGTCAGACCTCTTTGAGAAACAAGGATATAAACGCTCCAATGCTGATCATTCCTTGTTTGTACAGAAGACGGCAAGAGGTATTGTTGTCATCATGGTTTATGTTGACGATATCTTGATTACAGGTGATGATGACCAGGGCATTAAGCAGGCAAAGGAAAGGCTGGGGACCGAGTTTGTCATCAAGGACCTGGGAGTCCTTAGATATTTTCTGGGGCTGGAGTTTGCCAGAAATCCGTATGGATTAGTCATGTCACAGAGGAAGTATGTTACAGATCTACTGAGTGAGACAGGTATGCTAGGGTGTCGACCTGCTATGACACCAATGGACCCCAGCATGAAGTTGTATGATGATGACACAGAGGAGGTTGATAGGAGAAGATATAGAGAACGGGTAGGCAAATTGTTATATGTCACGGTCACTAGGCCAGATATATTATTTGCAGTGAGCCGTGTGAGCCAGTTTATGGAGCAGCCACGCCAAGTGCATATGGATGCAATAAATATGATACTTAGATATCTCAAATCTTCTCCAGGTAAAGGTCTGCTATTCAAGAAAGGAAAAGGGATTTCTATCTCAGCGTGCGCAGACGCAGACTATGCAGGATGTCCTAAGGATAGAAAGTCCACCTCAGGGTATGCTGTCTATGTTGGAGATGCCCTAGTCTCATGGAGGAGCAAGAAACAAACTGTGGTAGCTAGATCTAGTGCTGAATCCGAATATAGGGCTATGGCCCAGGCTACTACAGAGATGATGTGGGTGAAAGCGGTGATGACAGATTTATGTTTAGATGTACCACTTCCTATGAACTTGGAATGTGATAATCAGGCTGCTTTGTTCATTGCAAACAACCCTGCATTCCATGAGCGGACCAAGCATATTGAGGTGGATTGTCACTTCATACGTGATATGATTCAGAAAGGGTTCATTGCCACATCTCATGTTACTTCAGAGAACCAGACTGCAGATATATTCACCAAGGCATTGTTACGAGGTCCATTTCAGAAGTGTGCTTCCAAGCTGAGCATGATTGACATCTATGCTCCATCTTGAGGGGGAGTGTTGACGCATATTAAGTTATTGTATCTCTTTGTTATTTCTTTTTCTTGTTATTCCCTTTATGTAATTTACCCATAGGCTACTCTCCTATATAAGAGAGCCTAGGGCTATGGAATAGTATCATCTCATTCACGTTTCCCAACAAGAAACATGGCACAAGCAAGCGCAGAAATGATGTGGGTTCGAGCGGTCTTAGAAGATTTGAATGTAAATGTCTCCTTACCCATGAATCTCCAATGTGACAACCAGGTGGCATTGTTCATTGCCAATAATCCATCTTTTCATGAAAGAACAAAGCACATCGAGGTAGATTGTCACTATACTAGAGACATGATCCAGAAGGGCTTGATTTCCACCTCACACGTCAGTTCAGAGGACCAGACTGCTGATATATTTACCAAGCCATTGCTCAGAGGACCTTTCCAGAGATGTTCTTCCAAGCTGAGCATGATTGATATATATGCTCCATCTTGAGGGGGAGTGTAGAGGTTTACGTTATATCATGATGTACCGTTTCGTATTTTTTATTTATCTCATGTACGTCTATGTAATTTACCTAAGGGTTTTCTCTCTATATAAGAGACCCTAGGGCTCTATGGAATAACACAGAAGAGTATTATTGACTCTGACAGGTTGAATTATATAATGCTCTCTCTCTCTCAACACACACACACACATATCAATGAATACATGTGGTGTGGGGCTTCTCACATAGCCCCACCAATATGGCCAAATCTCACTAATAGATGATATGGGACTAACATGAGTGGATGTGGTAATCAAACCCTGGAGGGATCCCATTACCCATTTATGGATGCATACTCTAGCACTTCTCAATTTCTTCATAGTAACTTAAGCGCAAATACAACATTCTGAATCGGGTAGATATGTTCAAAAGCAGGTGGCATAATAAGTACCTCATTTGACGCAAAGAATGCCCCTGTAGGAAGACCAATAATGATACTGTTGACGTATATGTTGACGCACAGACTACTTTGTATCTCTTTGTTATTTTTATTTTCTTGTTAGTCTTCTTGTGTAATTTACCCATAGGCTACTCTCCTATATAAGAGAGCCTAGGGCTGAGGAATAGAACAACTCACTCGCGTTTCCCAACATGGTATCAGAGCGACGGTCCTAGACCGGAGTTCCTGGAACCATAACCCTAACCCTACCCGCCGGCCCTCTCTCTCTCTCTCTCCTCTTCTCTCCGCAGATCGGCGCCGCCCCTTCCCCAGGCGCACATCTCCAGCGCCTTCTCAGGCGCACCAAGGTGGATCTGCGGCGGGATCTCCAGCATCCTCTCCGATCCAGGCGCATCGGCGCGCACCACGCACATCAGCGCCCATAGGCGCACATCGGCGCGCATAAGTGCACCAGGCGCATCAGCGCACCAGGCGCATCAACGCGCATCTGTGCACATCAGTGCACATCAGCGCACACAGGCGCACATCGGCGCACATAGGCGCACACTCCAGGCGCACATCCAGCCGCGCATTGACGCACATCCAGTGCGTCAAGTCTGGTAGCTAGCGTGCGTGTACACGTTTTTCAACCCTAAGCCCCAGATAATCAACATGGGATTAGTTGCTTGAAGTCTACACATGCAACTAATCCCGTCTATGTCTTTGTAGACGAGTATTATCCATTGCAGTTCGCTCCAGTCTTCCGTATCCAGTATGTCAGAAAGCAAGGCAGATATCCCGTCCATGGGCGCATTTCGTGGTCCAGCGCCCATTGTCAAGATGGATGGTACGAACTATGAACTGTGGGCAATGCAGTTCATGAGTATGATGAAGTCTACGGGCAAGAAACATATTCTCACAGAGCCCGAGCCTGCAGAGAAGACTGGAGTTCATGCCTCATGGGAGGCAGACGACGCATATGCCAAGGTGTGGCTGTCTGGTACATTGGCTATTGAAATCGCCAATGATATTCTCCATCAACCCACAGCCAAAGACATGTGGGACATCCTTGCTGCGACTTATTCTCAGGCAAAGAATGAGACGAAGATTCTGCAACTACAGCATGATATATTCACCATAAAGCAGAATGGACGCCCATTACATTCCCTCTATACATCTTTGAGGGGAATGTTTGAGAAGCTTCACAGCTTCATGCCTCTTACCGCCACACCCGAGCAGCAGAAATCATACAGGAATGCAACAATGGTGGGCGTGTTTCTCGCAGCACTGGATCCAGAGTATGAGGCTGCACGTTCACAGATTCTGGCGGACTCAACTATTCCTCCCATGGAGGAGGCTTTTCATAGGTTGAGTAGGATTACTGTACCCTCTGCAGCCACTAGTCAGAATCCCTCAGCCATGGCAGCCAACAGGGGCCGTGGCTCTCATTACCAGGGCCGTGGACGTATTCCCCGTGGAAGGGGTGGCCGCACTAGGCCAACATGCTCATATTGTCACAGAATCGGCCATACTGAGGATACATGCTACTCAAAGCATGGATTTCCTGCATCTGCACGAGCTGCTGAGCAGATAGAGCCTCCTTCTCCTGCTTCACTGGACCAGCGCTTTGATGATCTGGTTGCCCGCCTCAGGGGCATTATACCACCATCTGGCCCAGCACCGACGACAGAGAGTCATACGGATGTTGCTGCTTCTGCATCTACGAGTACTTCAGGTAGTATACTTGCACTACATAGTAGTAGATTGGATACATTGCCATGGATCATGGACTCAGGCGCTACACATCATCTATGTGGCGACCAGAGTCTACTTTCAGGATATACTCAGATTCCTCCAGGACGGACAGTAGTGATTGCCGATGGCACTCACTCCCCCATCATGGGTCAGGGGGAGATTAGATTGACATCATCTATGCAGCTCAAGAATGTTTTACATGCACCGCAATTCTCTATGAATCTATTGTCAATCAGTCAGATTACGAAGGATCTCCAATGTCGAGCTATTTTTGATTCATCTTCTTTGATTTTTCAGGACATCCGTACGGGCAACGTGATTGGTCATGGCTATGAGCAAGGAGGCCTCTATCGTCTGAACCAAACCCCGTTTGCTGGAATCACCTCTTCTCCCGTTGGACAAGCATCTCCTCTCCTGTGGCATCTGCGCCTAGGTCACCTACCGCTTCAGAAGTTGTGTCATGTCTTACCTTATAGTCTTCCTCACGCATCTATCAAGTGTGAGGCGTGTCAGTTGGGAAAACATCACAGGTCGTCGTTTCCCAGTAGTCAAGGTCGGAGTAGTAACTCCAAATTTGAGTTGTTTCATGTTGATGTCTGGGGTCCAAGTCGTGTTCCCGATCATCAGGGACACAGGTATTACATTGTTTTTGTGGATGATTTCTCTAGAGCATCATGGGTATTTTTAATGAAAAATAAGTCTGAAGCTGGAAATATTATTATTCACTTTCTAAATGAAATTCAGAATGTTTTTTCCACCACTGTCAAATTTTTGAGAAGTGACAATGCTTTAGAATTGTGCACCAATAATCTCGCAAACTACTACAATTCTAAAGGAATTGTTCACCAAACTTCCTGTGCCCATACGTCTCAACAAAATGGGGTTGCAGAAAGAAAACACCGTCACCTTCTTGATGTCACAAGGTCTCTTCTCATTCAGAGTCATGTTCCGTATTCCTACTGGGGTGATGCAGTTCTTACTGCATGTTATCTTATAAACCGTATGCCCTCGTCCGTCTTGAATGAACAGATTCCCTTCTCACTTATTTATCCTGACAAGGATCTGTTCACTCTTACCCCTCGTGTGTTTGGGTCTGTCGCATTTGTCCATCAGTTGTCGCCTGGTTTGGATAAGCTCTCCCCTAGGGCTATCAAGTGTGTCTTTGTGGGGTACTCCAGAACTCAAAAGGGGTACAAGTGTTTTGACCCTCTGCGTCGGCGGTATATGATCAGTGCAGACGTTACATTCTTTGAGTCCATCATGTATTTCTCAGACTCTGGGAACATGCAGCCACCATCCATATCCCCTGATACTGTGTTCATGACACCACCAACATCTCAATCACCACCACCACCACCACCACCACCGTCATCAATAGTACCTCCATTACCATTCCATTACACCCGGAGGCCAAATCAAGCTCATGGTCCTGACCAGTCAACTAGCTCGCCTACGGTATGTAATGAGAATATTAATGTTGATGAATCTGACGACATTTCTCAGCAGGGTGCATTACAGGAGCATGGTGATACCATGGCGGACCTAAATGTTCCAATCGCTCTACGCAAGTCGAAGAGAAGCTGTGTTCAGTATCCAGTATCAGCCGTGGTGTCGTTTGAGAGGCTATCTGGACCATTCAAGACGTTTGCATTAGCACTTTCAGATACAGCCATTCCACGGAACCATCATGATGCTATGCAGGATGCTAGATGGCGACTAGCAATGGAAGAGGAGATGGAGGCACTTCAGTCTAGAGGAACCTGGAGTTTGGTTCCTATACCTCCAGATGTTAGCCCGGTGAGTTGCAAATGGGTGTTTACAGTTAAGCACAATGCAGATGGTTCCATTGACAGGTACAAGGCACGCCTTGTTGCTCGGGGCTTCACGCAGACATACGGGGTAGATTACCTCGACACCTTCTCCCCTGTAGCGCGTCATTCCACTTTACGGATACTGTTATCTGTTGTTGTTGCTAAAGACTGGCCACTATATCAACTAGACGTAAAGAATGCCTTTTTGTATGGAGATTTGCAGGAGGAAGTCTATATGCAACAGCCACCTGGTTTTGCTGTTGAGGGGGAGTGTTCCAAGGTTTGCAGATTGCATAAGGCCATCTATGGTCTTAAGCAGAGCCCCAGAGCATGGTTCCAAAAGCTTTCAGACCTCTTTGAGAAACAAGGATACAAACGCTCCAATGCTGATCATTCCTTGTTCGTGCAGAAGAAGGCGAGAGGTATCATTGTAATCATGGTTTATGTTGATGATATCTTGATTACAGGTGATGATGACCAAGGCATTAAGCAAGCAAAGGAAAGGCTGGGAAACGAGTTTGTCACTAAGGACTTGGGAGTCCTTAGATACTTCCTGGGGCTGGAATTTGCGAGAAATCCATACGGATTAGCCATGACACAGAGGAAGTATGTCACAGATCTACTGAGTGAGACAGGTATGCTAGGGTGTCGACCTGCTACAACACCAATGGACCCTAGCATGAAGCTGTATGATGATGACACGGAAGAGGTGGATCAGAGAAGGTACAGAGAACTGGTAGGCAAATTACTGTATGTCACTATCACTAGACCTGATATACAGTTTGCAGTGAGTCGTGTGAGCCAGTTCATGGAGCAACCACGCCAGGTCCATATGGATGCCATACACATGATTCTGAGATATCTAAAATCATCTCCAGGTGCAGGCTTGCTATTTAAGAAAGGAAAGGAGATTTCTGTTACAGGATGTGCGGATGCAGACTATGCAGGATGCCCCAAGGACAGGAAGTCAACGTCAGGGTTTGCAGTCTATGTTGGAGATGCTCTAGTTTCATGGAAGAGCAAGAAGCAGACAGTAGTAGCTAGATCCAGTGCTGAATCAGAATATAGAGCTATGGCCCAGGCGTGCACAGAAATGATGTGGGTAAAATCCTTGCTTGCAGACCTATGTATTGATATACCTCTTCCTATGATGCTGGAATGTGACAACCAGGCCGCCCTGTTCATTGCAAAAAACCCAGCTTTTCATGAGAGGACCAAGCATATTGAGGTCGACTGTCACTACATACGTGACATGATTCAGAAGGGGTTCATTGCTACATCTCACGTTACATCAGCGAATCAGACTGCTGATATCTTCACCAAAGCATTATTAAAAGGCCCATTCCAGAAGTGTGCGTCCAAGCTGAGCATGATTGATATCTATGCTCCATCTTGAGGGGGAGTGTTGACGTATATGTTGACGCACAGACTACTTTGTATCTCTTTGTTATTTTTATTTTCTTGTTAGTCTTCTTGTGTAATTTACCCATAGGCTACTCTCCTATATAAGAGAGCCTAGGGCTGAGGAATAGAACAACTCACTCGCGTTTCCCAACAGATACCACACCCATACCATTTAGATGGTATCCAATCCTTGAGAAAGAGCACCAACTTTTTCCATTTGTTATTCTATTTTAAATAATATACAGAAAAGTCTTTGAATCATACACTCAATTTCAATGTCATAACTGAGCTTTACAAATTAAAAATATGGTACACAAGCTTTAGAGTTGATCTAATGTGATTTCGTGGAACTGTGAATTAAGACTAGAAAATTAATATGATTAACTCAATTCCATCAGGGGTCGTCGTTTGGGGAGTTACCCCCCAAAATCCATTTCTCTACCCCTCTTGTGGGGCCCACTCTCTCTCCATCAAAAAATATATACTATACCATCGTATCATCTAAAATTTATAATATACTCAACTTCTACTCACTATTTCAAACTTCAATACAATCACATCACAACAACTACCCACTTTTTCAAATTTCAATACAATCACATCACAATAACTACCCACTTTTTCAAATTTCAATACAATCACATCACACAAACCCTCTCAATTCCAAACCCACCAACCAAACACCAAAACACAAAAAAGGTTACCCTCCCCCAGATAACCCATAAACCAAACGCACCCTTAAGTTTTAAACCACATTGAAACGAATTTTGAAAATTAGATAATGCATTGTTACTTTTTAAGTTCAGGTATGAGCTGAAGTGTATAATTCATGAACTTTTCTGAAATATACTTTTATTTTTAAGCTACATGGTTACATGCCAAAGCTAAATATATGAGGACAAACCATGTGATCTTTTATCTCTTGATGACAAAATGAACAAATAATTCAAACTTAAGATAGTAAATCATTGCAACGATACAACGAAACAATATGCCTATGAATAAAATGGAAAATATCACCTTCAGTCACAGAAACATCACTTCTAAATAGAATAAAAAATGTTGGCTACAGTCAGTGTTGCAGTAGTCGACCGACTAAGCCGACTATTCAGTCCGACTATGAGGTGGGGGTCCCAACTGAATAAAGTCGGCCAATAGTCAGCCTAACCGAATAATCGGTCTGATTATTAGGTCGACTAGTAGTTAGCTGCTAGAAATTTTTTATATTTATTTAAATTATCAAGAAATTGTCATTTTTTAATTTTAGCAAGAATCTATGTAGCCAACCCTACTTATAGTGGGAGAAGGCTTCGCCATTTTTTTCCTTAAGAATTGCCATTTGTCATGATATTGTCAAAAATGTCAAAGCTCTGTATATGTACGGTGTTAATAGATACTTTTATATTGGATTCTTGTTTACACCAATTTAAATGGTCTGGTGGTAGTGCATTGTGCCTACGACTCAAAAAACTAGGGTTCAACCCTCCCATCCTGAGGGGGTTGCATTAGGTAATCGACAACAGCTAACATAAAAAAATAGTCGAATCTTTCAACATGAATTTGAAAAAGAATCCATATAACCGACCTTACTTATAGTGGGAGAAGCCTTAGCCTTTCAATGCATGGCTTCAAGTTATATTCAATTAATTATTTCAAGGATGGAAAATATTTAAAATTGCCCTACGTATGTTCTAGTGAGGTTGGGCCAAAACAATGTCCTGCACTAGCACCTAACGAAGATCTTCATTGTTCCGATTTGTCCAAATCAATCTACAATCATGATGAAAGGATGTAATTTGGTCAAATTCCAACCTTTCCAAATCATGAGATTTAACTTTCTCAATCTATCTTACTTAGGGATAAACCTTCCCAACAAACAAAAATACTGCTCCTCTGAGAGAAGTATCATGAGTGACTTTTACAAACTCTAGGTAAGAAATACCTGTGGTAGATCCTTTCTCATCATTTCAGCAAATATAGTTCCATTTTGACCTTCATTGACATAATCAAGTTCCTCAAAAAAGCGAGCAGCCCATTCGTCAACTAAACCAACAACATCAATGGACACCTAAAGCATCAATGGAATGATTAGTTTCATGAAAACGGAACGCTAACCTCAGAGATGAAGTGAAGAAAACTATATACCTGGGGAAATTTTCGAAGAGCCAGTCCCAATTTGCGAATTATGAACAGATCTATCGTCACCGTCTCAAGGACAAAAGGTCGTTGTACTTTGACAGCCACCAGATCCCCATTTTCTTTTAACCGTCCTTTGTATACCTGACCTAGGGAAGCTGAAGAATTTCCAAATATTTAGTATATAGAGTCATTTAACAAAAGACGCTCCTAGAAATAAGAGATGAACAAAGAGGTGACTAAATGAAAAACAAAAAAATTACCAGCAGCTATGGGAGATGGGCTGAGCTCAGAATAAATCTCATACCAGGGCTGACCAAGCTCTTCTTCTAGAAGGGACATTGCCACATCATCAGGGAAAGAAGGAACCTTCAATCAGTGTTAAAGCATTTTTTAAGAAAACCCAAGTATACGAGACAAATGATGGAATGCAATAAGAACACAGAAAAGAAGCGTGGCATTGTTTAAAAAATATCAGAAAAGAAGCATGATATTATTTAAAAAACACCAGAAAAGAAGCAAGGAAGGACAACCACGAAATTACCTTATCACACAATTTCTGCAGTTCAGTCATAGCTGCAGGAGATAATATATCTGGTCGAATACTCAGGGCTTGCCCCAGTTTTATATATGCAGGGCCCAAAGACGTAACTATCTCTCTCAGCTCAATGGCTCTCGCAACTTCATTCTGAGATAATTTTATTTTTTTTAGAAACATTATGATAAAAAGATGAACACCGTATAAAGAAACTTCAGGCATATCCAAAACAACAATGAAAAACTATAAGCCAGCATGCTGCACAATCATTCTTTTCTAGAAGGCCGTTTCAGATGTGATTGGCACAACAGACTGCCTCACCAGACAATTGGATGGTTACTTCAACAGTCCAGTATTATCTGTGTGCTCACTCAGAACTTGGATACAGCAAATATGAAATGCATCAATATTCATAAATCAGTTGCAGAGAAATGGAAGTTTAAAAGAAATGAAGTAAGATGGTATCTTACGGGTTTCTAAAAAAAGGTGGTATATTAGAAAACAAAAAGGAAACCTTATACTTAAGCGACAATTGGTAACTCTAATATAAAGCATTGAGCCTAAATGAACACATAAATTGTTAAGTTATAACTCTGCACTGACTGTGAATGAGAATTAGGAAAAGACAAAAGCTTCTAACAAAAATGTGTGGATGTGACATGTCACAGAAATAGGCTACATGTTGGTACTAGGAAAGTGTTTCTTCGAAGAAATAGAGGGGGTATTAAGTGGAGGCAAGAAGCATCCCATCATATAACCCCACCAAATCTGCTTGGAAGCTTGCAACAGACACTTTGGATGGGAAAAGATTCCTAAAAGTTCAGAGCCGTTGATATCTCTCGGGTCATCCACACAGGTGGAACAAAATAATCCAAATGGCCACTATCATTTGTATTATAGTTAATAGCTGTGTGTGTGGGGGGGGGGGGGGGGTGTCAATGCACCTAGAATGCCAATATTCCACGGTGCTGATGGCAAGTAATCCCGTCCATGCCGAGGACAAGTCATATGTTTTGGGAGTATTGTCACTGGCATGCCGCCAATATCGCCTCAAATATTAGCGGACACTAGGGCATGCCTCTCCATGTCACCCGTTTCATTTACCTTTATATGTTTAGTTTATTTCTTATGTTATTAACTTAAATATATATAAATTAGTTCCTAATTTAGCTAAAATATTCACTGTATAATTAGTTAAAAGACTATGTAAGCTATATGTTAGTAGTCTATTGGAAACTTAAATTCCTAAAAGAAAATCTTTACCATATAATCGCAGATACCGATTAATATGAATTTCCAGAGGTAACCTGCTAACTTGTATTGCTACGCCGCTGCATTTTTGGAGTCTAACGACCAATATGACAAGCTGACACTGTTTTATAAATCCAACTAAGTTCTATTGATTAGAAGATCAACCATTTCACCATAAGCCAGGTAGTGCCACTATCTACTTTTAACAATTAATTTTTAATCAAGACATATACCACACCTAAAGATGTATAGAAGGTTGCAAATTACCTCTTTAATCTTCTTGTTTATCAAATCTGCGATGAGATGAGAAAGAAATCCACCAGCAACAGACAACAATGTATAGAAGGTTGCAAATTACCTCTTTAATCTTCTTGTTTATCAAATCTGCGATGAGATGAGAAAGAAATCCACCAGCAACAGACAACAGTTGAATAATGCGAGTTGCAACAGCACGGGGACGTTTTCCCCAGTATGCAGCTATGATATCGGGATCATACACTAATGGTAAGGCCTCAGTGTTTTCTGCGCCAGAAACCTGATGCCCAAGATAACAGTCATGGCCTTTGCATGGAAAGAGTACGACTAGAATAATATGCCAGTACATAAATGCAAGAACCAATATATAAATGCAAGAATCATCAATTTCTTCTAAAAGAATCTGCATACATTTCTATCAAAAAGAAATTATGCATACAAGTAACAATGTGTGAAGGCAGAACTTCGTAATGTATAACAGCTACATTCACAGCAATCATACTTCAAGAAAAAATATACTTTTGAAAGAGAAAAACACTATCATCAATGTTAGAGTAATCGAAACTCTGATGTGTTATTCCATAGAGCCATCGGGTCTCTTATATAGGGAGAAAACCCTTGGGTAAATTACAGAGTCTTACAAAGCATAAGTAGTAATAGCATAAGTAGTAATTACGGAACAATAAAACGTAACATAAATAAGTCTCTACACTCCCCCTCGAGATGGAGCATAGATATCTATCATGCTCAGCTTGGAAGAACATCTCTGGAAAGGTCCTCTGAGCAGTGGCTTGGTAAATATGTCAGCAGTTTGATCCTCTGAACTGACATGAGAGGTGGAAATGAAGCCCTTCTGAATCATGTCTCTAGTAAATGACAATCCACCTCGATGTGCTTTGTTCTCTCGTGAAAAGCCGGATTATTGGCAATAAACAATGCTGCCTGATTGTCACATTGGAGATTCATAGGCAAGGGGACATCTATAGTCAAATCTACTAAGACTGCTCTAACCCACATCATTTCTGCAGTTGCTTGTGCCATGGCTCTATACTCGGATTCCGCACTGGACCTCACCACAACAGTCTGTTTCTTGCTTTTCCAAGAAACTAGGGAGCTTCCTATGAAGATAGCAAATCCAGAAGTGGATTTACGATCCCTTGGACACCCTGCATAATCTGCGTCTGCACAAGCTGAAATAGACAGATCCGTATCTTTCCTAAATAGCAACCCTGTGCCTGGGGAAGACTTCAGATATCTCAATATCATATACAAGGCATCCATATGAACTTGCCTTGGCTGCTCCACAAACTGACTCACCCGGTTTACTGCAAGGGCAATATCCGGTCGTGTTATAGTAATATATAAGAGTTTACCCACCATCTCTCTGTACCTTCTTTTGTCCACCTCCTCGGTATCATCATCGTACAGCTTCATGCTTGGGTCCATAGGTGTACTTGAAGGTCTGCATCCAGTCATTCCTGCTTCAGCTAGCAAGTCCGTGACATATTTTCTTTGAGTCATCACCATTCCTTGTGCATTTCTTGCAAACTCTATCCCCAGAAAATATCGTATCGTGCCCAGATCCTTCGTAATGAACTGGTTCCCCAACAGGGACTTGGTTATCTCAATTCCCTGAGCATCATCTCCTGTGACCAAGATGTCATCAACATATATCATAACAACAACAGTACCTCTAGGGGTCTTCTGGATGAACAATGAATGGTCCGCATTTGATCTCCTGAACCCCTGTTGTTCAACTAGCTGAGAAAGCTTCTGGAACCATGCTCGGGGACTTTGTTTGAGGCCATAGATAGCCTTATGAAGTCTGCACACCATCTGAGTCTCCCCCTCAGCAGCAAACCCTGGTGGCTGCTGCATGTAGACTTCCTCCTGCAGGTCTCCATACAAGAACGCATTCTTGACGTCAAGCTGAAAAATGTTCCAGTTACGTACCACAGCAACAGATAGGAGGATGCGAAGAGTGGAGTGTCTAGCCACCGGTGAAAAAGTATCCAAATAATCTACCCCATACGTCTGGGTAAATCCCCGTGCTACAAGTCTTGCCTTGTATCTATCAAGACGTCCATCCGCATGATATTTTACCGTAAAGATCCACTTGCAACTCACCGCGGAGGCACCTGGAGGAATGGGAACAAGAGACCAAGTCCCTCGAGACTGCAGCGCACGCATCTCTTCTTCCATGGCTAGACGCCAGCAATCAATCTTCATGGCATCTTGATAGGTCCGTGGAATCTCAACAGATGAGACAGCAGCGACAAACTTCTGGAAGTCCCCATTGAGACGATGAAATGAGACATGAGAGGCAAGAGGATATGAGACACATTGTCTTCGCTGCTTCCTTTGAGCAATGGGCCGATCCAGATCATCTATTATTGTGTCGACCGGATGATCCTCGTCCTGCTGTAGAGGCTCCTGCACTGGTGCATTTTCTAACCCATCATTAGTGATAACATCAGAACATACCTGAGGCGTGTTGGATGGTTGACATGTAGCTTGAGCTGGCCCTGTACGCCTTGTATAGAACTTAGGAAAAGGCTCAATCGGAGGTGGTGGTGGTGGTGGTGGTGGTGGAGTAGAGGATTGACCCAGGCTTGGAGGTGGAGGTACATAGACACTAGAATCTGTGGATGTGGAGGAGACCAATCTGTCACCTGTAGGAGAGAAGTACATGACGGGTTCGAAAAATGTAACATCAGCGCTTACATAGTACTTGTTATGAACGGGGTCATAGCAGCGATATCCTTTCTGTGTCCTGGAGTAGCCCACAAAAACACACTTGATAGCCCTAGGAGCAAGCTTATCAAGTCCTGGAGACAAGCGGTGGACAAAGGCAACAGTGCCAAAAACCCGAGGTGTAAGAGTAAACAAATCTCTGTCAGGAAAGAGAACAGA
>JAZKJV010006410.1:107500-379839 GCA_037367405.1 Ottelia alismoides | reverse complement strand
TTTGTTTGAAGTTCATGAGGGTTTTTTGGGGTAATTTACAGGGTCGATGGGGGTAATTATGTTGTGCAAAAGGTTGTAGAGGTAATTTAAAAAATTTATAGGGTCTGCCCGGTAAAAATCCCTATATTTAAAGCGGTGAGTTTCTATTAAAAAACCTCCCGAATCAAGTCTGATCTGTAGATATCTCTCTCGTGGGAGTGGAGATGAATCATGTTACTTCCTACAAACCCGAATGTTGACGAGGGCAACAAGAAGAGGTGTGTGAGAGAGATGGAGACTCTCAAGACTCTTCTATATCTCAAGGACATGAAATTTTAAGGACTTTGCTCTCCAAAAATTGTTGCAAAAGAGAGAGCATTGCTCTCCTTTAATACTTATCATAATCGATGGCCATAGGAGAGAATGTCTCATCATAATCGATGCTTTCTCTCTATGTGTAACCCTTGGCTACGACCTATTCTTTGAAGGTCCCCACCTTCCGATGAATCTCCATTTCATCACTTTATTCTTTCATTTTGGCCTTTCAACCCTATCCAAATACATGTAAAATCATTATTTTATAAAAATTAACATTCATTATTTATTATATAATTAAAATAATTGTTTAAAGCTGAAACAAAAGAATAAAGAAAATAAAAGAAAACGGAATAAAATGCCAAAGGTATTTTACGACACCAAATCCCGAGACCCAGGCATCATGATGATTAGGTCGATAAGGAATAAAGTAGGGGGAGATAACGGTCAAAAACATAATAAAAACCTCAAATAATTTCAATTTTAGGGTATATTTTATTCTTTGTTATTCATTCATCAAATAAAGAAATTTTGTACATGAAAGTTGTAGAAAAAATATAAATAAAAAATAAATTTGATTTCATATAAAAACAATACATATTTGTATTTTTATACTCAGAATAAGAATTCGAAACCCGAACTTCTGAAACTTGTACTTTCCCCATATAAATCAAAATGCACCAAAATCACTTTTATTTATATATAACTTTTGATAAGCTATTTAGTGAAGGTGGTTTCATTTAATGTAGAGTTAATATGCAAAGTTAGGTTCTGGACCCTATTGTATAATATACTTGAATAAAATATTCATTTTATTTATTTTTATATTTTCATGTTTTTAATTTTTTTAATAATTTTGTAAATATTATTTATAACACTTATACATATTGAGAATACAATAAAACCACAATGAAAACAATAAATAATATATAAAAATACATATATGCATATACTATACTTATACATGTGTATTTAATACCCTATTTATTTAAGTGCACATATAACATAGGAAAATGCATTAAAATATATTTGTGCATATTTAAATAAATTTACAAATATATAAATTAAGTTTAAAATAATAAAATATAAAATACAAAAAATAAAATATATAATATATGTAAATATACCCATAAGTATACTTGTAGATAATAACTTATGATAAATAATTTCATAAAATAAATAAAAATAGTAGTTATATACTACATAAATTATGAAATATTTTTTATTTTATACCCTAAAATTAATTAATTCATTATCGATTTAACATCGATTTTACCATTTTTCCATTAGATTTTTGGTTGGTCCACGTGGACCAACCAAAAGCAAACCCTAGTTGACATGGGTCAACTCTTCGACCCAGGTCACCTAATCGCTTGATAGAGAAGACACCTTGTCTTCTCCCTCATTTCCCGGATGTTTCATCACTCGCTTCGACTAGATTTTTCATAAATCCTTTCGCAGATCATCCCTAATGCACGACTAATCCTAAAAACCCATGTATATACCCTCGACTCGTCTGAAATCGTCGGTCAATAAGGGTCTCTGTAATATGTATAAATAAAACCTCCTACATTCTTCTAAGGTTTGATCCTTCTCCGAGCCCTAATTTCCCCATATTTTTGCATGTTTGATCCCGGTGACAACGAGGTTACCCCCGAGGTGTTGGCATGTGAATCTGAGGAGGTGATCCAAGGCATCGCTCCGGCAACGTCTTGCTCCTTGTGTCACAACAAGGTTAGAGTTGTGCTTTTCTATTCCTAGGTAGATTTCGTTCCGTATTTTCAATTCCGCATCTTATTTCGCCTTTAGATCTTTAGTATAGCGTAACCAATCGATACGTTCGCTGGAGCCGTTAGGGCTCTAGACATTCCACCGTGATTTCGACCATGTTCTGATCCCATTACACTACCATTTCAGTCCCTCCATGTTCTATATCTCATCACCACTTTGTTTCACCTGGTCTCTCTCAGATCAGTCCACCTGTGCTCCTTCCTTCGACATTCATTGGAGCACTTCCACCACCCCATTTCACCCCATGCAGTAGCTTTAAATTGGCTCGAGGCGAATCACCTCTAGACTGCGATCGTTCTTCTGTAGGTTAGTGATGAATCCCAAACTCAAGAGTGTCATGAGCTCGGGTTGGCCCAAGTTGCGCTTGGGCCGGTGAAGATGAGCTTTGTGGGGGGTTAAAGAAAAGATTGGCGAATCGGGAGTAGATATCCCCCAGTCAGTCATCTTGGATGGTGAGAAAAAGAATCGGGAGTTCTAAGTATAAGATAGGATTTTACTCCTACTTGAAGCAAGCAAATGAATCCAAACCCTGTTTTTCACGCTCAACACGGTGAAGGACCCAAAATCGAGTTTGATTAATCTGGTTTGATTTTAAGTGTGAATTTTTCAAGCAAGTAGCAAAGGTTACACGAACTATAGGGGAGTCGGCTAAAAGCCGGATGCGCCTTCCCTGTTTAACATGTCGCCTAAGATACCAACGCCCTTCCTTTCTCAGCTCCTATCACCAACCGAAAGTTCAAGGACCTGCCCCTATCTACCTATAGAGTAGGCGGAGGCTGACAAGGCTATAGCTTCACCCCTATCTACCTGCGGAGCAGGCGGAGGCTATTAGCAACTTGTCGTGGTGCACCGCAATTTCACCCCTATCTACCTATCGGAGTAGGCGGAGGTTACTTGGCGCTGGTCAGTTGAACCCAAAGCTCAGCCGGTGATATTTGCTCGGATCGGGGTATGCGATATGGAAGGCAGGGATTTTGGCTCTACCTTAGGGTGTGCACACACACTCTAGTACCCTCCCTCAGCCTGAAAACAAGGTCGGGGTTAATCTCCCGCAAACAGAATTTCTAATTTTATTGATTTTTTTGGTCAATTTTTTCTAGCAATCCTGGTTTTAAGTTAGGTGACCACTGGTTTAGTCCAATCACAAAGCACGCCTATCGTCCAGTCCCAATTTCCTTTTTATCCTAAGTTTGAAAACCAAGGGGAAGGAGTCGAGAAAAGTCGATGCAAGATAAAACAATGATGGTATGCAAAGTAGAGAGGACTTACAATGATCCTTTCGCTTTTTTATGCAGGATGTGAAATAGAATTGAAAATTTTATTCTATATGCAATGTAGACGATAAAGCTGCTCCTAAACATGCAGTTCTATTAGCGAGTGAAGCACATATTGATTTTAGCTAGATCTGTGGTCTAATTGCATCTTTTATGTGTGAAGTGTTGTCCTAGAAATTTATGAGCACAAGCAAGTCCTAAAGTAGCTCTAAGAGCTGCAAGTGCAAGCCTATTCTACGTAAAAGCAATCCACACAGCACACGGGGACACGTTTCCACTATACTTACACACGCGAGAACCCAAACGGGAACCGCTGGAAAAATGCAAAAATAGAATAAAAGAAATTACAAGTCCTCTCAAATCTCTCAAATTATTTAATGCAAGCTCTTCGGTTCGCCTGGCGAAGCGCCTTCGACTCCTCGTTTCTTTGCACGAAAATAAATTGAGGTCAGATAAAGGATGACATAAAATACACAAAAATAAATGATAGAGAAATATTCACAAGAAAAGTCGGGAATCAGACTACCCAGGGATGGAAAATCTAAACTCAAAATTCTCTAAGAATTATCCTAAGCCATGCCTCCCCGGTAATGTCACCATTTTGAGAAGGCCTCGTCTACCTTTGTTAATTCGAGAGAGTTATCGATCAAATCAGATGTTAAGTTCGTTGCAGTCGGGTATCAAGACTTTATCAAAAACACCACTAAGACTTAATGAGAAATCAAGTTCAAGGGGCAGATTTATTTTACTTGGGCAAGCTCAAGGTCGAACTCAGGGAGGCAGTTGTCTCCTTAGGTAAATTTTCAGTTAATTTCAAGATTAGATTTTTAGAAGAATATTTCTGATCTTTTTTAGGAAATTTTATGCAATGAAGGAAAACAATGCAATATCAGGCCAAATTTGCAAGTTAAATCAATAAATATGGTCAAATAAAGTCCAAATTAATGAAAACTTGGCCAGATGATGGAATGCAATGAAATTAAGTGTCTACGATTTTTTTTGGAATTTTTAGACTCTAGATGAGTAACTACGAATAAAATATGAATGCAGGACCGTTTTACAAAATTAATTCTAATAAATACCAGAAACATTATTTTTTGATATAAAAATTATCCTAGATAAGTCTAAGTAAGAGGAATCCAGGAAAATTAATAACCCTAAAAATCTATGTGAATTGGACCTATTAAAAATCAATTAAGCAAATTATTATTTGATTTAATTCAAGCCTCGTGATGTGTTTAAATGCAATGATTTTTGGCACAATATAGAGCAACTTATTCCAGGTCTAATATGATTTTATGGTGATTTTTAGAGCAACAAAGAATTTAATATTAAATTAAAGGCACACAATGGGCAAAATATATCAAATTTCACCAAAATGATATTTATTAAATTCAAGGTGGCTCAAAAAATAAGACATGCATCACATAAGATAGAGGACAAGTTAAACTACAACATGTAATTTTTAGAATTTAAAAATGATGAAATGTGGACACCTAAATATGTGTGCAAAGACAGGGGACCAAAATGCAATACAGAAAATAAAATTTCTTAAAATAAAACGTATAGACAGGGACTTAAGTGCAAATACCTATAATGCGAGGGTATGGATGAAAATTCCCACGGAGACACGTGTTCCTCACGTGACGCGCCTGACAGGGACCAAAATGCAATTTCTGAAATGTTCTAAGGCCTCTGTGTAATTTCCCCAGACCTCACGTGAGAGACACGTGAGGGGGCTCGGCTCGGACGTTGTTGGAGGCTCGGGCAGAGGCTCGGATGGCTCTGGAGGTTTGGATCAGCTTCGGACGCTCCGAGCCTAGGTTCAGAGAATCCACATGGCGAAGGCTGAGCCGCTAGATCGAGGTCGATCCAACGGTGCGTGATGCGATTGACGTGGCGCGATCAAGGACCGTCAGATCAGAGAGATCGAACGTGTGAATGATGATGACATGGCTTGCTGTATACCGTTGGATCTCTTTGATCTATCCAACGGTATCCGAAAGTCGATGAAGAGGCGACGTGGCTTGCCGAGGTCCGTTAGATCATGAAGATCAACAAATGTGGGCGTTGTCCACGTGTCGTGATGAGAACCGTCGGATCGAGAAGATCCAACGGTAGCTGGGAGTCTTCTTTTCCGGTCTGCCGCCTCCTGCGGCGGACTTGGCGGGCTCCGCCGATGATGCTCTGGCTCCGCCGCCTTCGTATGAGGTCATGGAAGCTTGCTGGCGACGCTTGTATGTCTCAAATCAATCGTAGAAGCGTCATAAGTTCGCCAGAGGTTCTGGAGGCTGCTGG
The DNA here is from genome assembly GCA_037367405.1 of Ottelia alismoides. Taxonomy (NCBI): domain Eukaryota; kingdom Viridiplantae; phylum Streptophyta; class Magnoliopsida; order Alismatales; family Hydrocharitaceae; genus Ottelia; species Ottelia alismoides. Next base: position 374,182 of record JAZKJV010006410.1, on the reverse strand, counting down.
AGTCAATCGAAGACCGATGGCGATGAAGCTCAAAGCGGCTCCAGTGTGAAGTCCGGCCAATGAAGATTTATGGTTCCTGCAGGGTTAGCTTTTGCAAGAAAGCATGTGCAATGTGCTCGTGAGGTGCGTGTGAGTGCAGTGAGGCCTGAAGGACTAGTGAACGATTGTTGATGGTCTTCCTCCGCCATGGCGGCGGAGCTTTGGTCGGAAGATGACGCTAGGCGTTGTCGGAGTTATCTAAGGAGTGCGCGAAGGTGAGAGCTCCAAGGCAGAGCTCGGTGGATAATTGGGAGAGGCGTGACGTTGAACGGAGGAGCGAAATAAATTAAGAGAAAAACGACGAGGGAGAAGATGGAGATCAGAGAAGACAATGGATGATGCTACCTGAGGTCTGATGCTCGAGGAAAAGCTCCTGGTCGTCGCTCGAGGGTCGGCAGCTGGCCCGAGCTCGTGCAGCTCGTCGAAGAGGCTGCGGCACGGCGTGCTACACCGTGGATCTCACCCAGAGAAGATAGCATCGTCTTCGCTCAATTTCTCGCCTAATTGTTGTCACCAATAGGAGGATAGGAGCTTTGGGTATCTCTCTGCAAGGACGGATTCCGTGGAAAGTGCCTGATGGTGGAGCATTTAAAGGGAGAAGGTTGAGGTGCATGTGATGGAGCGACGAGGTTCGTGGAGCATGTGGAGCGACGTGGTGGATTGTCATGGAGATCATGGAGGCTGGCGAGGACGAGGGAGGTATGGGCGACGTCGTGGAGGTGACAGGGGGCTGAGCAGGTGGCTGGAGTGGAGCCAAAAATAGAAAGGGGGCGGAGCTGTCGCGAGGTGGGTGACATGGATGAGGCTTCTTCGGGAGGTAGGAGACGACGTCTTAGCCGTTGGATCTAGTGATCCAAGGACGAGGAGGTAGGAACGAGGAAGCGGCTAGGATTAGATCATGGTGGTGCGATCGAAGGGTCATGATCGAGCCACGTGGCATCACGGGGAGCGACGCTAAAGAACGGTGGAGATTAGATCTGGGTAGCGCCATCGAAGGGTGTAGAGAGCGCCGCGTGGCGTGTGAGAGATGGGCACTGGTGGATGGATGAGATGGCATCGGGGCTTTGATCGAAGGGTGGTAATCGGCTGCGAGGAAGAACGGCTGAGATGGAGGCATCTTGGAGAAGATCGAGTGGCACATGATGTGCTACGTGGCGGGCTATGGTTCAGGCGAAACGTGTGGTCTGGATAAGATCTGGGGATAGATCGGACGACTGAGAGATGATGCGGCATGGAGGGCCAAGATCTGAAGAAGAAGAAGAAGAAGAAGATCTAACGGCCAAAAAGGCAAGGCACGTGGCGGGCAATGGAGTGGGCCGTGTGGCGCAACCAGAGGGCGCCACATGGCCCAATCTGGTTGGCTGAAAAGAATGTGAGATAAGGGGGAGAAGATGAACGAATTTGGAAAAATCAAAAACATTGAAACTTGTAGATCTCGATGATATCTACAAGTTTCATGTTGACTAGAAATGGAACGAGGTCATATAGTAAGAAAATACAAGGGCACAAATATACATACATATAGTGCACAATGGGGGCCCCAAAACCCAAGTTTTGCATACGAGCTCCGATTTAAATGAAATTGATCTTACTTTGAAGGTCTCTGGATGTATATTAATTTAAAGTGAGTAGACCTAGATCAGAGGCTGTATGGGAGAAATATGTGCATTCTAAGGTCCATGGTCCTTAACTTGGTTTGGGGTTTTATTGGGCAATTGTTCAAGTTAGCAATTTTTTTGGTAATTTTCTTGTATTTCCGTCTTGCAATATGTACAGTATAGAGTGAATTTTACAAGTGAGTTGGGCTTCTCATTTAATGCAGATGCAAAAGCTAAGATGCAAATGTTATCAATGCTTGCATGAATGCTAATTATGTGATATAAGTGGAAATATGCAGCTAATTACTCAGGAACAAAGCTCTATTTTCAACTTTAAGAGTGATGAATCATGGATTCATCAGTTAGCATGTCTAAGGACCCAATATGGGTCGATTTCCAAAGGGAAGGAGGTTCTCCAAGTGGCCAGATTTCATCGACACTCCATGACCTCATCGTTGGGTCCCAGACTCATCTGATACCACCATTCGATGCGGATCATCAACATGAAGGAGTAGAGAGCCTCAACATTGCAGGAGGAGCCCCCGATCATGGGATTTTGGAGGAACAAGGGATTACACCTTGGTGTTCTTCCATGTTCTCCGTGAAGAGAAGGGACCGTCCAATGAAGGTGCATCTCCAGGTTATATTAGTGCCGGTTAGATCAAGACGGAACCGATACGGTCCCCGCCATCCGATGCACGTAGTAGATCGTCCCCAATCGTCGGATGGTGCGTAGAGGGGTATATTTCCTCTGTACCCTCTACCTTTGCATATTGTTTTAGTACCTAAAATATATCTGGAATGTAAATGATGTTGTAAATTTTACATAAAGCCCCCCAAACTTTCTTGTGTCTTACACCTGGGTCCATGCCAGCTCAGCGCACATGGTCCCCCATGTGATTTTGGCATTTTGCGGGCATGACTCTCCATGTTTTGATATTTATTTTTAGTATATAAACTTGTATTTTCAGTGTATAATTTGTGGGAAATTGTAAAGAGGATCTGAACTTTTATGTAATTGTAATATACCCCTACAGACGGCTTTAATTTAAATATTCATGGATTTATTGCAAGAGAGCCCCTGAATTTTGGTTTAGGGTTCGGAAATGGCTGAAAATTTCCTGTTTATTGCTAGTAGGTCTCTGCTAACACATTATTTTTATTTACTTGTTTATTTTTGTTAAAATACCTCATGTTTTTTATTTAATTTTGGAAATGCATGAAAATGCCTTAGATGATGTATTTTCTTGTCTTCATTTTATCTTGCATCTTGGTCTTTGTGTATTTATTAAAATTCTATAAGTGAGTATTAACCTATTTATGTTTTAAATACTAAAAAATATAAAACTACTTTGAAAATACCCAAAAATAATATTTTGCATATCTTATTATTTTACAACTCCAGGAACCAAAACCCCAGAAATAGAAAAAGAATGACTAAAAGTTTAAAAAACTCTAAATCCAGTATAAAAGGGAAAATCAACAAAATTCCAAAAAAATATTTACTTTTAATTATAAATTCTATTTATATTATCATTTATATTTTAATATTTACTTGGAGAAATTTGGATATTGTTTACTATTTGTAAATCTCAAATCAATTCGAGCTATTTATTTAATCCCTATTTTGGGAAATTTTTTTACTATAAAAATCCATAAAAATTAGCAAAAATCCTAAAAATCTCAAAAATAATAAAAATTATATATAAATATAAAATTATTTTATTCTTATACTTTTTAAATTATTTTTTCATTGTATTTATAAATATATTATCTTGTATTATATATATAGTTATATATTCCTATATTTTATCCATTAAAAAGAAAAAGGAAATTAAAAATATAAAAATATAAAAAGAAATAAATGTATAAAATTAAACACATACATACATACATATATATATATATATTAAAATCCAATATATATAATTAAAAATCCACACGAAAAGATCAAGAGGATAATTATGTACATAATTCACATTGATTAGGAATAATCATTAAGCTACCTGGCTTGCTCTCTGTGGTTTGACCTCTACATACGTATGCACTGTACATCTTTGTTTGTAGAGTAAAATAAATTGTGCATCACATTTGTAAGGTTATACATTGCTTATTCATATATTACGGGTACTTGTTGATGGAGCATGAGATCTTGTGATTGGTCGCCTCAGCGACAATCCATCTTCGCTTATTCAGTGAGTGGTCACCTTAACTTTCATTGGAGCACTTCCACCACCCCATTTCACCCCACGCAACATCTTTAAATTGTCTCGAGGCGAATAACCTCTAGCGTACGATCATTCTTCTATAGGTTAGCATGTCTAAGGACCCAATATGGGTCGATTTCCAGAAGGAAGGAGGTTCTCCAAGTGGCCAGATTTCATCGATGCTCCAAGACCCCATCGTTGGGTCCTGGACTCATCTAATATGACTATTGGACGTGGATCATCAGCATGAAGGAGTAGAGAGCTGATGAATCCACATTTCATCATCTTTATTCTATCATTTTGGCCTCAAAAACCTTGGCAAATGCATGTAAAAACCCTTAATTCCCGCATATTAGCATCCATGCATGTGCATGTAAATAGTGTATAAAATACTGTTTTAAAGACAAAGTATAGAATAAATAAAAGAAAAGAAAAAGAATAAATATTGTAAATATTTTATGACCTGAAACCCGAGACCTAGGCATCTTGATGAATAGGTCGACCAGGAATAAAGTAGGGGGAGATAAGGCCAAATACCAATGAAGATTTAATTCATTATTTATTCATTTTGAGACCTATTTTTTATTCGCTTTTTACACCTCAAATAAAGAAACTTTATACATGAAAGTTGTAGATAATTAAATAAATAAAAATTCAAAATTGATTTTCATTCAAAAATATTGTACAGATAAAAAGTTATGGTTTGAATAAAATCCCAAAATCCCAACTTCCCAGACCTGTATCTCCCTAATAAAAGCTCGAAATGCATCAAACTTACTTTAATTGTATATAACATTAAATAAGCTATTTAATGGCGGTGGTTTCGCATTTGGCGAAGCTATGGGTTTGAAAGTTGAGTTTTGGACCCTATTGTATACTTGTACAGATTAAAATATTCATTTAATTATTTATTCTTTATTTTTATAATTTCATATTTTTTATAATTTTGTAAATATTATTCATAATAATAGGTGTTATTAAAATCAAAATAAAAATACAAAGAAACACAAAATAAAATACTTGAATATAATACCTTGGTATAACACCTATATATATACCTATATAATTCATACTTTTATTTTATTAAGTGTACAAAATACCTCAGAAAATTAAATAAAAATATATTTAAGTATATACAAATATTCTATAAATTTATAAAATAATAAACAAAACAAATAAATTAAATATACAAAATAAAATAAAATATTAAAATACATAGATATATATGCCTATATAAGCCTAAAAAGGTAACTCTTATTTTTATACCTCATAAAAATAATTAAAACATATTAAAATACCTTAGAAAATTAATAAATATATTTTTATTTTATAACTACAACAACAACAACAACAACAAAGCCTTTTCCCACAATCAAGTAGGGTCGGCTACATGGATTCTTCGCCTCCATTCAGATCTATCTTGGGTCAATCTCGTACTTATATCCAGCAAACTAAGATCCTTCGTATAGTCTCTTTCCAACACTTCTTGGCCGTCCTCGCCCTCTCTTAGCCGGCTCAACATCCCAACACTCGCATCTCCTAACCGGTGCATCAGTTGACCTTCTTTGCAAATGACCAAACCATCTTAAGCGGTTTTCTCGCATCTTATCCTCGATCGGAGCTACACCAACTTTCTTTCTGATTGCATCATTCCGAATCCGATCTTTACGTGTATGTCCACACATCCATCTTAGCATTTTTCATTTCTGCTACAACCATTCTCTGCATATGTCTATGGTTCACAGGCCAACATTCAGAACCATAAAGCATAGCAGGTCTCACGGCTGCTTTGTAAAACTTTCCTTTAATTTTTAAAGGCATTTTCTTATCACAGAGAACAGCGGAGGCTCCTCTCCACTTTAGCCAGCCTGCATTTATTCTATTAGTAACATCTCCATCAATTTCTCCATCATGTTGCAAAATAGATCCAGATATCTAAAAGAATCTCTCTTCTGGATGTTATCGTCACCAATCTTCACCTCGATTCCTTCACCATTGCTTCCATCAAAGGTGCATTCCATATATTCCGTCTTAGCCCTACTTATACGAAAACTTTAGTCTCCAATGCATGTCTCCAACCTCAAGCTTCTCATTTACTCCATCTATAGTCTCGTCAATCAACACAATATCATCAGCAAATAACATACACCAAGGTAACTCATCCTGAATGTGACTTGTCAACTCGTCATAATCAAAGTAAAAAGAAATGGACTCAAAGCTGAACCTTGATGTAAACCAATGTTGAATCAAAATAGTCAGTCTTCCCCGTCGGGGTCCTTACACAAGATAAAGCCCTATCATACATATCCTTTATGAGATTAATGTATAGGACAGGTACTTGTCTCTTCTCCAAAACTCTCCACAATATCTCTCGTGGGACGGAATCAATAAGCCATCTCCAAATCAATAAAGATCATATGGAGATTCTTCCTTTTAGCTCTATAAATCTCCATTGTTCTCCTCAGCAAATGGATGGCTTCAATAGTTGAGCGACCTGGCATGAATCCGAATTGATTTTCTTTTATTTGGGAAACCTTCCTCAACCTTCTTTCGATCACACGTTCCCAAATTTTCATAGTGTGACTCATCAGCTTGATACCTCTATAATTTGAACAATTTTGAATGTCTCCTTTGTTCTTATAAAGAGGCACCACGATACTCCTCCTCCAATCTTCAGGCATTTTCTTGCTTCGCCAAATAACATTGAATAGATTCGTAAGCCAAGTCAAACCACGCTCACCTAAAACTTTCCAAACTTCTACAGGGATGTCATCCGGTCCAACACCTTTCCCAGGTCTCATAACTTCAAAGCCTCCTCTACTTCTTTTCTTTTGTATTCGTCTATAGCAAGCACGATTCAAGTAACTTTCACTACTAGCTAGATCACCCAAAGTGATCTCTCTATTTCCTTCTCCAATGGAAAGTTTATGGAAGTATTGCTCCCATCTAGTCTCTATATCCTTCTGATGAACAAGCACGTGACTTCCTCGTCCTTAATGCATCTCACTTGAGAAAGGTCTTTGGTCTTTCTTTCTCTTGCTTTGGCCAACCTGAATATATCCTTCTGGCCCTCCTTAGAGTTGAGATTTTTATACAAAACCTCATAAGCTTTTGACTTAGCTTCGCTTACAGCCTTCTTCGCTTCCTTCTTCGCTATTTTATAGTCTGTGACAGTTTTCCTCTGTTCTATCCTTAGACATAGCTTTAAAGCAAGATCTTTTAATTTTTAGCTTCTCCTGCACCCCTTCACTCCACCACCAAGCCTCCTTTTGACCCGGAGCTCCTCCTTTGACTCGCCTAGCATCTCTTTGGGCTACCTTTCGGATACAAGATGCTACTGCCTCCCACATCTCGTTTGCACTACCGCTACAATCCCAAGATAAGTCTTCTAAACCTTCTCCTTGAAGCTTGATTGCTTCAGCGGAAGATTCCACCACCTAGTTCTAGTGATCTTAGGAACCTTCCTTTTCTTCACCAGCCTTTTATTTGTAAATCCAAGACTAACAAGCGATGTTGGGTTGTCAACTCTCTCCAGGGATTACTTTGCAATCTTTGCAACACAACCGATATCTTCTCCTCAACGCAAAGTAATCGATCTGTGTTCTAGTTGTGCCACTCTTATAAGTAATTAAATGCTCCTCCCTCTTCTTGAAAAGAAGTGTTTGCTATGAAAAGATCATATGCAGTTACAAAATCCAGAATGACTTTTCCCTCTTCGTTTCTATCCCCAAAACCTGCCCTCCATGCACACTTGCATACCCTGAAACCATCTTTTCCCACATGTCCATTAAGATCTCCACCTATGCAAACCATCTCTCTTTGTGGGATTACTTTGTAAAATCTTATCCAGATCCTCCCAAAAAGCTTGTTTAGTCCTTTCATCCGGTGCATAAACTGAGATGATATTCAGAATTTCTTCTTCAAGCACCAACTTTAGAAAAATAATTCGATCCCCAAATCTTTGCACCTCAACTACACAATCCTTCAAATCTTTATGAACAACCACTCCAACACCGTTTCTACCCTTATCTTTACCTGAATACCAAAGTTTAAAGCCCGTCTTCTCAATCTCCCTTGCTTTCTCTCCAACCCATTTAGTCTCTTGAAGACATAATATATGAATCTTCCTTCTTTCCATTGTATACACTATCTCCATCAATTTTCCAGTTAAAGTACCGATATTCCAACTACCAATCCGTAACTTCCTTTGCAATCTCTTTTGGACTAACTTCTTTACTCGCATGCGTCCACTATGCGAGAACCCTTGCGAATTTTGGACTGCATCCGGGCGGTGATGCAGCGGAACTAGATTATTTACCCGCATGCGTTCCTCATGCGAGAACCCTTGCAAATTTTGAACTACATCCAGGCTGCGATGTAGCGGCCCTTGCCAATTTTTCATTGCATTCGGGCGATGCAACGCGTCGCAAGTAGGGAACGCCCCAACGAAATCTGTATGTTTGCTTAAATCCATGTTTAAAAGATCTGAACGGTTTCGAGATAAATTCATAAATAGTGTTCTTAGAAGAACTTTAAAAACACTATTTACGAATTTATCTCTCATGCGCTGGTTGTCGGCTACCTAACGCGCAACCCTCCTCATTTACCCGGGCTTGGGACCGTCCATGGCTGAGTTAAACTAAATTTAATTAATTCATTTTCTATTTTTAATTGAATTATACAATTAAAGTAAGTTTGATGCATTTCGAGCTTTTATTAGGGAGATACAGGTCTGGGAAGTTGGGATTTTGGGATTTTATTCAAACCATAACTTTTTATCTGTACAATATTTTTGAATGAAATCAATTTTGAATTTTTATTTTATAACTAAATTTAATTAATTCATTTTCTATTTTTAATTGAATTTACAAACATTTTTTAGGGATTTTTCCTGGTTGATCCACGTGGACCAATCAGGAGGCAGTCCACGTTGACCGACGGGTCACCTGGCTGTCCTCCCTCCTCTGCCCCTTGTCAGACCTCGTTTCGCCCCCTCTTTCTCGATTTTTCGAGGTCAAACCTTGCACCCTTCCATGTCGATCTCTTCAGCACTTTTTCTCCTCGATCATCCCTCTTTCTTGCCCTAGGCTTTCCTAGGGCCGAGGAGCGGCGATTCGAGCCATCTCTCTCGATCTTTGGAGCATCAGAGCCACAGCGTCAACTCTACATATTCAACCTCCGACCTTCAACTCGATTTTTGAACCCCTTCTACACAGGCTCAGCTCCCGCTTTCACGTCCAAGAGCTCGAGGAAGGTGACAGCTTCCTCTCCCGAGCTTCAGGCTGGCCGAGCGACGCCCGAGGCGGCTCCAAACACCTCCGCCATCTCTGGCGTCGAGGTATCTTCTACCTCAGGTTCAACCCCTTCGAGGTCTTTGTTTTCTTCCATTTTCTTTCGCATTTCATTCGCCGTAATCATAGGAGTAAAACCCCCAAAAAACCTTCGAGTTTCATCCATTGTATCGCCTACACGTACCCCTCGCCGGAGTGCCCCTCCGGCCACCACTTCGTGTCGCCGTTCCTCGCCCCCATTCCACCTCCGCGGGGTCCAAGCACTTTGCCCTGGACCCTCTCACCCCTTTTTGCAGGTCAAAGGGCGTTGACTCGAGCATGGGGCTCGTTTTGCCTTTCGTCGGAGTTCAGTGGAGCATCCCAGCTCCGCCGCCCTCCCCAGCGAGCTCCAGCCATCCTCGGAGCTTTTTGGAGCTGCCAGGAGATAGAGCAGACCCCCATGAGCTTGCAACCCACTTCTGGAGCCAAAAGATCGTCGGAGGATGCCTATCGAGGGCGGGGAAGTTCGCCTCGCCGACGACGCTTCCCTATTCTTGCTCCACCCTCCTGCGTCGTCGGATCGGGGCTGAAGCTCCAGGTGTACGTGGACCTTTGGATCCTCCAACGCCTCCACCCTCATATCTTCGGGGAAGATCTAATCGTAGCCGTCCATCTGCGAACCGTCATCGGCCGTCCTTCACGCGCCACTTGTCAAGTGGTGTCTCCACCGCCGTTGGATCGCATCTCTTTGGGTATTTTGCATCTTCTACCCTGAGAGTTTTTTTGTATTTATTATTTAGTCCAGAAACTTTCATCTGTAGTTTAATTATTTTTGTAATATTTACATCTAGGCCCCTGCACTTTCTTTATTTGCATTTAGGTCCAATCCACGTCACCTCACGTGACTTGTGCACGTGGGGTGGTGGTGTTTTTGCATTGAACCCCTTGCGGGTTTAGCTATTTCGTATCAGTCCAAGAATTATATTGTAACTTGTAATATTTTTGTTGCATGTCAGCCCCTGGGATGTTTGTATATTGCATTTAGGTACTTGCCATGCACGTGTATAGCACGTGCGGGGTTGGGAAAATTGCAGGCGTGCCCTAGCGGGTTTTGATATTTGTATTTGATCTTGGAAATACATTTATTAGTTATAATTTTTGTGGGAAATTGCACATTGGCCCCTGGATGTTTGGATATTTACATATATGCCCTTGCGAGTAATGTAATTTCTCTTTGTCGATTATATTTATTTCATGCATCCATAAATTTCTAAAAATCACCAAAAAATCAAGTTAAGATCCTCTTTGCTTGCTCTTTCTCTCCATATTTTTGTTTTGTATTTTTATTGCATTTTCATATTTATAAAAATTTAAAAATATGCATTTTTGCTACTATTTGCACTAGAAAATGCCAAAAAATAGTAAAACCCCTTTAAAAATTCCAAAAAATTGTGTATTTCAGTGTTTTTAACTCTTGTCCAAAAATCACAAAAAAATCAAAGTAAAAACCCTAAAAATTGGAAAACTCCAAAAATCTTCATAAAAATCTTAAAAATTCTACAAAAATCCTAAAAATCTAACTTTTGTCTCTGAATTTTCTTTGTTGAATTATCTTTAGTTTAAAATTAATTTGGAGAATTTTCGTTACTGTTTGCTATTTTATTTCTCCATTTTTGTCCCAGTCTTCTATTTTCTACACTGTTTTCAGTATTTTTGATTTTAAAAATACCAAAAAAATTATAAAAATCTCTAAAAATCACAAAAACATTATAAAATTATAAAAAGCCCAAAAACATTTTATTTCCTGATTTTTGAGTATTTTTACCTATTTATATAAATACCTCATCCTCCTCTTTCTTACTTTCTATATATATATATATTTACTATTGAAAAAGAATATATATAATATAAAAATAAAATATAAAATCAGTAAATTAAAAAGCAAAATATAATAATTAAAAATAAAATAAAAAATATATATAAAAATTTAAAAACCCACAAAAATTCGCTTGCTGGTAGGCATTTGATCACCATCACATTTTTGTACATTTTTGCCTTGTTCTATCTTGCTTGCTCCCTGTGTTCGACACTCTACACATACTTGCACACTATACACACTTATTGTAGGGTTATAATAAATTTTGACTCCATGGTTGCTTTTCATTGCTTGATTGATATTGTGGGTTGATTGTTGACTTAATCCGTATTTTCGCGTGGTCGATTCAACGACTGAATTTCCGCCTTGTATGGAACTTAAGACCACCGATTTTAGGGTTAATCAAATGGCGCCGTTGCCGGAGAGCAGCAACGTATAGATCATTTTGAGATTGATTGTGATTGTGTGTTTACCATCAATTTGTTTCCATTTTATTTGACTTACATTTTTGAGCTATCTGACCACCTTGTTTGTGTCTTTGTGCGAGGTATCGTGGATCGAAGGAGGCGGCTTTTCCTAGGCACCTGGGCACCCACGTGAAGATGGCTATAACCTACTCAAAGAAGACTTAGAGTTTTTGTAGTGTAGCTCCCATTTACTTTTCTGTCTATATTTGTGTAATTAATTGTGAGAGAGAGACTGATAACTTGTAATATTAGGGATATTCAGACACTTCGACATTTCACGAGGTCCAATGCTCGAGGGATTGTTTCCTTGGGGGCCTCGTTTACTTGCGCGGTTTTCTCGCCGGTTTTGTTTTCACCGATTTTTCTTTTATTTTGATTCACGAAGGTTTTGGCCCCTAGACTTAGGATTTTCTTGTGACTGTGACGTAATTAATTAGGATCCCACACTTAATACCTCTGCATGTGCCTATAGATCGTTAAGTGGACCTAATTAATAACTCACTAAAGAAAAATCTATTTTGGTCGACCTGAGGAGTCACGTGCCGCTAGAGGTCGTATACAGTGCAGGCAGGATCTGTTGTGGCGGACACCGATCGGCATCAAAGATCAGACTCCGACTCCTCTTGTTGACCACTTAGCTGTTGTTCTTCTCGTGTAGAATTTTTTGTCTAAGGTCGATTTCTTCGTGCATCATATAGGTAGTTTAAATTCTGTCTTTTATTTTATGCGCGTATCACCCTGCATGTAGAGTGCTGGAGCAAGGTACGCATTTATATCTTTGCATGCATCATTGTGTTTGATCGCGCATCAGCTTTTCCGACTTTCTCCCATGTTTTGTTGGACCTTAAATAACAAGGAGATCGGAAAATTCGTTAGGCGTTGTCTTCATTTCAGAAAAATACCTAAAAAGGTGAAAATCATAAAATTGGGACTGCTAATGCAAACTTGACCATAAAACTCACCTCATTCTTTCAAAAATTTTATCTTGGGGAGAGTAACCCCCTCATTGGTTGATTTATCTGCAGCGAGAGAGTGACCCGAACACTAAGATAGAGCCACACCCGACATCTTAGTTGTCTACTGGTCTTAGGTGAGTCGTTCTCCAGTGAGGATCTCTCCGGTAACCAGTAAAGCAGACCGTAACATCCTTTGCAGAGGGGGTTGATCGGGTAGCCGGTAAACGATCCGCAACTCCTACTGGCTGGGAAAGATCTCATTTAGGATTGGGACAGTCAGCTAGGAGCATTGGGTTCCCAACAGATCGCTTAATCGCTCTGATGGATTGATTGATCACCTAACTAAAATTGATAAGATAAACGACCGGACCTTCACGGTCATCAGCTCAGAGTTGTGTAGGTGAATTGGGGGTTTGTATTCACATCTTGTTTGCATTCCATATCTCATCCGCCCTTTTCCACGATCAAAATGATGGGAAGGAGATCCCTTAGGCCACGTCTGGTGGCACCGCTATCGAGCACTCCTTCCTATTCATCTAGGTTGGCTTTGGGGAGTCCAGACCCACTTTCCGAGCCTGAGTTTACGTCCACCCTGTTCCCCCTCCACCACCCTTCTTCTTCCATCAGTCCAGCGGTGTCAGAGTTTAGTATAGCACAGAGCTCAGAACATTTGACGGCACCTGAGATGGGTTCTTTTGCCTTTGTAGAGACCTAAGATATGGACGACAGAGAAGAACACCCAGATGAGTAGAGACCACCACCATTCCTATATGATCAAGCTACCATCGACAACTCACTGTTAGCTTCCCTGGAGACCATGCAGAGACGGATCAAAGACCAGGGAGTATTCATGGGTGACCTCATGAGGGAGATAGCGCAGATGCGAGAGGGAAGAGAAGACATACCTGAGGGCGGTGATATACAAGACGCCGCAGGCGAAGGAGGAGAACCTAACCAGGAGAGGCCACTGCTGATGACCATGAGGCAGTTGCACAACCCAGCCGTGGCCCTCACTCACCGATGGATTCAGCTTCCTCCCATTGTTGGGAACTTTGAGCTTCGTCCACGAACCATCCAGCTATTGTCCAAGTTTCACGGGCTAGCCACCGAGGAGCCTCATCTCCATCTGCAGGAGTTTGAGATGATTTGCAGCACTGTCCACGACAGATTGGTGGTAGAGGACACAATCAAGATGATTGCCGTCCCATTCTCATTAGCTAATAGAGCAGCCTACTGGCTGAAGCATCTTGGGAGGTACGTCATATCATGGGCACAGCTCCAGCGCAAGTACTTGAACAAGTACTATCCACTCAGCCGGACCAACGCAACACGAGCTATGATCAGCAATTTCGCCATAGTCCAAAATGAGCAGTTCCATGAGGCTTGGGATCGCTTTAGAGAGCTCATTGACTGGTGTCCACATCATGATATTTCCAAGCCCAATCTGGTTCAGAGTTTCTTCTGTGGGCTGACACCGGAGCTGCAGGGGCTTATTAATGCCTCTTGTGGTGGATCTTACTTCTCCAAGGGAGAGGACACATTTTGGGAGATCTATGAGGGAATGCCAGAGAACTCCACAATCATGGCCCAAGCCCGCGTCTACACACAGCCAAAGCTTCCACCACAGGCAGTCGGATATCAGAGGATTTCACACATCGATGCCAGTACACACACTCCGTCAGCAGCCGCAACTCAAGCTGAATCCACCGTTGCTGACATGGGGATCATTTCAGAGAAGCTGGACCGCATCAAGATTCTTGAGAAGAAGCAGAGTCAAGGTCTTGCCCAGATGGACCTTATCACGAAGACCATGAGTGACCTGAAGATGCAGATTCTTTGCATTCAGGAGGCACTGACGTCTACTCAGCAGCCTCCCAGGTCACGGGTCGATCCCAATTGTAGCAGCTCCTCCCAGCCCTCTGCTCGTACCGTCAAGTTCACCACATCCAGGCAGAGCCGGTCCAGCAGCTACAGCACTACTCACTTCCACCACCATCTCAGGACACTCAGATGGTGGTCTATCAACCGGATCAGCCACTGGCAGTTCTTCCACCACACCCCGTTGAGCAGGAACCATTGATGGAAGTCAATGGGATATGGTACGACCGGTACCCACAGCAGCCCAGGATTCGTCACGATCACCCCGGATTCCGTTGGACCACTGGTGGCACCTCATCCCAGCATCAGTCTCCAACTCAGGGCCATCAGAACAACCAGCAGCAACCCCAATATGCCCACCAGCAGTACCAGCAGGGTCCTCGCCCCGTCTATCTGGGACAACAGTGGAGGCAGCGTCAGCAGCCTCACCAGACATACTCCCAGCCTCCCTACTACCAACAGCAACCTCATTTCCAGCAGGGGAACACTTCCTATTCTTAGGCACCTGCCTTTGAGAACCCAGCTCTAGATGACCTCGCCCGCTTGATTTCTGACCAGCAGGCATCCTTCTGGCGGGAAATGGATGAGTTCCGGCAGGAGATGAGGGATATCATCAAGGGCAAGGCCGCCATACCTGCACAGATCGAGCCTAATCCTAACAATCTGAAGTGGAAGTCTGAGCAGGTACAGTATACAGAGGATACCTCTCCTAGTGATTATTTGAGTGACATGTCTTCTTTGTATGATGCTGATTTCCTGACTACTAGGAGCGGTAGGATGCCAGCCGGCGGTGCCTCATCTGAGCGATAGCCACACGAGGAACCACGAGCGCCAGATGAGCAAAGTAGCGGTGATGATGCCGCTGATGATGTTGATGATGATGGTGCTGATGCCACCAAGGATGGAGATCCAGATGATGGTGCTGAGGCCGTCACGATACCAGATGCAGACGGTGGTGTTGAGGCTTCCATTTTACTTGATGCAGAGCCAGAGCGCGGTGCTGATGCCGCGAAGTCAGATGCCGTTGGTGGTACTGATGCCACCACTTCTACTTTTGTTGAGCTCCCACTTGTTGTGTTGCCACCTTTTGTATCTCAAGACTGTGGTAACAAGAAAAAGACCAAAAATATGAATAAAGGAAAGGTTTCTGTATCCACTTCAGGTCCATATGTGTTGCATGATGATCATTGTATGGATTCTATTCCTTCACAGGCATATGAACCTCTCCTAGTCCTCCATCTGAGGAGGCCCCTACCATCCCCTTCCCTCAAGTACTCCACTTGGTGAAGGGGAATAAAAGAGAAAATCCAAAAAAGACTCAACAGGTAGAGTTCAGCAACCAGATGATTGACAGATTCTAGATTCAGCTGACTCTACATGAGGCACTTGAGCACATCCCCCTCTTCCAAAAGAGCTTGAGAGAGAAGACTACAGTCTGCAGGAAGAGGAGGAACCACAGAGATCAGATCCATGTGCTCACCCATTCCACTTGCTTTGCCATTCAGAACAGATTGCCAGTCAAGAGACCCGATGCAGGAGCTCCATATGTCAGATGCAAGATTCAGGAGTAGCGTTTCGATCGTACTCTATTAGACAATGGCTCTTCTATCAACCTCCTTCCGGCAGCCTTACTCGATCGATTCAAGTTTGGTCCTCTTCTTTGGAGCAGGACAGTCCTTCATTTTGTTGATAGGTTGACTAAGAGGTCGAAGGGGTTGTTGAGAGACGTGGTCGTTATCATTCAGGGCCTGAAATTCCCAGTGGACTTTGTTGTATTGGACATGGAGATCCCTGAGTCGGTAACAGATACCCCCATCATACTTGGACGTCCATTCTTGGCCACTGCCAAGGCGGTGACCGACTATGATAGTGGGAAGGTATGCTTTCTCATAGAGGATGAGAGTATACAAATAGAGACGATCGAGGAGACCGGAGCAAGAGAATCAACATGCTCAGAGCAGTCCAGTGATACCGCGCAGATGACAGAGGACGAGCGAGACGTCCACTAGGAGTGTGATTTTGTGATGACAGATGATGAATCCACTTGGACAGATCCATTAGCACAGACCCTCACCTTGCCTGCAGATTCACTCTATTTACAGCTTATGGCAGTTGAGAGCCTGGAGAGCACACCCCTGGATGAGGACACCCTTGAGGTTGACAGTTCCGTGATGAGTGGTGAAGCAGAGTTTCATTCTTGTTCTTCTAATTCAGATCCCTCAGATTCAGACATTGATTGGGATGATTTTGATGACTATTTGCCGTATCTAATTCCTTTTGAGCCGACAGCTAGGACGGAGTGCGAGCTAGTACAGTTCATAGATGATTCAGCAGGGTTCCCTTCGTTAGATTTTCATGCACAACGAGAGTTCTCACATGCAGACCTGGTAGCCTTCACACAGACATGTCAGAAGCCAGATCTGCCACCTCCCAGTTGTCCAAAATCAAAGCCCTTGCCGTAGTCGCTGAAGTATAGATTCCTTGCGGTGAGCCAGATATGCACCCAGTCATTATCTCAGCAGGTTTGACTGGAGAGCAAGAATCTCGTCTGTTGGAGGTTCTTGAAAGAAACCGCAAGGCGATAGGATGGAGTATAACTAATCTCAAGGGGATTAGTCCGACTTTGTGCTCCCACCACATCTATCTTGAGGAGGACGCTAGGCCCTCGCGTGAGTTCCAGCGACGGCTGAACCCGAATCTTCGAGATGTGGTCATGAAGGAAATATCGAAGTGGTGGAGCGTCGATTTTATCTACCCCATCTCCGACTCCTAGTGGGTTAGTCCATTACATGTGGTACCCAAGAAGACAGGTATCACTACAGTTGTGAGTGAGTCTGGAGAGGAGATAGCTACCCGGGTACCCACTTCGTGGAGGGTCTGTGTGGACTACAAACGATTGAATCAGGCCACCAAGAAGGATCATTTCCCACTGCCATTCATTGATCAGATTATCGAGAGGCTAGCTGGGAAGAGTCATTATTGTTTTCTTGACGGGTACTCCGGTTACAATCAAGTGGCCATTGCGCCCGAAGACCAGGAGAAAACGACATTCACCTGTCCGTTTGGGACTTATGCTTTCAGACGGATGCCCTTTGGATTGTGTAACGCCCCAGCGACATTCCAAAGGTGCATGTTGTCCATTTTCTCAGACATGGTGGGTGACTGTTTAGAGGTCTTCATGGATGACTTCTCGGTCTATGACGACGGGTTTGATGCTTGTCTTGACTGCCTAGACCGTGTGCTTTAGCGCTGCATAGAGGTCAACCTTGTCTTGTCTTGGGAGAAGAGTCACTTCATGGTGACTCAGGGGACGGTCCTTGGTCATATCATCTCCAACAGGGGCATGGAGGTCGATCCATCCAAGGTGGATATCATTAGAAAACTCAATCCACCGTCCAATTTGCATCAATTGCGGTCTTTTCTGGGGCATGTTGGTTTCTACCGACGGTTCATTCAGGACTTCAGTTGTATTGCCCGACCGCTTACTGATTTGCTGATGAAAGACACCGAGTTCATTGTAGATGATCAGTGTCTTGTGTCCTTTGAGACTCTTAAGAATATGGTTGTCACGGCTCCTGTCCTTCAGCCACCCGATTGGCCTCTCCCATTCGAGATCATGACGAATGCTTCTGATTTTGCCGTAGGGGCTGTGCTTAGACAGAGGAGGGATGGATTGCCATTTGCCATTCACTATGCCAGCCGGACTTTGGATGCCGCTCAGCGGAATTACACTGTGATAGAGAAGGAGATGCTGGCCGTAATCTTTGCTTTGGATAAGTATCGATCATATATTCTCGGATCTAGAGTGACTATCTTTACTGATCACACCGCCATCCGGTACCTCATGGCCAAGAAGGATGCCAAAGCTCGCCTTACCAGATGGATCCTTCTGCTCTAGGAGTTTGATATTGAGATTAAGGATAAGCCTGGAGTTAAGAATGTGGTGGCGGATCACCTCTCCTGCTTAGAGAACCTTGAGGAACCTGAGCCCATCACACCTATTACAGAGACGTTTCCAGATGAGGCGATCTTGGCTATCACCTCGCTCCCATAGTATGCCGACATTGTGAACTATCTTGTTGCAAGACGGTTCCACAAGGTTGGCCCAGGCAGAAACTTGAGACCTTCCTGGCGAAGGCAAAGTTTTACCATTGGGAGGATCCCGTCCTTTATCATAAAGAAGGGGATAGCATCTGGAGAAGGTGCATTCCTCAAGAAGAGCAGCATAGAGTCCTCACATACTGCCACAAGCTTGAGGCAGGAGGACATCATTCTAGGAGATGGACAACACAGAAGGTGCTCCAATCCGGCCTTTGGTGGCCTACTCTCTTTAAGGATTCAGATGAGTTCGTGAGGAGATGTATTGACTGTCAGAAGATGGGTACTTGCGGACAGAGAGACGTGATGCCCATGCAACCCATTCACTTTTGTGAGGTTTTTAACGCATGGGGTATTGATTTCATGGGCCCGTTTCCTAAGAGTCAGGGATTTGAGTACATTTTGCTTGCTGTGGATTATGTGAGCCGTTGGGTTGAGGCCATCCCCGCCCGAGCCGCAGATGCTAAGACCGTATGTCATTTTTTGAGGAAAAATATCATTTCACGATTCAGGGTACCTAGAGTTCTGATTTCAGACGGGGGGTCTCACTTTATCAATGACAAGGTTAGGGCCCTTGCAGACAAGTTCAACATTGACCATCATGTTGCCACGTCGTATCACCCTCAGACTAATGGTCTTGCTGAAGTATCGAACAGGGAGATCAAGACTATTTTATAGAAGGTTGTCCACCCATACCGAAAGGATTGGTTACATCTTTTGGACTCGATCTTGTGGGCCTATCGGACTTCCTTCAAGACTCCATTAGGGACATCTCCCTTTCATCTCGTCTATGGCAAGCCATGCCATTTGCCAGTGGAAATCAAGCACAAGTCACTTTGGGCAGTTACTAAGTTATTATTGGATCCCGAGAGTATAGGAGAACAGAGGAAAGCAGAGTTGGTAGCCCTGAAGGAGTTGAGAGATACAACCTTTTCTAGCAGCCTACAGTATAAAGAAAAAGTGAAGACATGACATGATTCCCATATCAGCCATAAATAGTTTGAGCCCGATCAACGAGTATAGTTGTTTGATTCTAGGTTGAAATTATTTCCAGGGAGATTACAGAGTAAGTGGAAAGGTCCGTATGTGGTCAGGAAGGTACATGACAATGGTAGTATTGATATATCCGAGCCGTCATCTTCCTCTACATTTCGTGTTAACGGTCAGCGCCTGAAGCTATATCTAGATCATGATCCACCGGCCGTTGACGTTGCCCCCATTCTTCTGGTATGAGACATGCTCTTTGACTCATATCATTTGCATCTCATACATGGTTATCACTTCCATCCTCCTCTGTATAGATCCATCTGTCTATATCATTCTTTCATTCTTCCGTTATGTCTGCTACCCCGACTTCATATTTTGATTTTGCTATACTTAGGACGCACCTTGTCCTAAGTATAGGGGGGTACACATACTGAGCTGTGATCTGTTCTTTTCTTCTTTTCTTCTTTTCCTTTCTATCTTCTTTTTGTATCAAAATGGTGTCGCCCCTTGTAGACAGTTTTCCATACTTAAGACGCACTTTGTCCTAAGTATAGGGGGTGTACACCCCGAGTTTTCAGTTATTTCGATCCTCTCCATTGTCTCCTCTTCTTATCTATACTTAGGGATATCTTACCCTAAGTATAGGGGGAGACAATCTGAGTACGATCTGTTCATTCCCACCCTTGACCCTCCTTGCTTTGTGTACAGTCTGCTATACTTAGGATTATTTGATCCTAAGAATAGGGGGACGATCAACTTCTCATTCGTTCATTTATTCCTTTATTTATTCTTTAGACTTGCCTATACTTAGTACGAGTTATGTCTTCTCTTTTCTCTCCGATCTATGAGGACATAGCTCAAGCTAAGTATAGGGGGGTCGTATATAATATGTATATACTTTAGCCATAACTCGTACTTCCATATTTTCTTAATAATATGGCTAATAATTCTTTAAAATTCATTAAAAATCCTAATAAAAAGATGTGATTATTCCTCAAAATCCTTTTATACTTACTGATTAATAAATCAAGTGAAAATGTTTTTTTTGCAAAATGTTTGAAAAATAGTTTGAAAATCCTTGTGAAAATATTTCGAAAACTATTTGGAAAACGTTTGTTACATGTTTTCAACTTTTGTAAAAACATTTTGGTTTGTAAAGTTTATTTTCTTTATGTGAAATAAAATGTTTGAAAAATGATTTGCAAATGGTTCGAAAAATGGTTGCAAAAATATTTTGAAAAATCTATCTATACTGTTTGAAAACCTTTGCAAAATGATTTTCAAATGTGTGTACATGCTTGTAAATATTTTTTAAAAATTAGTTTGGACTATAGTTTTCGAAAATTGTTTGTAAAATGATTTTCAAATAAGTTTGATGAATATATACATCACACGTAAAATTCTTTATTATATATACTTATAAAATTGATCACTCACCCTTGTAATTTCTTAAAGTCCACTTCTTGTAGATATAAGAAGTACTCCAGTGTAAATATTTGTACCTAGCTTTTAGCCAAAATCTTTTCTTTTCAAAAATCCCAAAAACATTTGCAAAATTAAAATCCAAAAACATTTGAAAAATACAAAAAATGCATGTGCATCATCTTTTCAAAAATCCATAAAAAGTTTAAAATCTTGAAAATTGCATTACAAAAATATTTTATGCATTCTGCATAGCATCTGCATAGCATTAGCATTTTTAGGATCGAGTTTGATAGTTGAACTAGTCTAAATAAATTCGAAGATTGGAGCTTGATTGGACACTAAAATCTACCTAATAATAGAAACCTTATAGGAACTGGGTTTGAGGTACTTCAGGTCTAGTTGACTTAATTCTTTGAGGATCACGAGACTTGGTTCAATGGATTTTTGACTGCCTAAGTAGAGTATTTCGGAGCACACACACAACTCTTGTTGATAATGACCTAACTTGGACACCTGCACCTTTCACATGGCTCAACTCAGTTGGAGTGGTGAGGGGATTGGATTTGCCGGTATGAGACGTACACGAGTGGAAACATTTGTCCTCCTATAGGGAGGGAAGTGCACCCCAACCCGTCCAGTGATAAGGAATTCTAAAGACATGAGAATGTTGGTTGCAATAAAGCTTCAAAAGAGGGATAGTCTACTGGCTCAAGAGGAAAAACTCTCTATGTAAATGCTGTTGTATATAGTATTTCAAAAAAATGAAAAAATGAAAAATGAAATGAACATGCCTGTACAAAAATAAATGCCCGCAAAGTATGTGAATATGTTGTATAGACAATAAGCAAGCTTGAGTTCCAAAGTCATATCATGTGAGCCTGCAGCTGGATGACTTGACTACACTGGTCTTGCATCCTAGGATAGGTAGCTACACTGGCTATCATCCATTCTTCTCTTCACCCCTCCTCTTGAGCTGGTTGCCACTTGAACTTAGATGGGAATACCTCGCTCCTTGAGGAAGGAGTTATTGGATTGGGGAATCATTGGGTTGTCATGCTGGAGAAGTCAGTTTCTTTATCATTCTAGTTGGGGAGAGCCACAATCACTTACACTGTATGAGTCAGATTCATAGTCATAAGGGTTTGCGTATGAGTTGAGATATTTCTGACCTGGCTATTGAGGGGACTTGAGCAGAGTTTTGGGATTCTCAGGGACTATTGGAATTCAAGTCTGGTTCTCATTAAGGTTCTGACCGCACTAAAATTTCAAAGGTCTGACTGAAGCTCCAAACTTTGATTTTGTGAAGACAAGTTTGATAATTAAATTTAATCCATCTTACTTCGTTTTCTTTTCTTTATTTTTCTGCACTTATTGCATAAGTGTTTGCTAGGGACTAGCAAAGGCAAAGTATAGGGGGATGATGAATCCACATTTCGTCATCTTTATTCTATCATTTTGGCCTCAAAAACCCTGGCAAATGCATGTAAATACCCTTAATTCCCGCACCTTAGCATCCATGCATGTGCATGTAAATAGTGTATAAAAAACTGTTTTTAAAGCCAAAATTATAGAATAAATAAAAGAAAAGAAAAAGAATAAAATATTGTAAATATTTCATGACCCGAAACTCTGAGACCTAGGCATCTTGATGAATAGGTCGACCAGGAAAAAAGTAGGGGGAGATAAGGGCCAAATACCAATGAAGATTTAATTCATTATTTATTCATTTTGGGACCTATTTTTGTTTCCACTTTTTACACCTCAAATAAAGAAACTTTGTACATGAAAGTTGTTGATAATTAAATAAATAAAAATACAAAATTGATTTCATTCAAAAATATTGTACAGATAAAAAAGTTATGGTCTGAATAAAATCCAAGAATCCCAACTTCCCAGACCTGTATCTCCCTAATAAAAGCTCGAAATGCATTAAACTCACCTTTAATTGTATATAACATTAAATAAGCTATTTAATGGCGGTAGTTTCGCATTTGGCGGAGCTACGGTTTGAAAGTTGAGTTTTGGACCCCTATTGTATACTTGTACAGATTAAAATATTCATTTAATTATTTACTCTTTATTTTTATAATTTCATATTTTTATAATTTTGTAAATATTATTCATAATATAGGTGTATATTAACATCAGAATGAAAATACAAAAGAAACACAAAATAAAATACTTGTATATAATACCTAGGTATAACACCTATATATATACCTATATAATTCATACTTTTATTTTATTAAGTATACAAAATACCTTAGAAAAATAAATAAAAATATATTTAAGTATATACAAATATTCTATAAATTTATAAAATAATAAACAAAAATAAATAAATTAAATATACAAAATAAAAATAAAAATATAAAAATACATAGATATATATGCCTATATAAGCCTAAAAAGGTAACTCTTATTTTTATACCCCATAAAAATAATTAAAAATCATATTAAAATACCTTAGAAAATAACAAATATTTTTTATTTTATAACATAAATTTAACTAATTCATTTTCTATTTTTAATTGAATTTACAAACATTTTTTAGGGATTTTTCGTGGTTGATCCACGTGGACCAACCAGGAGGCAGTCCACGTTGATCGGCGGGTCAACTGGCTGTCCTCCCTCCTCTGTCCCTTGTCATACCTCGTTTCGCCCCCTCTTTCTTGATTTTTTCGAGGTCAAACCTTGCATCCTTCCATGTCGATCTCTTCAGCACTTTCGCTCCTCGATCATCCCTCTTTCACGCCCTAGGCTTTCCTAGGGCTGAGGAGCGGCGATTCGAGCCATCTCTCTCGATCTTTGGAGCGTCAGAGCCACAGCGTCAACTCTACATATTCAACCTCCGACCTTCAACTCGATTTTTGAACCCCTCCTACACATGCTCAGCTCCCGCTTTCACGTCCAAGAGCTCGAGGAAGGTGATAGCTTCCTCTCTCGAGCTTTAGGCCGGTCGAGCGACGCCCGAGGCGGCTCCAATCACCTCCGCCATCTCCGGCGTCGAGGTATCTTCTACCTCAGGTTCAACCCCTTCGAGGTCTTTGTTTTCTTCCATTTTCTTTCGCATTTCATTCGTTGTAGTAATAGGAGTAAAACCTCTCCAAAACCTTCGAGTTTCATCCATCGTATCGCCTACACGTACCCCTCGCCAGAGTGCCCCTCCAGCTACCACTTCGCGCCGCCGTTCCTCACCCCCATTCCACCTCCGCGGAACCATGCACTTTTCCCTGGACCCTCTCACCCCTTTTTGCAGGTCAAAGAGCGTTGACTCGAGCCTGGGGCTCGTTTTGCCTTTCGCCGGAGTTCAGTGGAGCATCCCAGCTCCGCCGCCCTCCCCAGCGAGCTCCGACCATCCTCGGAGCTTTTTGGAGCTGCCAGGAGATAGAGCAGACCCCCAGGAGCTTGCTGCTCACTTCTGGAGCCAGAAGATTATCGGAGGATGCCGATCGAGGGCAGGGAAGTTCGCCTCACCGACGACGCTTCCCTGTTCTTGCTCCACCCTCCTGCGCCATTCGGATCGGGGCTGAAGCTCCAGGTGTACGTGGACCATTGGATCCTCCAGCGCCTCCACCGTCAGATCTTCGGGGAAGATCTAATCGCAGTTGTCCATCCGCGAACCGTCATCGGCCGTCCTTCACGCGCCACGTGTCAAGTGGCGTCTCCACCTCCATCGGATCGCATCTCTTTGGGTATTTTGCATCTTCTACCCTGAGAGTTTTTTTGTATTTATTATTTAGTCCAGAAACTTTCAACTGTAGTTTAAATATTTTTGTAATATTTGCACCTAGGCCCCCGAACTTTCTTTATTTGCATTTAGGTCCAATCCACATCACCACACGTGCCCTGCGCACGTGGATAGTGGTGTTTTTGCACTGAACCCCCTATGGGTTTAGCTATTTCATATCAGTCCAGGAATTATATTGTAACTTGTAATATTTTTGGATATTTTGCATGTCATCCCCTAGGATTTTTGTATATTGCATTTAGGTCCTTGCTAGGCGCATGTATAGCACGTGCGGGGTTGGGAAAATTGCAGGCGTGCCCTAACGGGTTTTGATATTTGTATTTGGTCTTGGAAATACATTTATTAGTTATAATTTTTGTGGAAAATTACACACTAGCCCCTGGATGTTTGGATAATATATGCCCTTGCTAGTAGTGTAATTTCTCTTGGTTGATTCTATTTATTTCATGCATCCATAAATTTCTAAAATCACCAAAAAATCAAGTTAAGCTCCTGTTTGCTTGCTCTTTCTCGCCATATTATTGTTTTGCATTTTTATTGCATTTTCATATTTATAAAAAATCAAAAATATGCATTTTTGCTATTATTTGCACTAGAAAATACCAAAAAATAGTAAAACCCCTTTAAAAATTCCAAAAAAATCGCCTTTTGTGTATTTCAGTGTTTTTAACTCCTGTCTAAAAATCACTAAAACATTCAAAGTAAAAACTATAAAAATTAGAAAACTCCAAAAATCTTAAAAATTCTACATAAATCCTAAAAATCTAACTTTCTCTCTGAATTTTCTTTGTTGAATTATCTTTAGTTTAAAATTAATTTGGAGAATTTTCGTTACTGTTTGCTATTTTATTTCTCCATTTTTGTCCCAGCCTTTTATTTTCTACACTATTTTCAGTATTTTTGATTTTAATAATACCAAAAAAAATTCATAAAAATCTCTAAAAATAACAAAAACATTATTAAATTATAAAAAAGCCCAAAAACATTTTATTTAGACATCAATGACACTAGATTAGGTTGGGGTGCACTGACCTCCTATTGGGACGGTGTATGTTTCCACATGTGTGCTTGGCAAGCTAAAGAGTTCTGCCCTCACCATTTCATCTGAATTGTGTTATGTGCAGAGTGCTTGTCCTAGTTAGGCCACTGTTAACAAGGGTCATGTGTGTGTTATGAAATATTCTACTTAGTCTAATCAAAATGATATGTCAACATAGTCTTGCGGACTCAAAGAATTAAGTCACATTGACCTAAAAAAATTATTCTAGTTCCTATAAGATTTCTGTGAAATAAAGTGGATTAAGGTCTAAACCAAGCTCCAATCTTCAGATTTTATTCTAGAGTAGTTCAATTATTGAAATCATTATGAAAAATACGAATGCAAATGCAAAGATATTTTTGTGAAGTACATTTTCTGTTTTTTGAACTTTTTAAGTGGGTTTTGAAGAGTTTTTACAAATTTTTATGAATTTTGAAGTTTTTTTTTCAATTTTTTAGGTATTTTTGAAAGGGTTAATGAATTGCATGTATTTACAAGTATTATGTACATATATACAAATTTTATAAAAGAGTTTTATATACAAAAGGTTTCTTTGGGTAATTTTACAACACTATTTTATGCAATATTTTCAAAACTATTTGAAAATATTTTCGCAAACATTTATGAAACATTTTGAAAACTTTCTTTGTTAATAAATGTAAAAATTTTTACAAACATTTTTTTAAAAAATTCACACATGTTTACACGAGTTTTTCTATCTTTTTATTAGTATACCTTACCCAATTTATTATAGCTATCTTATTGAAAATACAAGAAAGAATGAATTATGGCTAACATAAATATACCATATATACGACTCCCTATACTTAGCTCGAACTATGTCCTCATAGTGACCAAGGAGCAACAAATGAAGACATAACTCATGCAAAGTATAGAAGAATACTATACTACAATGACTCAATAAAAGAATAAGAAGTCGACCATCCCTCGTATACTTAACATCAACTAATCCTAAGCATAGAAGACTGTACACTAAATAAAGATCATCAAGGGTGTGAATTAATGAAATCAACAACTCTACTTCTCTCCCCCTATGTTAGGGTAAAAAGTCTCTAAGTATAGAACATAATATCAACAAGTTGAGAGACAAGCGAGGGAATGAAAAGAAAACTCAAGTCACTCATCCTTCGATATTTATGATCTAGTCATCCTATGTATAGCACTAATGAAAGGGGTGAATGAATAAAATAGAAGAATGAAAGAAATGAAAAGATTTGGAAAAGAGAAATATTTTTGTGCTTGATTGTTTGAATTTTCTACTGATGGGAGATCTTAAAATGTCATTTCTATTGAATTACCAATGAACATAAATGTATCATGCTCTAAGTATAGCTTCAACAACTGTCCATTGAGTACAAATAGTTGTACATCAGATGACAACTCAGATATGACGATGCTACCTTTACCATGCACATCCTTCACTGAAAATGGCCCAGTCCATTTATTCTTTAATATACCCAGGAATATTTTCAACTTTGCATCAAATAAATAAACCTTCTGACCAGGATCCAAAGTCTTTCGTCTGATATGTTTTTCGTGCCATTGTAAATTACGTTGTTATCGTATGCATAATCTTGGAATTCCAGGAGTCTGTTTAGATCGATCTTTCAGTTCCGACCACTTGCTTGTGAGTCTAGATTATAGATGTTCACTACCTAAAGATATTTGCGAATTAATTCGACATACAGATGGCAATGCTTACCATAAACAAAGCGATAGGGAGACATACCCAATGGAGTCTTGTAGGTCATCCGATAAGCCCATAGAACGGAATCAAGAACTTGAGACTAATTCTTCCTATCCGACCGTACAAGTTTCTGCAAAATAGTTTTTATCTCACTATTTGAAATCTCGACCAAGCCATTAGTTATGGGTGGTAAGGATATGTGGCATGATGATCAATGGTATACTCCTTCATAAGTTTCTTGACTTCTCTATTAATGAAATGCCTACCACCATCTGAGATTATAATTTTAGGAATTCTAAACCATGACATAATGTTGTCCTTGAGAAAGTAACAAACCGTGCGACTATCTACATATCAGGCGGGAATTGCCTCCACCTAACGACTCATATAATCAATGACAAGAAGGATGTATTCATATCCCTGACTTTTAGGGAATGGGCTCACAAAGTCAATGTCCCAAGCATTAAATACATCTTATATTTGGATAACTTGAGTGGCATTGAATCTTTGGAACCGATGGTTCCTCTCAATTTCTAACAGACAATGCAACCTTTCACATATGTTGCAGCATCATTGAATAGTCTAGGCAACCAAAGGTCACACTACAATACTTTCGTTGTCGTTCTACTTCCATAATGGTGTCCTCCTTCTTTAGGTTTATGGCAGTGCTCGAGGACACTGGTGTACTTATCTTGAGGAATGCACTGACACCAAATGCAATATACACCTTCCCTAAAAAGGTATGAATCTTCCCATTGGTAGAAATGAATATCGAAGGAAATATTGTACTTCTTTACTCATGTCCAATCTTATGGAACCTCCTCAGAAATGAGATAGTTCACAATATCGACATACGAGGGGAGTGACGTGACACATAGAATTGATTCATAGGGAAAGGTTTCTATGATCGACACATTGCTCAACTGAGTTTCTGAACTTTCAATTCTGGATAGATGATATGCTACGCATTCTTGACTCCAGGTTTATCTCTTATTTCCAAATCAAATTCCTGAAGCAGAAGTATCCAATGAAGTAGACATGACTTAGCATCCTTCTTTTGTTGTAAGTACTGGATAGTAGAGAGGTCTACGAAGATGATAACTTTTGAACTGAGAAGGTGGGACTTGAACTTCTCGAGGGATAAAACCAC
The DNA here is from genome assembly GCA_037367405.1 of Ottelia alismoides. NCBI lineage: Eukaryota > Viridiplantae > Streptophyta > Magnoliopsida > Alismatales > Hydrocharitaceae > Ottelia > Ottelia alismoides. The sequence continues at coordinate 345,733 of JAZKJV010006410.1, read as the reverse complement.
TGCCATCATCTCTTTCTCTGTTGCTATATAATTTTTTTGGGCCTCATCTAATCTCATTATAGTATAATGTATGGCATAAGGCAATCTTTCCCTTCAATGTCCCAACACAGTCCTTATAGTAAAGTCAGACGCATCATGATCTCGAAGGGGAGAAGACCAATCGGGTGGTTGTAGGATAGGCACATGAGTGACCAAATCTTTCAACTGATTGAATGCTTTGAGAACATTGTTATCCACAATGAAATCTATCTCCTTGTCTAGCAACTTGGTCAGAGACCGGGCAATCCTGTTGAAGTCCTGAATAAATCTTCGATAGAATCCGACATGCATCAGAAACGACCTCACATGTTTCACTATTTTCACAGTCTCAAGTTTAGCAATAACATCCACCTTAGTCAGGTCGACCTCCATACCTCATTTGGAGCGACATGGCCCAACAAAATCCCTTCAGTCACCATAAAGTGACTCTTCTCCCATAATAGCACTAAATTCACTTCACGACATGTCTACATTACTCGGTCTAGATGTAAGAGACAAGCATCAGAACTTCACCATAGACTGATAAATCGTCCATGAAAACCTCCAGAAAACTACCCAACATGTCAGAAAAACAACCAAAGTACACCTTTAGAATGCAGCGAGTGCATTACACAATCCAAAGGACATCCACTTAAAGGCATATGTCTCAAACAAACAAGTGAAAGTGGTCTTCTCTTGATCTTAAGGGGGATCACCACTTGGTTGTCCCCAGAGTACCCATCCAAGAAAGAAAAGAACTCTTTCTGTACCAACCTTTTGGGAACTTGGTCTATAAAGGGCAAAGGAAATTGATCCTTTTTGGTAGTTGAGTTCATGCACTGGTAATCTATATAGACATGCCATCATGTAAATACTCGAGTAGATATATTCTCTCCTTGGTCATTTGTAACCACTATGATTTCAGATTTATTTGGGACCACGTGCAATGGGCTCACCATTTAGAGTTGGAGATGGGATAAATAAAGCCAAACTCACACCACTTCATGATCTCTTTCATGACAACTTCCCAGAGATTAGGATTCATTATGTGATGAAAATCACAGGATGACTTGTTGTTATTCTCTAAGTAGATATGGTGTGAACGCAAGGTCGGATTTATACCTCGAAGATCATAAACATTCCAACCAAGCCCCCTTGCGTTTTTCTCCAGAACCTCTAGCAAGTGAGATTCTTGATCAATGGTCAATCACGAACTGATGCTGATCGTATATTGTTTAGTATCACCTGCAAGAAAGGCATACTTCAAATTTACCGAAAGTGGCTTCAATTCTGGTGGAGTTTGAGTTGGCTTATCAATAACTTCTGAAACTGGATTGGTGGTTAATGCATGATTTGCCAATGACCTATTGTCCCTCTCGGTTACTCTTGGATCACATAATAAAATACCTAATATATCTACAATGATTTCCTCTTGTTCAAGTTGAGATGAATTTTCTTCAAATAATTCGATCAACTCATATGCAAATATCTCCCTATCAGCATAGGAATAAAAAATGATTGTGCTTTCCAGGTCTTCCTCTAGGAAGAAGAATTCCTAGGTCAAAACATCATTCAATGATAAGCTTGGATCTATGATATCTTCAATAATGACACAGTCTTCCGCATGAAGTGTTTCTGGCTTACTTTGCTTAATTGCGTGATCTGCGACTTTCGGCTCTGTAGTCATCTCTATGGTAACCTTATCATTGCTGAAGCGAATGGTAATCTTTTTAGATGCGTAATCAACTACCGCCTCAGCTGTTCGAAGGAATGGTTGACCAAGTATGATAGGAGTCTTGAGTAATAGTGCAGAGGATTTCATGTCCATGATAATAAAGTCCATTGAGAATTTCATGCCTTGCACTGTTACAATAACGCCCTCCAATACACCTCGGGGTTACTTAATAGATCGATCAACAAACTAAAGGATCATCCCGGTTGGTTTCAATGGACCCATCTGATGACTTGAGTTTTGCAAGGGTCTAAAACGATATTCTCACAAAAGCGAAGATATGTTGTCGCTTAGGCGACCACTTATCAAAGCTCGAGGTGAATCAACAAGTAAGGCACACAATGAAAAAATCAAGCAAAGAAAGCAAGTGTAAATCAAGATTTATTATACCCTACTAAATATGTATAGTGACACATACATAGGGGTCGAACACAGGAAACAAAGGTGTATAGTGTATGAGAAATTAAGCACACGAATTTATCCTTTAATCACTTAGCTAATTTACGATCTTTTGTGGGTTTTAATTTTTCAAATTTTTATTTAATTTTTAATTTTTACAAATGTTTTTGTATTTTTTATTTTTTTGAAAATAAAAGAAAAAATAAAGGGAAAAGAAAATAATAGTATAAGTGCATGCTAAAAATATGTAGCTAATATATGTATCTATAAATATACATGTTAAAAATAGGTATAAATATACCTAAAATTCAAAAAAATATTTTTTTGTTTTTAATATTTTTATAATGTTTTTGTGATTTTTTTTACCATTTTGCAAAATTTTAGTTATTTTAAATTGAATTAAAATTCAAAACAAGGAAAAATGAGGCAAACTATTTTTTTTATTTTTTAAAAATCAAACCATCACAGAAAATCCCACACTATTTTCAAATAAAAATATATTAAAAAAGAAAATCACAGAACAAAGAGAAGTATTTTAGAGTTTTTATGAAATTTTGAGAATTTTTATAAGATTTTTAGTGCGCTAGGATTTTTAGGGTTTTCCTCTTATATTTTTAGTTGATTTTTGGATCAATGATAAAACAAATTAAAATAGACAGAAAAATAATTTTTGTAGAATTTTCAAAACATTTTCTATTTTTTTTTGGATTTTTATAAGGTAAACAGAGAATAATAGCTCAAAAATGATTTTTAATAAATAGAAAATAGATTTAAAGTACCGCACAAAAAATATATATGATAAAGATGTATATATGATATTTAAATAAGTTTTCTTCGATTTTTTGGTGAACATGTTCTATTTTTCACAAAATAATAACTACATGAAGAAAATACATCCTAAACGGGCATTTTTGTAAATATTTAAAGTTTTGAGACTAAATCTAAACACCGTAAAGAAATCTATGGGAAAAATGTAATTTTTACGCAAAAATTCAATAATATATACCTAGATGGGTATTTTTGCAATTTAATACATATGCGAGGGTATAGATTCAATTTTACTACACAATGATACACTACATACGCAAATTAGTTGACCAAAATGAAATAACATAAACCCAGGGGACCAGATGCAAAACATCCCGTTCCCTCACGCGCACTGGCACACGAGGTGACGTGGAATGGACCTAAATGCAAATATTGAAAGTACACAGGCTAATATGTAAAATATTCAAAATAATTTATACAACATACAAAAGTTTATGGACTAGAATTAAAAACAAAAGGCACGAGGTGATATCTGCAATATACCTAAATATCATGCACGCTCACGGACGGCTCTGGGCATGCCACTTATCCACGTGGCGATTATCCAACGACTGATACCCCTTCGTGCTTCGATGGTGGAGATTAGATCTCGTTGAGAGATCAAGTGGTTGAGGCTTGAACCATCAGACGACAACTATATCTCATGGAGTAGGCATTCGATCGGACGACAGAGAGGTGATCACGAAAAATAATCGAAGAACATCTTGAATCTGAGCTTCGATTTGGTCTCTGACATAGCTCCGGCCTTCTTCCTTGCATCTGAGATGCTAAATAGGTTCCTGGAGGCGATACATGTCTATTGGGCTCCACAAAATGCCCGGACACCGTCGGAGATGTGAGGATTCACATATTATCCTCTTTAATTGGTGTGAATTAAGCGTTTAAAATAATGAATGTCATTTCATTGTAGGACGGTAATCAGAATCAATCAAGAAATAACCATTTAATTAATTAATTAATCATTTTTATCGCAAGTAGTTTTATGTTTATTTATCCTGGACATGCCTCATGGTCGAACTCGAGGAGGTAAAGGAACAACCTAGATTAATGTCTATCAAATTTCGTGCAAGGCTTTCGAGGTGGATTTTTGGTATTTTTAATGCAATTATGGAATGCAAATGTGAATGCGAGCCAATTTTAAGGACTAGAAAAATTAATATCAATCAAACGATGTCCAAAAATTATGAAACTTGGCCAAGATGTCAATGATGATGAAATAAATGCATTGTAATTTTTTTAACTTTTCTGATGCAATATGAATATTTAATGAATTAATGAATGCAAATAAGGTGAATTCCAATAACTAATTATAATAATTAATAAATCTCTTTATTTTCAGGAAATAAAGTTATCTAAGATATATCAATAATTGAAGTATTCTAGAATAATATTAAATCCTAAAAATGTTGAGTTTAATACCTCTTAAACATTAAACATTGAAATACACAAAATGATTTTTATAGAGAAAAATACGCAAGTAAATGCAAATCTTTTTGGCTACAATGTGGAATATAATTAATTCCCCTATCCGTGAATTTTCAGTAATTTTTGGAGCAATGATTAATTATCTATGATTTTCTGAGTGACAATTGGGGAAAATATGTAAAATTCCATAATAATATTAAATATTAATTAACCATAGACCATAAAATATGAACCACATTCCACAATGTGTAGAATTACTTGTAGAATAGAAGTGCAATTTTTAAATTATAAAATAATGTAATAGCGTGATGCAAAATCATAGAAGAAGACAGAGGTATGTTTGCAATTACAATAAATAGAGCTAAAATAGAAAATATATTGAAAGGGACATATTGCGATTACCAGGCCTGAGGGGGGTGGACAGCAAAATGTCCAAAGAGTTGCTTGTGTAGCACGTGACCCTTGGGCAGCGGGACCTGATGTGGATTGAGGGGTTCTTCAACAAAATCCCCAAGGAGGGGGTGTAGATCACGTGTCCCCTCGCACGTGCGCCTCACGTGGGGAGGCCTTGAGTCAGCCCCCGGTGGAGCATGGGCAAAGGGCGAAGGACGGTCGGAGGATGCATGACATGGCTCTAGCTGGAGGATGGTGTAATCGAGGTGGCCGAGGTGAACCACCTGGAGATGAAGCAGGTGGAGGAGGAGCCCCTCGATGATGGGTCGAGGAAGCATCTGGTGTCGATGGCAGAGGAATTCTATTGGCATATGTAGGCAGAGCACCAGGGGGTGGATCATCTAAGGTGAAGGCTAGAACCGATGAAGTTGATGGCGATGACAAGTGGAGTGCGCTTGATGAAGGTGATCTGGAGGTACGTGTCTCGATGGATGCGAATGGAGCGGGGGCATCCACAAAGATACTGCAATGGTCGAAGGTGACTGGATGTCACCACACGTTGGCGGAGAAGGCTTCGAGGTTGACCGGGTCGGGCGCTGTCACCGCCTCCTGGCTTAGAGCTGCTTCCCTCTTGCATTGGTAATCGATGGATGGGAAGCAGCGGAGGTGGCGATGGTGGTTATAAAGGTCGAGGGAGGTGATGGATTTGGATTAGGAGATTGTAGACATGAGGAGATTTACGGGGAGGCGATCGGGATTGACGACCTGATAGAGGTCAGATTGGAGCAACAGTCGGCCACGATTAGGAAGGTGTGGCCAGAACTGGAAGAAGATTAGGTGATGATCGGATGGGGATCCAAAGGCGAGGGGCGGCTACGAGATTTATGGAGGAGGGCGACGGTGCGGGCGTCGTATAGATGGAAGGGGATTAGAGATGAGGGGAGTGGCGGAGGTGATGGGTGCGACAACCGACCAAAGAGGGATGCGGTGGCTAGCTAAGAATGGAAAGGGGGAGAGATGGATGGAGGCAAAGGAAGGATTTGGGGCCATCCGATCGGTCAAGATCAGACGACCCAGATCCTGCCATATGGCACTTTTTATAATTTTTATTTAATTTTGTTAATTTTTTGTAATTTTTAAATATTTTTTAATTAATAAATGAAATAATGATGCAAAAAATGAGTGACATGTGGCGAATCCAGGAGTTGTCATGTGTCACCTCTAGAAAAATCAAAATAAAAAGAAAAGAAAAATAAAAAATAAATAGCAAACAACCTCTGATCAAAAACTTTCTTCACAAAAGTTGCTCTCTTACGAGATCTACAACTTTGGTGAAGAGAGCAACAACAAATTAGGTCATTTGCACAAAGTGATATTTTTGTGGGTACTCCACATACATAGAATACCTTGATTTTTGGGTTTTGTATTTTTTATTATTTTTTAAAAAGATAAAAATCAGGTAAAAATACGATAAATACAAGATAATTCTTTACACATTAATCTACTTTTGGATTTTTATTAATTAAAAAATGAAGAAATAAAATAAAGTGTGATAAAGCAGATTTTTGTACAGACTATTAATGAACACTCAGACTCGGTTAGTTTCTTTGATTTTGGTCTTATTTTAGATTTAAATTTTTACGCATTTTAATAAAACTTTTGTCAAAGAAAATAAATGAAAAAGAAATAAAATAGAAAGAGTTAATTATAAAATAATAGGTCAAAATCGTGTAAAATACACAATGTACAAAAGAGGCTCACACCTTAACTTTCACATATGTGCTCTGATTCACTTGATTGGTCTTGTTTTGAAGATAATTGAATGTACATTATTTCAAAAGTGAGTAGGATCAAATCAGATATTGTATGAGGAAGATATCAATGTTTTAGTCTGACAGATCTGAATTAGGGTTTGGGTTCAGGTGATTTGGAGTTTGCATGAATTAATTAAAAATCAGAGAAGTTAGCTTATTTTACAAGTCAATTGGGCTGGGATTTTTGGCTTCTTATTTTATGCAATTATGCATGATAAAATACCATTATTATTTACATATGAATGAATGCTAATTATGAAAGATAGTTGATAAAATGTAGATGAATTTTAGGGAACTGAGCTTAATTAATCACTTTTTGAGTGATGAATCACATATTCATCAATCCCCTATACTTAAACTATGCTCATCCCCGAGCATCTTAAAGAAATGCAATGAGGTGAAATAAGATTGAGTTCCATACCAAGACCATGAATAGAAGGTGAAAATGGAGCTAGACATAACATTTGGATTATTAGTTTGGTGGAACTTCTGTAAGAATCTGGGTTCTAAAAACAACATCCTTAAAGTTCTACACATCATTGTCACAGTTTCAGCTCAGAAGTCATCTTAGACCAATCCTCTTCCCAAAGTAACCCCATGAACATTGAACAATTGACTCATGTGCGTTAAAGGTTTTATCTCTTCCCATCAAGAATGTACACTACAACGCAAACCTGTCCCCCAATAACTCGTACTCGGGGAGTCAGGTATTTCCTTCTAAGTTCTATCGTGTTGTGTTCACATTTGAAAAGCAGGATAAATTAGAAGGGGAAAAGAATTTGAGGGCGACTAGTGTAGTCACCCTCCTTGTGAAGTCGGACAGTTTAGCCATGTCTCCACCAAGATCTGCAGGTTGTCTTGAAGCTTGGACCTTTTTGTTCAAATATTTATTTGGTAGTTGGCTTCTTTTTGTTTGGATTTTTGGTATCTCTGTGTGGATCTTGTTGTGCCTCTACGGATATGGAATCTTTTTTCCGTACCTATTTTGGGGTTTTAGAAAAAATTGTACCCAAACCCTTTTAGGAAGCTTTATTTCAATCAGTACTCCGATCTTTAGTTGTCCATGCTACCAGAAAAGAGACCCGTACAATCTTCCAACACCTAGTCTGAGTTGAGCTAAGTGCATAGTGTGAGAGTACAAATTAATTCTCTATTCAAGAGTCGTACTCAGAATGAGGTGACCAGTTTAGACACTAAGAGTCAAATTCTGCACATTTTCATGTGGAACTCGAAGAATTAAGTCAAAGACCTGAAGCTTCTAAAGTTCTCTTTCTCGGTGAAGTTCCTCTGAAAATTTGGTGGATTAAGGCCAAGTCTAGACCACTCTCGGTTTATGATCATATTGGTTCAGAACCCAAGGTTTTTTTCACGAATGCAGATGCATGTAATGCTGGATGAAGTGCAAATGTATGGAATGCAGACATTTTTTTAGCTTATTTATATTTTTTATAATTTTTTATGCAAAAAATGAATAAGAAGCCGATTTTTTAAAACTTTGGTTACACATGCAGTGTTAGTTGCAAAACACAAAGTTAGTTTTTTTAATTTTTTAGTTACTTTACCCACCTCATAAATAAGAATATCAGGGAAGTGGGAGATCGAGTGACTTTTATAGGGTTACGAAGGCGGGACCGATGATGGAGGGTTGATCGAGGATGGATTTAAGGGTTGTGCAATGGGGATATAATTGGAATCCAAAGGGGGAAGCTATGGATTTGTGATTGATGAAGATCAGGGAGGGGAATCACAAGATTGAGGGATTAGATATGGCGACGATGGAGATTGATTAAGCAACGATCTGATTGGAAGGTGTCGATGCGACCGTAGATGGAAGGAGAAGGTGATTAGCGGCGACACAGAAGGAAAGGGAAAGAGGTGACGGATACGCAACGACACCTCCCCAAAAGGGGAAAGGGGGAAGGTGCCGACCGGAGGGATAAAAAGGTTTTGAGGCCGTCCGATCGACTAAGATCGGACAACCCAGATCGTGCCACATGACAACCATTTATTTTTTATTTTTATTTTTGTAATTAATTAAAATAATTGAAAAATACATGCCAAAATTGAGTGACACATGACGACTCCAGGAGCTGCTACGTGTTAGCTCCAGAAAAATAAAAAATAAAAAGAAAATAAAAAAGAAATAGTAAATGACCTCGGATCAAAAAATTTCTCACAAAAGTTGCTCGTCTTGACAAGTTCTACAACTTTCATGAAGAGATCAAAATCAAAATCAATCATTTGCACAAAGTGAATTTTTAGGGTACTCTATGTACATAGAATACCATGGATTTTGGGTTTTGTAATTTTTGTCATTTTTAAATAAGATAAAATCGAAAAAATGATAAAATCAAAGATAAATATTTACATATTAATCTATTTTTTTCATTTTTATTAATTAATAAAATGAAGAAATAAAATAAAGTGTGATAAAGCGGACTTTTGTATAGACTGTTAGTGAACACCCAGACTTTTTTATTTGATTTTTGTCTTATTTAGATTTGAATTTTTACATATTTTAATAAAACTTTTGTCAAAGAAAATAAATTTAAAATAAATGAAATAAAAAGAATTAATTATAAAATAATAGGTCAAAATCAGGTAAAATACACAATGTACAAAAGAGGCCCAAAACCAAACTTTCACATATGAGCTCCGATTCACTTGAACTTGGTCTTATTTTGAAGGTAGTTGAATGTACATTAGTTCAAAAGTGAGTAGGATCAAATCAGACATTGCATGAGGAAGATATCAATGTTTTAGCTTAACAGATCTGAAATTAGGGTTTGGGTTTATTTCTCAATTATTTCAGTTAGTGATGTTTTGTATTTTATTTATTCATGTTAGTAATATGTACACAGTGGAGGTGGTTTCAGGTGATTTGGAGTTTTGCATGAATTAATTAAAAATCAGGGGAGTTAGCTTATTTTACAAGTCAATTGGGCTCGGATTTTTGGCTTCTTATTTTATGCAATTATGCATGATAAAATGCCATTATTATTATACATATGCATGAATGCTAATTATGCAAGATAGTTGATAAAATGTAGATGAATTTTGGGGAATTGGACTTAATTAATCACTTTTAGAGTGATGAATCACAGATTCATCAACCCCCTATACTTAAACTATGCTCATCCTGAGCATCTTGAAGAAATGCAATGAGGTGAAATGAGATTGGGTTCCATACCTAGACCTTGAACAGAAGATGAAAATGGAGCTAGACACGACCTTTGGATTTTAGTTTGGCGGAACTCCTGTGAGAATTAGGGTTTTAAAAACAACAACCTCCAAGTTCTACACATCATTGTCATAGTTTTGGCTCAGATGTCATCTTAGATCAATCCTCTTCCCAAAGCATACCCCATGAACATTGAACAATTAAACTCACGTGTGTGAAAGGTTTTAACTCTTCCTATCAAGAAGGTCGAACTATCATGCAAACCTCTCCCCCAATAACTCATCCTTGGGGAGTCAGATATTTCCTTCTGAGGTCTGTAGTGTTGTGTTCACAATTGAAAAGGGGGAGAAATTAGAAGAAGGGGAAAAGAACTGGAGGGTGACCAGTGTAGTCACCTATCCTTATGAAGCCGACCAGTTTAACCAAGTCTCCACCAAGTTCTGCATGTTGTCTTGAATCTTGGACCTTTTTGGTCAAATATTTATTTGATAGTTGGCTCCTTTTGGTTTGGATTTTGGTAGCTCTGCGTGGATTTTGTTGTGCCCATACGGATATGGAATCTTTTTTTCCGTACATATTTTGAGGTCTTAGAAAAAATGTTCACAACCGCCCATCCCTTTTCTAAAGCTTTATTTCAGCCTGTACTCCAGTCTTTAGATTTCCATGCTACCAGAAAAGAGACCCACACATTCTTCCGACACCCCGTTTGAGTTGAACTAAGTGCATAGTGCAAGAGTACAAATTAATTCCTTATTCTAGAGTCGTACTCGGAATGAGGTGACCAGTTTAGACACTAAGAGTCAAATTCTGCATATTATCATGTGGAACTAAAAGAATTAAGTCAAAGAACTGAAGCTTCTAAAATCCTCTTTCTTGGTGAAGTTCCTCTGAAAATTAGGTGGATTAAAGCCAAGTCTAGATCACTCTCGATTTCTTCTCATAACTTGGTTCAGAACCCAAGGTTTTTTTTCACCAATGCAGATGCATGTAATGCTGGATGAAGTGCAAATGTATGGAATGCAAACATTTTTAGATTATTTTTTTGCAGTTTTTTTGATGCAAAAAATGAATAAGAAGCCGATATTTCAAAACTTTGGTTACACATGTAGTGTCAGATGCAAAACACAAAAGTTAGTTTTTTTATTTTAGTTAGTTACCCGCCCTGTAAATAAGAATATAGACTTACATGAAAGTACGAGCTATGGGTAAAATATATACAGAGTATATACATACACCTCTATACTTAGCGAATGCTATGTCCTCAAAGCACAAGAAGGGCAGAGAAGACATAGCTCGAACTTAGAGTAAGAGAGTAAAAAAAGAAAATTAAAAACAAAAGTCGGACCGCCCCCTATACTTAAGATGTGGATTGTCTAAGTATAGAAGAAGGGCAAAAAATGATGCATATAATGGGAGAGTGGATGAAGAGAGTATATAAAGTGGGCATTAGGTCCCCCTATACTTAGGCTCTGGTCAGCCTAAGTATGGAAGAAGGGTGAAAATGGGGGCAATCGGGAGGAGTGGATGAGGAGAGTGGTATATACAGATGGCATTGGTCCCCCCTATACTTAGACCTTGGCCTAAGTAGAGGAAGAAGATGTACAAGGGAACCGATGGGGTCGGGAGGGAGGGAGGGTTGCCAATGATTAAGGAGGTTTTCGGTGGATCTTTTTGTGAGCCTTTGGTGGGAGGTCATAATGATTGAAACAGGGTGAAGCAGATGAGTCCAAGCTATTATCAATGTTATCCTTAGAAGAATCATGTTGGATGCTTTGATATGAAGAATATGAAGCATATGAATAAGATGATTCCTGGCCATCGTCGGAGTTATCCTCAGAAGAATATTATTGGAAGGTGGAGGCACTCTAGATATTCTTGTTCTTAAGATGCTTTATCAAGATGTGCTTAGTTTTTTGGTCAATTGCCTCATCCTCTGATGATGAATACTTTGAAGAACCAGTCTCAGTATGGACATAAGAGATTATTCCATTATATTTAATGAGACTAGGAGAGTCTGCTCTCGTATAGTAGTAGCGAGGGGCATGAGTTATCCAACGAGGGTCGATATTTGGTTGCTTGCTTAGATAGGGTGTCAGGTTTGCCAAACTGAGCTCACTCATAAAGATCACCTTATCCCAACCTGATGAAGAATTAACAAAAGATTCCTCTTCCAATGTGTTGAAGGTGACTTTCTTAATTGGTTTACTAGATAATCGACTAGATGAAGGAGCAGCTGGAATAGGAATTTTGTTCCGTGTTATCTGTGAAAGTGCATGTCCTGTGAGTGAGGTGTTGACAATCGGGTCTTCAGATGAATAACCATTGAAATATTCCTCCCTAATCAGCGGATGTCCCGCATATTTGTTCTCAATTTTCTTATCGTTTGTGCATTCCTGTCTCGGATCGATTTGATCAAGGCGGTTAGAGAAGGTCTTATCTGACTCAGGGTAAGTCCATGCTCAAGTTTCCTCATCATAATCACCATAGATATGGCAAAGATCCTGTATCAGGTGTTCTTCCGTAGGATTTGTCATGATAGTGGTTAAGGTCCAAGCAGCAGGGAATGGGAGGATGGGATGAGTCTCTGAACCAGTGGTCTCAACAATCGTTATCTCAGTTGTAGCAGTGGGGTAGGGCTCTTCTACCGCTTGATGGTCATGGCTGTTGATGGCTTTGTGGGTTGCCTTGTAACATCTTGTTTCCTCAAAGACTGTATGCGATCAAAGTGCTCTCAATGTTGTAAAATTGATTTCCCAAGTCTCGTATTCAATAGTTGACTTAACTAAGGTTAAGGATGGCTTTCCGAGAATGATTGGAGACTGGGTGAATTCTCCTTGATGCTTAATATCAATGATCGTGAAGTCCACTTTGAGAAGAGCACCTTGGAATGTAATGATGACTGAAATTGTTCCTCTCGATCGTTTTATATATTGATCAGCTAGCTGAACAATCTCTCTTGATTTCCCGATTGGTTCGAGTTTGAGCTTGTCAAACACGGAGGTCAGGAGGATGTTAATTGGTGAGTCGCCATCGATTCAGACATGGGTGAATGTTGTGTCTTTGATTCCACATTCAAATCGAGGCAATCACTTCACTTTGCGACTCTTGGTCTTTCTTATCATCATCAAAGTAGTAGCCATTGACAATATATGTCTTTCGATCTTTGTTCTCTTCCTGTCCGACTTTTTTGGCATTAATTTACTCTTTACAAATCTATCCAGATCGATGAAGAGTTCAATGGTCTATTTCAAGGGAAGTTCAAAAATCAATCTTTTGTCCAGTGCTTCCCTTAGAGTCGAATCCAAATTCTTCACATCTGCTCCACTTTCAATTTTATGGGGTTTTTTTTCGGTTTTTCAAATTTTAAGGTGTTTTTGAATTTTTCATTTTTTTGGTCTTTTCAGTGTGGTGTTTAGATGTATCTATTTCCGCAACTGAGGAGGGGCTTTGATGTGCCAAATCAGAGTCATTCTTATGGTGCACAGAGTTTGTGAGTTTTCGAGTATCCTATAGGTCTTCAACATGAGATCTAGTCAGTTCATCTTCCATTTTTATGCATGAACTCGGACAAAATCCTCTTGAGATATTCATAATATGTTTTGATGCATTATCATATGAAATTTTCTCTTGAAGAATCATGGAAGGAATCTATATGTCTGCTCAATTGACAGGAATCTATATGTCTCATACTCAACATGTTGTGACTCAGGTATGTACAGTTGGTTTGAGTAGAACATGTTTTTGTGATAGTTGATCAATCCCTCATATAGTGAAGTCATCATACATGGTTCATGTGTGTTGATATCGTCAGTCCAGTCTCCTATATGAGTGTCCTGTCTGAAGGGATGTTATGCAGGATTGTCATAAAGAGTATGATCATTAGGGTCAATCCAATATGTAAGATCAAGATGTGCATGCCTCTCCATTTGGTTTGATCGATCCATCATGTTATTCCCTAAGGTACAATATAGATATGCATCTGTGAAGTGTTGACCTATCCCAACATTATGATGAGGAGAGAATGTAGTCGGTTGGAATTGTTGTCTCGATTGATCATTGGTCTAAAAAATGGTTCGATCTTCAAATGATTCGGCGAGAACTCAGGAATAAGATGGGTTAGCCCAGTATGAAGTCTGATCATGTGTAGAACAAGATCGGGGAGATGGGCAATATGAAGAAGTGGAGAATTTGATCGGATGATCAGAGTAACAAGGATTGGGATTTATAGAGTAGGCTGGCTTCATTTGAGGGTTAGAGTCTCCTGTTAATGTCAGAGGATGCTTAGAAGAAGAGGGTTTTAAAGATATGGGTTTGATTGAAAAGAAATAATCTAGTGGATACAGAGACCAATGTCCCATCAATTTCAAAGGAGATGGATGAGCTAATATAATGGATCTTGGTTAAAAATTCAAGTCCACGAGATACTCAACAGAAGAAACCCTAATTTTTAAATCAAGGAGAGTGATGGCATAAGCATGCAATTTTTGATATGCACGTCGATTCATGCATACCAATGCAAATACAATTCAAACCCCAAGTTCACCAACTCACACAATGAAGGCCTCAAGAGTTCGACCAATTATCTTTCAATTTTATTTGGTGATAAATTAAATCTTAAAAAAGAATTAGCAAGTTGTTATGTACCGAAATTTTTCTTAAAGTCTGGCCCGAATTCTTACGACTAGTTGCACCTACTTTCAACCAGTATGGGTGTAAGTACAGATCGTAAAACAGCTACCCATTACTTAAGGACGGAGCCTTACACAATGTCCTTTAAACCACCCGCTCTGCTAAGGAAAGATGGATCGTAAACGACTACCTGTGTTTCCTCTCTGAGAAGTAGCTAAACATTTTTGTAATTAGTAGTCTGAATGAAATCCCGGAGCTTGGCTCTATCCTTAAGTGACGTCTCTCGCTCACTCAGATAGATAAATTAATCCAACGATGGAGTTGTTCTCCCGCAAAAATTCTCAAATTTATGGTTTAATTTTATTGGCCTTGTTTAGAAGTCCCAATTTTAATTAAGTGGTCACTGAAAAATTAGGTGATCACAAATGCACGTCTACTGTGCAGTACCATTTTCCTTTTAAATTTTTAGTGACAAAATAAGAGGAAGAAATTCGGGAAATGCCGATGCACATGGAAAACAATGACGTATGCTCAGTTAGAAGACTTACAGTGATTCCTCGCAATCTTTATGCAGGATGCAATGCATGAATTTAAAATTTACTCTATATGGAATGCAAACTGACAAAATCCGCACCTATCAGAAAGTTTATATCTGGGAAGAATTGATTTGAATTTTGACTAAGCTAAACGATCTATTGTATGTCTCAATTAAAGTGTGATCCTAGGTTCTACGAGTACGAACAGAAAAAATCATAGAAGCTTTAATAGTCGTAAGTGCATGTCTAATCCTACGAATCACTCAAGTCAGGCCCCACCCTCATCGAAGAGCGAAACATGTGCTACAACACATCACAAAAAAAGTGTTTAGGTCATGTTACACATGTGAGAGTCCAAACTGATACCTCTATAAATGGGTAATTAATTACAAACAATTAAAATTGTAGAAAAAATTCTAGACTCTACGCTCTCTCACAACTCGACTCAATCTTAATTTTAATGTGGCTTGGCGGTTGGTGAAGATGCGTCGGTTTCATGAAAACCACTTCATGTATGTCGGATACCTCGTAAGAAAAATAAAAAAGAGAGAATGTAAGAGAGTGACACAAAAATAAGCCAAAATAAAATAAGAAAATAAATAAAATAAAATAAAATAAAATAAATGCAGAAAGAAAAAATGGAAAATGTGCAGTGATGAGGTTCAGGGGTTAGACTACTTGAATGTATGGAAACCCTAATATTAATTTTCCTAAATAAAAACCTAGGTTGTTTGCCTCCCCGCAATGGCGTCATCTAACGATTCACAATTTACCCTCTTTAATTGGTGTGAATTAAGCATTTAAAATAATGAATGTCATTTTGTTGTAGGCAGTAATAAGAATCAATCAAGAAATAACCACTTAATTAATTAATCAATTTTAATCAAAAACGATTTTATGTTTATTTATCCCGGGCAAGCCTAGGGTCGAACTCAAGGAGGCAAAGGAACAACCTAGATTAATGTCCATCAAATTTCATGCAAGGTTTTCGAGGCAGATTTCTTTTGATATTTTTAATGCAATTATGGAATGCAAATGCGAATGCATGCCAATTTTTAGGACTAGAAAAATTAATATCAATCAAACGATATCCAAAAATTATGAAACTTAGCCAAGATGTCATGGTGATGAAATGAATGCACTATATTTTTTTTGGAATTTTCTGATACAATATGAATATTTAATGAATTAATGAATGGAAAAAGGTGAATTCTAATAATTAATTATAATATATATTAAATCTTTATTTTCATAAAATAAAATTATTTAAGATATATCAATAATTGAATTATCCTAGAAAAATCTTAAATCCTAAAAATGTTGACTTTAATACCTATTAAAAATTAAATATTAAAATACACAAAATGATTTTTATAGATCAAAATATGCACACAAATGCAAATCTTTTTGGGCACAATGTGGAATACAATTAATTCGACTATCCGTGAATTTTCGATAATTTCTGAAGAAAAAGTTAATTATATATGATTTTCGAAGTGTCAATTAGGCAAAATATATAAATTTCCGCAAGAATATTAATTAACCATAAACCATAAAAATATGAAGCACATGCCACATGTGTAGAATTACTTGTAGATTTGAAGTGCAATTTTTAAATAATAAAATAATGTAATGATGTGGTGCAAAATCATAGAAAAAGATAGGGATATGTTTACAGTTATAATAAATAGTGCTAAAATAGAAAATGCACAGAAAGGGACCTAAATATTATTACCAGGACTGGGGGGTGGACTGCAAAATGTCCATAGGATCACGTGTGTAGCACATGACCCGTGAGCGGAAAGACCTTGACGTGGATTGAGGGATTCTTCAGCAAAATCCCCCAGTTCGGGGGTGCGTATCACGTGTCCCTCCCGCACGTGCGTCTCACGTGGGGAGGCCTCAGGTCAACTCCCGACGGATGGCAGAGGACTGGAGGAGGAGGCGCGATGGGGATCTGGCTGGATGTTGGTGTAGTCGAGGTGGCCAAGGTGATCTACCTAGAGATGAAGTTAGTGGAGGAGGAGGCCCTCGATGATGGGTCGAGGAAGCAACTGGTGTCGACAACGGAGGAATTCTGTTGGTGTCTGCAAGCAGAGCACAAGGGGGTGGATCCTCCAAGGCAAAGGTTAGAACCGATGAAGTTGATAGCGACGACGAGTGGAGTGCACTTGATGAAGGTGATCTGGAGGTATGTGGTTCGACGGATGTGGCCAGAGTGGGGGCAATTGCAGAGGCACTGCAACGGTCGGGGCGACTGGATCTCACTGCGTGTTGGAGGAGAAGGCTTCGAAGTCGATCGCGTCGGGTTCTATCATCGCCTCCTGGTTAGGAGCAGCTTCCTTCTTGTGTTGGTAATCAACGTATGTGAAGTGGCGGAGGTAGCTATGGTGGTTATATAGGTTGAGGGAGGCGATGGATTTGGATTAGGAGATCATAGACGTGAGGAGATTGACGAGGATGCGATCAGGATTGGCAATCTGATAGAGGTCGGATTGGAGCAGCGGTCGGTCGCGAGTAGGAAGGTGTGGCTAGATCTGGAAGAGGATTAGGTGATGATCGGATGGGGATCCAAAGGAGGTGAGGGGCGGCTGCAAGATTCACGGAGGGCAGCGGTGCGGGAGACATGTAGATGGAAGGGGATCGGAGATGATGGGAGTGGAAGAGGAGATGGGTGCAACGGTTGACCAAAAGAGGAAGGCGGTGGCCGACCAAGAATGGAAAGGGGGAGAGATGGACAGAGGAGGAGGAAGGATATGGGTGTGTCCGATCGATTGAGATCGGATGGCCCAGATCGTGCCACATGGCATTTTTATATTTAGTATTATTTATTAATTTTTTATATAATTTTTAAAAAAACGAAATAATAATATGAAAATGAGTGACACGTGGCAACTCCAGGAGCTGCCATGTGTCAGCTCTTGAAAAATCGAAAATATAAAGAAAAGAAAAATAAATAAGAAATAACAAACGATACGGATCAAAGAACTTTCTCACAAAAATTGCTCGTCTCAACGAGATCTACAACTTTCATGAAGAGATCAACAATAAAATAGGACATTTGCACAAAGTGGTATTTTTGGGGTTACTCCATGTACATAGAATACCTTGATTTTTGGGTTTTGTAATTTTTTATTTTTAAATAAGATAAAAAACATATAAAAATACGAAAAATACAAGATAATTTTGTACAAATTAATCTAATTTTGTTTGGATTTTTATTAATCAAGAAAATGAAAAAGTATAATAAAATGCGATAAAGCAAATTTTTGTACATACTGTTAGTGAACACTCAGACAATGTTAGTTTCTTTGATTTTAGTCTTATTTTAGATTTAGTTTTTTGCATATTTTAATAAAAATTTTGTCAAAGAAAATAAATGAAAAAGAAATAAAATAAAAAGAGTTACTTATAAAATAATAGGTCAAAATCAGGTAAAATACACAATGTACAAAAGAGGCCCAAAACTCAACTTTCACATATGAGATCCGATACACTTGAACTTGGTCTTGTTTTGAAGATAATTGAATGTACATTAGTTCAAAAATGAGTAGATCAAATCAGACATTGTGTAAGGAAGATATCAACATTTTAGTTCGACAAATCTTAAATTAGGGTTTGGGTTTATTTCTCCATTATTTCTGTTAGTGATTTTTTTATATTTTTACTTTATTCATATTAGTAATATGTACACAGTGGAGGTAGTTTCAGTGATTTGGAGCTAGCACGAATTAATTAAAAATAAGGGAAGTTGGCTTATTTTACAAGTCGATTGGGTTGGGATTTTTGGCTTCTTATTTTATGCAATATGCATGATAAAATGCCATTATTATTTACATATGCATGAAAGTTAATTATGTAAGATATTCGATAAAATGCAGATGAATTTCAGGGAAATGAGATTAATTAATCACTTTTAGAGTGGTGAATATGAGATTCATCAAGATGCTCCTGTGAGGCTCGACGCTTGGAGCCTCTATTTGAACTTCGAAAACCCCTGCAAAGGTGATTCTTCCTTCCGTTTCCTACATGAATATGTTAGGGGAAAAAAGGAGAAGTTAAGGATGGCTTATGGAGGTGGAATGGGTACGAGATGAGACGGAGCGAGGATCTCCGGCGGAGGGTAGAGATTCGACTCCTTGATCTATGCAAGATCGAGGGGAATCAAGGTGTGTGGGGTGATCAGAAGGCAAAGGGGAAGAGAGTGAGGGAGAAAGGTGAGACAAAGCTAGTCGGGTATGGTCGGGAGCAAGCGGTAGAGCCGTAACTCCGACAAGAGATGGATTTTGATTTTACGAAATTAAAGACAACTTTAACTGAAATAAAAACCTAACCTATACTATGGCTAATCCTAAGAATTGAAAGACATGGAGAAAGGAGGCAGGATCTTACCGAGGACACACTTGAAGTGAGCTTCGGGCGGAGGAACTTCGATGAGCTGGATCTGTTTGATTCAGTACCCTACGAGCTCCCTGAGGTACTGATCTAACTCTTGTTGTCACCAGGAATGGAAATCAAAGCTTGGATTTAGTGTTCAAAGGCAGAAGAAGGATCAAATTTTGACTGGTGACGGGAGATGATACTATATACAAGTCGTCTTCATCGGGCTGTGGAGCTCGATATAGAGGTCCCTTGATCGAGGAATCATGTGCATGTGATAGTGTGTTGATCGAGGGGCGGATTTGGTGAAGGATTCGATCCCAAAGAGTGAAAGATTTGATGGTGAAAAATACGAGTACCTAAGGTCAAATTTCTGACACACTGCAGTTCATAGAAGACCAGGCAGTTGACAAAGTCAATCGATCTAGGCTTCTGATTGGGCCACGTCGGCCAGGAAAATGACAAGGCTATAAATAAAAGGCTTATTAATTCAAAATAAAATAATAAATGATTTTATTAGTTTTTTGGTTAAAACATAAAAAATGTGTTTATTTTATGTAGTATTCTAATATGATTTTTGCTTATTTTTATGACTTTATTTATTACAAGTTTCTTTCACGGGTATATTTATAAGTGTATTCATCTGTATTTTGGGTATTTTTTGTATTTTGTTTTATTATTTTATTTTCTTAAGTTATATATTTATAATTTATGTTTAGATACATAAATATATTTTTGTTATATTTTTATGATATAGTTTGTACACTTAAATAAATAGGGGTATATATTATGTAGGTATAAGTATCGTATATTCAACTATGTATATATACACACTATTTTATTTTTATATCTTCTTTTTGATTTTTTTCTATTCTAAATATGCACATATACTGTAAATAGTATTTAAAAAATTATAAAAATATAAAATTATAAAAATAATAAAGAATAAATAAAATGAATATTTTATTCAGGTATAATGTATAATAGGGGTCCAAAACCTAACTTTTGCATCTTAACTCCAAATTAGATGAAACTACCTTCATTAAATAGCTTATTAAAAGTTATATACAATTAAAGTTTTTTGGTATATTTTGAGTTCATATGGATAAGATATGGGTCTCGGAAGTTTGGGTTTTGGCTTTTTATTTTGAGTATAAAAAGTACAGTGTATATTATTTTTGTATGAAATCAATTTTGTTTTTTTCTATAAATTTTTATCTATAACTTTATGTACGACATTTCTTTATTTGAGAATAAATAATAAAGAATAAAATAGGTCCCAAAATGCAATGTTGATGAATAAATGAATGAGGATTTTATTGTATTTTTGAACCTTATCTCCCCCTACTTTATTCCTTGTCGATCCAGTCATCACGATGCCTAGGTCTTGGGGTTTAGAGACATAAAATATCTTTGGAAATTTATTCTTTTCTTTCTTTTCTTTATTCTATAATTTTGGCAGTAAAAACTATATTTATTTAAAATAAATGGAATAAATAATGAATGTTAATTTGAAAAAAACAATGTTATTTACATGCATTAGCTAGGGTTTTTAAGGTCAAAATGATAGAATAAATGTGGTGAAATGGAGATTCATCACTAGTCTAAATTCCTTGAGAAATGATATGAGCATGAGGTTTATTGAAGAGTCGCATCAAGAAGAGTGCACTCAAAAATTGGTTCAAAGATCTCACAACTAATTAAAGGTGCTCTCATGTCTTTCTTTTTGGATGGGAGGTTGATGATTATATTCATAATATCCATGGTCAAGATGTGCTTTTCTGCGCAGTTGTGTCTGTTCTTGTGGGGTTAACACTTTGATGTACATGCCTCTTACAGTACTTTTTTCATAGTCATCATGTATTCCATGGATTTCAATAATGGCATTTCCAAAAAGATATTCCGTAATATTTCCACAAACCCTGGATCAAACAATATTGTTTTTAATTTTCTGATTTTTGGTATTTTTGATAGCATCGAGAAATGGAATATTTACATCACAAAATGTTCTTTGGAACCATCTTTTATAAATGAATGATTAGAAGGGGCACACACATTCATCATGGGGGAGGGACAAAAAGTAGATACACTGGCTTCTTCGACCTGCACAGGAGTTGTTGCAAGTGCTGACGTCTTCTTGACTTGCACGGTTCGACAACGACTATTATTATATTTTTAGTCTTTTCCTTTTTCTTCATTTTTTTTGTATTTTTAGATATAGTGTGGCCCCCTTGTTCTTCTTCTTCCTCATCCCCACTTGATACGTGATCAACAGCTTCGAACAATGATGAAAGACCCTCTGAAGCTTTTTTCCCATTTGTAGTGGCAGACGGTTGTATGGTCCTACCGCTCTTGACAGTCACAACATTAGATAACTTAAGCGAATTATTCATACATGACTTTGTGGGGGAGTATTCATGACAAGCTAGTGATGGACCTAATTGTCACCTCTTTAAGAATTTTGAATTCTAGTATAGGAGGTGAAAGTTAATTCAATCAAAAGCCACACTTGTGAATATGTGGCAAATTTTACTTAATAAGTGTACCAAGGTCGAACTCAGGGAATATTGTTCATTAGTGAAATGGTTTAAATTAATCTAAGTAATTAATTGATTATAATAATGATTCCTATGTAAGAAAATAATGCACAAAGAAAAGGGTTAGAAAGAAAGAAAAATAAATAAATAAATAAAATAAAATGGAGAGAAAGATATGGATCATGGGAGGTTTTGGAGAAGGAGGAGGTGGTGTAGAAGATGTCGACGAAGATGAGGGAAGTGTAGCGATGCTTAGTTTATTCCCTAATGGGTGGGAGTTGTTCTAGCGTAAGTGGAAGAAAATGGAGAAAGGAAAATAGAGAAGGTATCAGAGGTTACCTGGAGATGACAAAGGAGGGAGGTGAGGCGAAATTGCCTAATTGGGACCTAGGAAGATCCCTAGTCATCGCGCGATATCACGACGAAGAGAGGGAGATCATCTATGGACTGGAACAACAAACTATGGCCAAGGAATGATGTTAGATCATGCTTGAGAGGTGGTTGGTCTTCGCTCGAGGATGCACTGTCTTGCTATCATCGGAGGGTGGCTCTGAGCTCAGTCTTTCTCTATGGAAGGGTAGATAGTCGTGAAGGGGCAGGAGATGGAGTTCTATAGGCAAAGATGGAGGTGGTGGAACCTAGGGTTTCGCAAGGCTGCCTTGATGGCAGCATGCAGAGTATTGATGGCCAAAGGTTACACAAAGAAGAGGAATGAAAGAGGCGTTGATTATTGGGCTCCTGATGTAGGGGGAGATGGAGGAACAAATGGAGTAATTGTCAAAAGTAGCCTCGTCGTGGTGTGTAACGATGAAGAGAGTGGGGATCTGAGGTGGAATAAGGTCTTGGTGCCGTTGGATCTCGCGCAGTGAGTGGCCCTGATGGGGCCACACCTCACTGCGTGAATGATGAACCACATTTTCAACTCTTTAAGGATATACAATTGTCGTAGTACATGAGGTGAAAATGGTCTATCTAGAAACCACCCTTTTGAATACGCGGAGAATTTATACGTGGTAAGTGTACCAAGGTTGAACATAAGGATGCGCTCTACCTAATGTGATTAATCAGTTCCAGATATCTAGATTAAGTGATTATTTACATATCCAGGTCAGCGATGCACACACAGTGTACAAAATGATGTAGACATAATGAATGATCAAGATGCATTTTTATTTGAGTTTTATGCAAGTTAAAATATAGATAATATGCAACAAAATTCCATGATATGCAAACCGATATACTTAAACCAAAAATACACCTAAGTGATAAATAAATTGAGCAATAGTTGTACGATTCAATTTCAGGAACATTCGATGCATAAAAGATAGATCCAATTTCATTTTGTGGCACATAAAGTGTCAAGCATTGTGACACTATATATTTCAAATTGAGCATACTGATTTAAGTGTCAAAATAGGAAGTAAAACACGCCCCTAGATAGATAATCAAATAAGCAACAAATTGAATTTAAAATCATTCAAATTGGAGTCTATATGCTCAAAACATAACATAAAGTGTTCATGGGCATAAACACAAAATAATCATGCAAAATAAATACAAAATTTTAGCATAAATGTCCCTATAAAATATCCTACGTGTGGGGTCTTTTGGCAATTCTGAGAATTCAATGGGCATGCGGGTATGTGCCTCACACACCTGGTTGGACATGGATACAATATTAAAGAATTTTGTGGGTGTCGTATATATTGTTTCAAGCCCTCAGGCGTGACGCACACGCTGTGAGGCTCGGTGGTTGGCTCGGGTCGGGTGCAGATTCTGAGGCCACGTGTGGAGCCTTAGTGCTTAGGGTGTGGCTCAATCCCACCGAGGCACTTGCTCTGTCTCAGGAGGCTTAGCCGCATCATGGGCCATCTGATAAAAAGAATGGATGGTATCTACTCTTTTACATGGTGGTCCCCTCCTCCTTTCTGCAACGAATCGAGCAGAACTCCAATGAAGGCCTCAGAGCTCCATCTCGCTCATTAGTGATGCCTGAAGGTTCACGAAGCTTCGTGGATGGTTGGCAAAGATCCTTGACGGAAGTGGAAGGTCCATAAGTGTTGGAAGGTTGCGTCGAGGCTACTTCATCGGAGAAGCTCCTCTATAAAGGAACACCGTCAAAATCTCTGACCATTGAAAACTTTAGAGTTGTATAGGTTAGAATAGCATAGCCGAGGCATGTACAAGATGGTCGCGAGGGAACTAGAGGTCTGATTATGTGAACAAGGTGGGGACCTGGTAGATTCCTCCACCATGGTGGCGAAGGAAATGGGATGTGATGGTCAGATATGTAGGAGAATAGAGGGGATGATCGGGATGGCTAGCGTGAATGAGGGATGTTAGATGAATAATTAGAGGTGCTCCATTGAAGGTGACAATAAGTGTATGTGTGTGTAATAAAAAGGAAGAAAACATAATCAAAAGCATAAAGAAGGGTCCTAGAGTATTGAAGAAGAAGGAGGGGGAGCAGAGGCTTGGGCTAAAGGTATAAGAGACCTCAGGTCATCGTTGAACTCCTTCAGCCACTTGGAGCAGCTCAGACGACCATGTCATAGGGAGGAGAAGAGGTGTAGGATAAGCCTCTGTTCAAGGGTGAACCCTCAGTGCAGGCTACGATGAAAGTGTATTTGAATGGAGGAGGAGCGATTCTAGGTGGTCGACAGGTGAAGATTCAACTGCTCCTCAATCACTGATGGTTAGAGGAGAGTGGGAGTTAGGATTAGGGTGTGAGTGAGAGAAGTCAGGGCTACGATGAGGAGGTGGTGAAGGCTAGGGTTTAGGCTTTTGCACACTATAGAAGAGTGAAGATCACATCATATGAGATCAAGAGCGACTAGTCATACTAGTGGCTCGGTGCAACGGGAATTACAATGTTTAAAGAGATGAAACCACATGATTCAAGAACACTGATCGAATCATTTCATCAAGATTGCAAAAAATATATAGGAATACCTCTTGAAGTGTGGTTGGGATCGATATCTCTCAGTAAGAGACCACATGTCTCAAGTCTGACCCGACGGAAGAGATGCTTGTGAGCACGTTAATGAAATGTGTGCTTCTCACAATCCAAGATGAAGATCCGATCAATGAATCTCCTGATTTCGTTTCATGAAATCCAGTCTTATTCACGTGCAAGGAGCACCGATGAAGATAGAGATCCACGAGTGTTCAAAGCAGCAACGCATCGACGTAGCGATGACGATGAGTCTCTCTAGGTCAAGATGTGGATGGTAACTCTTGAAATAGAACGAGGGGGGAGGTGATGAGAATGAGAAGGAGAGAGAGATTGCAAATTATGTTGTGTAAAAGAAGATCTACGATTGCCTCTTCTTTTATAATATTTTGTAAGTCCATGGACCACAATCCATGTGATATATAAAATCAATAGTTGAGATTGTTTTGTGCTTTTTATTCAATGGTCATGATTTTAATGCATAAATATGCGACAACAATCAAATTAGATTGAATATATTGAATAAACATCAATATAACTTAATTCACCCAAATAAATATGCACAGAAGGATTAGGAAGGAGGTAAGACTCCTTCCAATTAAGGAGTGGACGACCACTTCGAATTAGGACTCAAAAGTGGTTGTCCACCCTCCTTACATGGAAGGTGCCTCCCTTTTCCAACTAGTTGATATTACATATCTCACATAATCCTTCATTATTTGCAACAACTTTTATTGCATATTACTTCACACTGTCATTGAAAATTGTGAATCATATTCACACATACAAAATAAAATATAAATTGTATTTTCAATTAATTATCCATTGTGAACCCAATTCACATCAATATTTAATTCATAAATAATACTTACAATTAGCTTGCTCTAATATACTATAAATCACATTTATAATATGTGATTAATATGGATATCAATATCCACAATATTTATATCCTTGATAATTAAATCATCTTAAACTATCTTGGATCTCCATTCTCATGTATCTAAATAATATGAATCATATTCATATTAATCATGATAATTAAATCATTTTTATTTATCAATTTCCCAGTGCTTAGTTATATTATTCAACAATGGAATTATTCTTGAACTCTTTCAAGAATAATGTGCTTTCTCCACAAATACTTGGAAATAGGGTGTAACACCCTGCATATTTCGGCTTTTTTCGAAGTCTTAAAACCTATTCAATATTATATTCGAAAGAAGTGCCTCGTCGCAAGCTTTCCAACGAGTCCAAAAACGCGTAATTCCGAATTTGGATGTGTGAGATATGCATGTTTTGGTGAAGAGGGGTCATGGATATTGATGGGATTTAATGATTACGGAATTTGATTAATTTTATTACGGGTTAGGGCTATTTTAGGGTTTCTAAAACTAGGATTTTAATTCTAAACTATATGAAGACCCACAACCTTCATCTCCCCTCATTCCCACACCTTCCCAAACCCTAATCCATCCTCTTCCCCCTCCCCAAGTCATTCTCTGATCTCATTTTCCCTCTTCTTCTCCGGAGAACTAAAGGGAGAATGGTGCAAGCTCTGTAGCTTCATGACAACTGGAAAAGAAGCGCAAGGGAAAAGCACCTATATCATCGGATTCTTGATCGAGCAAATGAACACACGTGGGTTTCTCACGCATAGGTAATGGATCTTGACTTTAACTTTGTCTTTTTGGATATCTTGCGATATTGGAGAATGTGGTTCGGGGGATGATTTCTCGATTTTGATTCGACCCAGGGATCCCCTCTTGTTGTTGGTGTATGTCAATTTCTCTTTTAACTTTGTTTCCTTGACGATTTTACAATGTGGAACCATGAGCGGAAGAATACGTGATTAAACTTCCTATATCACAACATCGTACTTTTTCTTATAATGTGATATAACCATTAGGTTTAGACTTTGAGAGTTCCGCTAATAACATCTTTGGAACTTTTGGATCCATGGATTATCTTGAGCATCACATCCGTGAATGCAGTCAATTATATATATATATATATTAGGAAACAAATAGATATGAGTCGAATCTATGATTAGTAGGATATCCATTAGACCTTGTTTTAGACAATCGTCCCAATTAACACTTCCTCATTACTCTAGATTTTATATGCATGAATCGTATGCTCTTAGTTTACAAACCTTCTAGATACAATGAATCCAAGTGAGTAAAATCTCATGGACAGTAAAGTGTCGAAAAGAAAAGGGAGTAATAACTTCCATATGCACGTAACTTGCCTGTATAATGCAATTTAACACAGAAATAAGGAGGTAATTATTTAATTAATGAGTCTGTTTTCTTTTATATTATAATCGAATCATATGATCATCTGTAAGACAATATATCATATACATTAAGAATGCATTAAGGTCATCTATCAATAACGTACATTCGCATTCTCCCTGCATACCAACTACAGTAACGACTCTCCATGCATGAGATGTTATTTATTTAGTTATTCATTTATTCCTTAATATTAGCAATTATTAAGACCCTTGCCATTATTGGTTTGGACTTTTTCCTTCCAAGCCGTTAATACCTTTAAAAGATATAACAATCTTGTTTCCTTTATGGATAATTATTCTATGTTATGGCTTTTTCCATCATACCTACATTATCTTGTGTGCTTGTCTCCCAAATCCTTAGTAGTTTGAGTGTGGGTTTTGATAATTATATTACAAGATCTGTAGGAGTCTCAGTACCTTGATCGTGCAATATTATTGTTATATAATTGATAAGACCTGTTTATGGGTCAAATAGTCTTGTGTACAAGATCTTAAGTAGCCTTTCTTTTCCATACTCTGCATATTTCTCATATCTACCCAGCAGTTTGCATCGCCTATGACTGACCTACTATTGATAGCATCAATATCGAATTGCATAGATAAGTATAAGTGAATTTATAGGGAAGAGGTCCTTATTATTGACGAGTGCTTGTTTGGTTACTATTGTTCAACAATCTGATTATGAGAAATCTGTTGGGTTAAGTTAACCTAGGTTACATGTCAGTAAACCTTTGAGAAAGACTAGTGAAGGGATAGTAACACCATGGTCTTAAACTTTGAGAGTTCAGTATCGATTAATGGAAAATTGTTGTTCAATCCCAAGATTATTTTTTAATGCACGTGAGGAACGAAAATAATAACACAAGGTGGGTGCACACCCTTGTGGTTCGGTTGAGCCAACAGTGAGTCACCCCTACTCGAGGGGCATCATAGAGTGGGGTGGTGGTAGGTACTCTGGTAGAATTGAGCTGGATGCACGCGTGCATCACACCATACGGATCCGTTTTTGTTGCACTTGTTTTGGAGCGAGCGTGACTCCTCTGACAGACTCGATTGACCAGAGTTGCGACTCACCGGACTTGTATGCCTCGTATCGAGTGTCGGAGTACTACCAACTAGACTAGCTGAAGGATCGTGCTTGTGCACGTGATTTAGGTTGCACTCTGAATGGAGTGTTGCATGCTTCATTCCTAGTGCAGGTTTTCTCCTTTGACGAGCGAGTCTGGGATAAGTAAATGAAAGTATGGATTAAGATATGTCAAAGAATTAGTTTTGATTGTGTACGTGATAAAGGCCTAGAATATAAGTGATTGTATATTGCTAGATGCCTTTAAAATGGTCTCTTCTAAACTTGTTCAGTTACTGCATTTGCATTGTCTACCTAGAATCTCTTAATCTATAATTTATTCCTTACTGGGTCAGTTGACTCACAAGTTACATTCTTTGAAAATTCAACATGAAGTGTAGAACAAGAGACAGAGGCTCGCAATTTCGGTGGTGCATCTGTAGGACGTTATTGAGGTTGAGGCTTGGTTCTATAGTTGTTTTATTTCCCTCTGTTTCATCTATTTATGATGTAATAAAGGGAATTTGATATTTTATGTTTATCTTTATGAGGACATCTGTTTATCAATGGAAATTTAAATTTCCATATGCCTTTTATTGTATGAATGGTATGCCATGCAGGTTGTTTATAACTTTTGTTGGGTAAATCTTGTGGATGGGTGTTGAGATGCACTACCGCGCAGGGGGGACATTACATTTGGTATCAGAGCTCATTTACCCCATCAGTCATAAGCAACAGTTTGATTGGAGAAATACCATTATACATTAGTGAAGTTGTCTTCTGACTACTGTAAAAAAGGAAGCTTTGTCCACAAAAAAATTATATTGATCAAGGATTAATGATCTCTACTCTAGGATCTAATTGCAATTCCCTTTTTATTTCTACTCATGCAGATCATGTTGCCTCGTAGGGATCAGACTGCGTAGGAGTTGGCTGCAATGATGGTGATGCTGCAAGATGTGCAGTAGAGACAGCTTATGCTCGAGGAGCGATTGTCGAGATATGCATCCGAGGGTGGGTCTGGAATAGGTGGGGGAGATGGTGATCCACCGCCACCACCTCCTCCTCCTCCATCGCCACCACCACCGCGACAAGAGGACATCTTTTCAAAATGTCGCAAGGAGAAAGTTCCAGAGTTTTTGGGCAATACAAGCCCAGATGTGGCAAAGAGATGGCTGAAGAGCGTGGAAAAGGTATTTCGCACCATACATGTACCAGATGAGGAGAAGTTCATGCTTGCTACCTACTCCTTAACAGGCTATGCAGAGGAATGGTGGAGTTTTATGGAGCCGCAGATTGCAATGCCAATTACTTGGGAGAAATTTATTGAGGCATTCCGGGAGCATTTCTATCCAGAATACTGGCTAGAGCAGCACCACATGGAGTTCACACTACTCGAGCAAGGGAATAGGACCGTGACTGCTTATCTGAACAGGTTCACAGAGTTGTTGAAGTATGTTGCTAGCACTGTACCGACCGAGTCTGACAAAGCATTCAAGTTCTTTCGAGGTCTTCGTGAGGAAATTCGTGAGAGGCTAGTACCCCTTAGATTGGTTACAATGAAGGAAGTGGTTGATGATGCATAACGAGTGGAGGAGGACTTGCATGAAGGCAGGTCAGTACAAACCAGTCAAGGAGGTCCGAGCTATTATGTGAGGACTTCTCGTCATGATCGATCGACGTCATGGAGAGGACATCGTCTCCACCCCTACCGACCTGGCATGTTTACCAGGCCCACACATAGAGGAGCTCCTACATTGAGGCATGTACTTTCCGAGCCATCGCGAGCAACACATCCAGTGGTGATCACCATGACGGATGCACGTGTTTGTTATCGATGCAACCAGGAGAGACACATCAGGTCCAACTGCCCATTGGGAGCTTCACAGTTGCGAGGTATCGTACGAGGGGGGTGCCCGCAACACTAGGGATGTGGTTCTACCTCTTGTGGTGGCAGGGGACATCCTAACCAAACTCAGATCACGATAGGTTCTGGTGGGCCACGAAGAGAAGGACAACTCAATGGCATCACTGATGGGCAAGCACATGCATCGGGATCGGTAGTGAGAGGTATGGTTTCGGTAGGCGACTTTACAGCTCATGCTCTTTTTGACTCGGGTGCATCTCATTCCTTCATGTCATGGAGTTTTGCGGACACCTTAGGCTGAGAGCCTACCATAGTTTCAGACCCTTATTTTATTAAGGGACCTGGGGGTCAGGTGTTTGTTGTCCATTGGGTGCTTCTTAATTGCCCATTTTATATTGGAGGTTATATGCTCGAGGCATACCGTTGTTCATTCAGATGGAGGATTTGATGTTATTCTCGGTATGGATTGGCTCAAGAATCACCATGCATGTTTAGACTGTTTCCAGAAACAGATTATTTTCAGGATTCTTGAGCAACAAGAATTAGTATTTGATGGAAGCATCTCGTTGAGATGCGTAACCTACATATCAGCGTTGCAAGCACATCGCCTGCTATCTCGTGGGTGCGAAGGATTTATTGCTCATGTCATTGGGGATCAAATCCCTATCGAAGGAATAAAGGATGTTGAAATAGTAAAGAACTTTCCAGATGTATTTCCTACAGATTTGCCTGGGCTCCCCCCACTGATAACCGCGGATTATCGAGGGTCTAAATACGTCGCTGTGGCGACCCACAAATAAAATGCGGTTTATCAACAATTAACCCACACTAAGATCAGCAAATTAGAAACAATGTGGAGTTAAAATTTATTTTTAACTCTGCACAAATGGTGTAAAGGGCAAGTATGCAGAGAGTTCGAACACAGGGAGCAAACAATGTAATTCAAGCAAAAATGCTAAAGTGTGTGAGTGTATGATGTGTCTACACTAAGCAAGAGAACAGAGAAATGTTTTTGTGGGTTTTTAATTTTTTTTTAATTTTTTATTTAATTTTTAATTTTGTATTTGATTTTTAATTTTCTGATTTTTATATTTTATATTTTATAGTTTATATTTTTTTTTCAATATTGGAAAATAAAGGCAATATAAGATAAAGCTAGATAAAATATTTATAAAAATGCACAAAAATACTCAAAAATTCAGAACTAAGATGTTTTTGGAATTTTTATAATTTTCTACTGTTTTTGTGATTTTTGGGGATTTTTCAAGGTGTTTTTGATATTTTTGAAAACTGAAATAGGGCTAAACAGTGGAAATAGGGCTGGTTGTGACAAAAATGAGATTTAAAAATACCAACCAGTAGCAAAAATGTTTCACACCATTTTTCTAATAAAGAGAATAAACTAAGGGATAAACAGAAGCTTAGTTTATATTTTTTTGATTTTTCTACTATTTTATATATTTTTTTTTGAAGTTTTTAAGAGTTTTTAATTTTTTAGTGTTTTTCTTTTGAAATTTTTAATAATTTTGGGACTGACACTAAAATGGGATAAAACAGACACTACGTGAATTTTTGGGAATTTTTGGAGGTGTTTTGATATTTTTTGGTATTTTCTAAGCTAGACAGTGCACAAAATGAGAGTTTTTGATTTTTAATAAATAGGAAAATAAAATAAAATCAAAAACTAAATAGCTGGCGTGAAAGTATAGGTGCACAGGAGCTTAAGTCTATTTTTGTGGGATTTTTGGAATTAAAAAGATATTTCAAATAAATACAACAAACATCCAAATATTAAACAGTCCTGGCAGGGGTATATATGCAATATTCGAAACTTCCAGGGGCATACATGCAATTTTCCACAAAAATATACACTTTATATTCAATTTTTGGCACTAAAAGACAATTAATGAAACCGCCTGGGCCTCCTGGCAATTTACCCACCAGGGCGCGTGACTTACACACGCCTGGGAGGGGCTGAAATGCAATATAACAAAAACCTAGGGGCCTCTTTGCAAAATAACCAAAAATATTACACTTAATGCCAAAGTTTTGGTACTAAAACTAAATACGCAAAGGTCCGAGGGTTGCCTCGCAAAATGCCCACCCCCTCACGTGAACTAGTCACGTGAGGTGACGTGGCGAGGACCTATAAGCAAATAAAGAAAGTTCGAGGGTCTTTTTGCAAATATTACAAAATATTTCAACTACAGACGAAAGTTTGAAAACTAAATACTAAATACAAAGATGGCGAGGGGTGGAATGCAAAATACCCTCGCCCGGGCGCTCTGATGAGGACGCGTGGCAAGCATCCAATGGCTGGGCGACGAGGCGCGATCCAACGGCTGGATGCGCTCCACTTATCCACGTGGCGTGTCCTGAGCGGCCGATGACGGTTGGGCGTGTGCGGCTGAGATTAGATCCTCCCTGGTTGATCTGACGGTCGAGGCGAAGGAGAATCCAACGGCCCACACGCGAACTGGAGCTGCGGCTCGATCGTGCGGTGGAGACGCAAGGAGGAAGAACGGGGAAGAAGGCCGGCGAAGGCGAACTTCCCCGACTCCGATCTTGCTCCTCCGGCGGTGGATGGGCTCCAAAATGGAGCTGCAGACTCCTGGAAGGTCCCTCTTCTGATTGGACGGCTCGGATTCGCCGGAGAGGCGTCAAAGCGCGGGCGCAAAGGCGGCGGAGCTCCACGCTCCAGGTATCTCCGGCGAAGGCGCAAAATCGCCCTCCAGGTGCTTTCAATGCTCTTGGACCTGCAAAAAGAGGTGAGAAGGCCCAGGGCAAATTGCCTGGGCCTCGCAAGGACCTAATCTATGCGTGAGGTGAAGTGATCGATGGTGGCCGGAGGTGCGCTCCGGCGATGATGCGTGAACGGGCGAAATGAGCGATTAAACTTAGAGATTTTTTAGGGTTTTCGAAGATTAAGCTAACAGGAACCTAAGGGGATAAACAAGAAGATGGGGCGAGCCCTCAATGGCCGGAGCCAGAGGAAAAAGGGGTACCTCGACGCCGGCACTTGGCGGAGGTGGTGGAGCTTCCCTCGACTTCGCGCGCCTCAGCTGAAGGGCCGGCGGTGGAGCTGTCACCTCCACGGAGCTCAGGAGCACAAGAGAGACGCTGAAGGGTGGACCAAGGGGACTCGAATTCAAAAGGAAAGAGGGGGGTCGGTTATATGTGGTTTGACCCGAGGTGGAAGAGGTCCAAAGACCAAGATTTCTGGGGCGATGCAGTGATCCACAATCCAATGTAAGATATGGGCGGGCTTCCTCGATTATCTATGATCAAAAGTCAAGAAGGCGCTAGCACGAAATGAGGTGCCTAGCGCCCTCGAAAAATCCGAGAAATCGACCCAAAAATACGCTTCTGACACGGCTACAGGGGGAAGGTCAGACTGTTGACCGAGGTCAACAGTCCTGGCCTCCTGGTTGGTCCACGTGGACCAACCAGGAAAAACCCTGAATTAATGTTTTATTAATTCAATTTAAAATAATAAAAGGCCGAATTAAATAAAAGTTATAAAATAAAAAATGTTCAAAATTTTATGTAGTATTTTATTCTGATTTTTATTTATTTTTATGACTTGTATTTTATAAGTTGCCTTTTTAACCCTATATAGGTATAATACCTATGTATTTTGATATTTTATTTTTATTTAGGTATTTTATTTCTTTATTATTTTTATTTAGTATTTTATAAAATTATAACATACTTTTATATACACATATATATTTTTATTTTATTTTTCTGAGATGTTTTGTATATTTAATAAAATACAAGTGTATTGTATATAGGTATAAGTGTATGCAGTATGCCTATGTAGTCTTTATACAAGTATTTTTATTTTTATTTTTCTTTGCATTTTATTTCAATTTTAATGCACATATACAGTATAAGTAATATTTACAAAATTATAAAAATATAAACATGAATAAATACTGAATGAAGAATAAATTGAATATTTTATTCAGTATAGCTATACAACAGGGGTCCAAAAGCCAACTTTCAAACCGTAGCTCCGCCAAATGCGAAACCACTGCCATTGGATAGATTATTTTATTCTATATACAATTAAAGGTGAGTTTGATGCATTTGGAGTTGTCGTTTGTGAGATACGAGTCTGGGAAGTTGGGATTTTGGATTCTTATTCAGACCATATCTTTTTGTCTGTACATGACTTTTCTGTGAAATCAATTTTGTCTTTTTCTTTATGAAATTATCTACAACTTTCATGTACAAAGTTTCTTTATTTGATGTACAAAAAGTGGAACCAAAAATAGGTCCCAAAATGAATGAAGAATGAATAACAAGTAAAGGTATTTTGACTGTGTTTCTGACCTTATCTCCCCCTACTTTATTCCTTGTCGACCTATTCATCAAGATGCCTAGGTCTCGGGGGTTTTGAGTCATAAAATATTTACAATATTTTATTCTTTTTATTTTCTTTATTTATTCTATAATTTTGGCCTTGATTACAGTAATTTACACACTGTTGAGATGCACATGCATGAATGCTAAGATGCTTGATTTAAGGCTATTTACAGGCATTTGCTAGGGTTTTTGGTGCCAAAATGATAGAATAAAGATGATGAAATGTGGATTCATCATCCCCCTATACTTTACCTTTGCTAGTCCCTAGCAAACACTTATGCAATAAGTGCAAAAGAAAAGAAAAGAAAAGAAAAAGAAGAACTTGGATTTAATTCGATTATCAAACTTGTCTTCGCAAAATCAAAGTTTGGAGCTTAAGTCGGACCTTTGGAATTTTAGTGCGGGCGGAACCTTAGTGAGAACCGTGTCTGAAATCCAACAGTCCCTGAGAATCCCAAAACTCTGTCCAAGTCTCCTCAATAGCCAGGTCAGAAATACTTCAACTCATACGCAAACTCTTACGACTGTGAATCTGACTTGTACAGTGTAAGTGATGGTGGCTCTCCCCAACTAGAATGACAAAGAGACTGACTTCTCCAGTATGACAACCCAGTGATTCCCCAATCCAGCAACTCCATCCTCGAGGAGCGTGGTATTCCCTTCTAAGTTCAAGTGGCAACCAGCTCAAGAGGAGGGGGTGAAGAGAAGAATGGACGGCAGCCAGTGTAGCTACCTATCCTTGGATGCAAGACCAGTGTAGTCAAGTCATCCTGCTGCAGGCTCACATATTTGACTTTGGAGCTCAAGCTTGCTTATTGACTTTGTACATACTTGCAGGCTTTTTATTTTTGTACATGCCTGAACATTTTTTTTAATACTATTCACAGCAGCATTTACATAAGGAGTTTTTCCTCCTGAGCCAGTAGACTATCCCTCTTTTGAAGCTTTATCGCAACCCACAGCCTCCTGTCGTTAGACTTCCTAATTACTGGACGGGTTGGGGTGCACTTCCCTCCCTAGAGGAGGACAAATGTTTCCACTTGTGTGCGTCTCATACCGGCAAATCCAATCCCCTCACCACTCCAACTGAGTTGAGCCATGTGAAAGGTGCAGGTGTCCAAGTAAGGTCATTATCAACAAGAGTCGTGCGTGTGCTCCGAAATACTCTACTTAGGCAGTCAAGAATCCATTGAACCAAGTCCCGTGATCCTCAAAGAATTAAGTCAACTAGACCTGAAGTACCTCAAACCCAGTTCCTATAAGGTTCCTGTTATTAGGTAGATTTTAAGGTCCAATCAAGCTCCAATCTTCGGATTTTACTTAGACTTGTTCAACTATCAAACTCAATCCGAAAAATGCTCATGCTATGCAATGCAATGCAGAAAATATTTTTGTGATGCAATTTTCAAAGATTTTGAACTTTTTATGGATTTTTGAAAAGATGATGCATGCATTTTTTTGTATTTTCAACAAGATTTTTCAAATGTTTTTTTTTTATTTTAGTTTTTGCAAATGTTTTTGGGAATTTTTGGAAACAAAAAGATTTTGGCTGAAAACAAGGTGAAAACTATTTACACGGGAGTGCTTCTTATATTTACAAGAAATGGATTTTAAGAATTTACAGGGTAAGTGGTCAATTTTATCTATATATATATAGTGGATTTTGGTGTGATGTGTATATTCCTCAAACTTATTTGAAAACAATTTACACACAATTTTTGAAAACTATAGTCCAAAATAATTTTTACAAACATTTTACACACAAGTGAAAATCATTTTGCAAAGGCTTTCAAAACAGTATATATAGGTTTTTCAAATCATTTTTGCAACCATTTATCAAACCATTTGCAAATCATTTTTCAAACATTTTATTTCACACAAAGAAAAGAAATTTTACAATCCACACATTTTTCACACAGGTTGAAAACACGAAACAAAATATTTTCAAAATAGTTTTCAGTAGATGTACACAAAGATTTTCAAACTATTTTTCAAACATTTTGCAAAAAAACATTTTCACCTGATTTATTAATCAGTAAATACAAAAAGAATTTGAGGAATAACCACATCTTTTTATTAGGGGTTTTTAATGAATTTTAAAGAATTATTAGCCATATTATTAGGAAAATACGAAAGTACGAGTTATGGCTAAAGTATATACGTAGTATATACGACCCCCCTATACTTAGCTTGAGCTATGTCCTCATAGATCGGAGAGAAAAGAGAAGACATAACTCGTACTAAGTATAGACAAGTCTAAAGAATAAATAAATAAAGGAATGGATGAACAAACGAATGAGAAGTTGACCGTCCCCCCTATACTTAGGATCAACTAATCCTAAGTATAGCAGACTGTACACAACGCAGGGAGGGTCAAGGGTGGGAATGAACAGATCGTACTCAGATTGTCTCCCCCTATACTTAGGGTAAGATATCCCTAAGTATAGACAAGAAGAGGAGACACTGGAGAGGATCGAAAAGAATAGAAAAACTCGGAGTGCCAACTCCCCTATACTTAGGACAAAGTACGTCCTAAGTATGAAAACTGTCTACAAGGGCGGCACCTTTTTGATAGATAAAGAAAATAGAAAAGGAAAAGAAGAAAAGAAGAAAAGAAGAAAATAAATCAACAGACACCAGAGTGATATGAACAGATGGATCTGTACAGCGGAAGATAGATTTGATCACCATGTATGAGATGTAGATGATGAGAGTCAAAGGACACATCTCATACCAGAAGAATGGGGGCAACGTCAATGGTCGGCGGATCATGATCAAGATATAGTTTCAAGCGTTGACCATTGACGCAGAAGGTAGCGGAAGATGACGGTTCGGATATGTCGATGCTGCCATTGTCATGTACCTTCCTGACCACATACGGTCCTTTCCACTTGCTCTGCAATTTTCCTGGAAATAATTTCAGCCTGGAATCAAACAACCATACTCTCTGATCTGGCTCAAACTGTTTATGGCTGATATGTGAATCATGCCATGTCTTCACTTTTTCCTTGTATTGTAGGCTGTTGGAAAAAGCTGCATCTCTCAATTCCTCCAGGGCTGCCAATTCTGCTCTTCTCTGGTCTCCTATACTCTCGGGATCTAGAAGCAACTCAGTAACTGCCCAAAAAGATTTGTGCTTGATTTCCACTGGCAAATGGCACGGTTTGCCATAAACGAGACGAAAGGGAGATGTCCCCAATGGATTCTTGAAAGAGGTCCGATAAGCCCACAAGACCGAGTCCAAAAGCTGTGACCAATCCTTTCGGTCTGGGCGGACAACTTTCTGCAAGATAGTCTTTATCTCCCTATTCGATACTTCGGCAAGACCATTAGTCTGAGGGTGATAAGGAGTGGCAACCCGATGGTCAATGCCGAACTCGTCTGCAAGGGCCCTGACTTTGTCATTGATGAAGTGAGACCCCCCGTCTGAAATCAAGACTCTAGGTACACCGAACCGTGAAATGATATTTTTCCTCAAAAATTTGCAAACGGTTTTAGCATCTGCGGCTCGGGCGGGGATAGCCTCAACCCATCGGCTGACATAGTCCACAGCGAGCAGAATATGCTCGAATCCCTGACTTTTAGGAAATGGGCCCATGAAATCAATCCCCCATGCATCAAAAACCTCACAGAAGTGAATGGGTTGCATAGGCATCATGTCTCTCTGTCCGCAGGTTCCCATTTTCTGACAGTCAGTACATCTCTTCACAAACTCATCAGAATCCTTGAAGAGAGTAGGCCACCATAGGCCGGATTGAAGCACCTTCTGTGCTGTTCTTTTTCCAGAATGATGTCCTCCTGCCTCAAGCTTGTGGCAGTATGTGAGGACGCTATGCTGCTCTTCTTGAGGAATGCACCTCCTCCAGATACTATCCCCTCCTTCATGATAAAGGACGGGATCTTCCCAATGGTAAAACTTGGCCTTAGCTAGGAAGGTCTCAAGTTTCTGCCTGGGCCAACCCTGAGGGACTGTCTTGGCAACAAGATAGTTTACAAAGTCAGCATACCATGGGAGTGAGGTGATAGCCAAGATCGCCTCATCTGGAAACGTCTCAGTGATAGGTGCGCTGGGCTCAGATTCCTCAAGATTCTCCAATCTGGAGAGATGATCCGCCACCACATTCTTTACTCCAGGCTTGTCCTTAATCTCAATATCAAATTCCTGGAGTAGAAGGATCCATCTGGTTAGACGTGCTTTGGCATCCTTCTTAGCCATTAAGTACCGGATGGCGGTATGATCAGTGTAAATGGTCACTCTAGATCCGAGAATATATGATCGATACTTATCAAGAGCGAAGACTACAGCCAGCATCTCTTTCTCAGTTACAGTGTAATTCCGCTGCGCGGCATCCAAAGTCCGACTGGCGTAGTGAATGGCAAAGGGTAAACCATCCCTCCTCTGTCCGAGCACAGCCCCAACGACAAAATCTGAGGCATCCGTCATGATCTCGAATGGAAGAGACCAATCGGGTGGCTGAAGGACAGGAGCTGAAACAACCATGTTCTTGAGAGTCTCAAATGATTCAAGACACTTATCATTAACAATAAACTCGGTGTCTTTGGTCAGTAAGTCAGTGAGCGGTCGGGCAATTCGGCTGAAGTCCTGAATGAACCGTCGGTAGAAACCGACATGCCCCAGAAAAGACCGTAACTGACGCAAATTGGACGGCGGATTGAGTTTTCTGATGATGTCCACCTTAGCCGGATCGACCTCCATGCCCCTGTTGGAGACGATATGACCAAGGACCGTCCCTTGAGTCATCATGAAATGACTCTTCTCCCAGGATAAGACAAGATTGACCTCTATGCAGCGCTTCAGCACACGGTCTAGGCAGTCAAGACAAGCATCGAACCCGTCGCCATAGACCGAGAAGTCATCCATGAAGACCTCTAAACAATCACCCACCATGTCCGAGAAGATGGACAACATGCACCTTTGGAATGTCGCCGGAGCGTTACATAGACCAAAGGGCATCCGTCTGAAAGCATACGTCCCAAACGGACAGGTGAATGTCGTTTTCTCCTGGTCTTCGGGCGCAATGGCCACTTGATTATATCCAGAGTACCCATCAAGAAAACAGTAATGGCTCTTCCCGGCTAACCGCTCGATAATCTGATCAATGAAGGGAAGCGGGAAGTGATCCTTCTTGGTGGCCTCATTCAATCGTCTGTAGTCCACACAGACTCTCCAAGAAGTTGGTACTCTGGTAGCGATCTCCTCTCCAGACTCATTAACAACTGTAGTGATACCCGTCTTCTTGGGTACCACATGGAGTGGACTAACCCATTTGGAGTCGGAGATGGGATAGATAAAATCGGCGCTCCACCACTTGGAAATTTCTTTCATGACTACGTCTCGAAGATTCGGGTTCAACCGTCGTTGGAACTCACGCGATGGCTTAGCGTTATCTTCAAGATAGATGTGGTGGGAGCAAAGATTTGGGCTCAGCCCTTGGAGATCAGCTATACTCCAACCGATTGCCTTGCGGTTTCTTTCAAGAACCTCCATCAGACGAGATTCTTGCTCTCCAGTCAAATCCGCTGAGATAATGACTGGGTGCATTTCTGGCTCTCCAGCAAGGAATCTGTACTTCATAGACTGCGGCAGAGGTTTCCGTTCTGGACAACTGGGAGGTGGCAGATCTGGCTTCTGATATGTCTGTGTAAAGGCGACCAAATCTGCATGGGAGAACTCTCGCTCTGCATGAAGTGCTGACGAAGGGCGGCCCTCTGAATCAACTATAAACTGTACTGGCTCGCACTCT
The DNA here is from genome assembly GCA_037367405.1 of Ottelia alismoides. Classification (NCBI taxonomy): domain Eukaryota; kingdom Viridiplantae; phylum Streptophyta; class Magnoliopsida; order Alismatales; family Hydrocharitaceae; genus Ottelia; species Ottelia alismoides. The sequence goes on along the minus strand of JAZKJV010006410.1, from coordinate 305,540 downwards.
GTCATGGCTGTCGGCTCAGAAGGAATCAGACAAGGCAAATAATCATCAAAGTCATCCCAATCAATGTCTGAATCCGAGGGATCAGAAGACGATGAGCAAGATTGAAATTCCTCGGCACCACTCATCACAACACTGTCAGCCTCAGAAATATCCTCATCCAGGAATGTGCTCTCCCGGCTCTCGACTGCCATGAGCTTGAGATACAGTGAATCTGTAGGCAAGGCGAGGGTCGGTGCTACGGGATCTTTCCAGTTGGATTCATCATCAGTCATTTCAAAATCACAAACCTGGTGGATGTCTAGCTCCTCCTCTGTCATCTGCTCGGCTTCGCTGGACTGCTCTGAGCATTCTGCTTCTCTGGCTCTGATTTCTTCGATCGTCTCTATTTGTATGGTTTCACCCTCTACGCGAAAGCATACCTTCCCACTATCATGGTCGGTCACTGCCTTGGCTGTGGCCAAGAATGGACGTCCGAGAATGATGGGGGCATCAGTTACCGACTCAGGGATCTCCATGTCCAACACAACGAAGTCCACGGGGAATTGCAGGCCCTGAATGGTAACGACCACGTCTTTCAATAACCCCTTCGGCCTCTTAATCGACCTATCAGCAAACTGAAGGACGGTTCTGCTTCGAAGAAGAGGGCCAAACTCGAACTGCTTGAGTAAGGCTGCCGGAAGGAGGTTAATTGAAGAGCCGCTGTCTAATAGAGTACGATCAAACTGCTGCTCTTGAATCTCGCATCTGACATAAGGAGCTCCTGCGTCTGGTCGCTTGGCTGGCAATGTTTTCTGAATGGCGCAGCAAGTGTCATGAGTGAGCATATGGATTTGATCTCTGTGCCTTTTCCTTCTTCGAACAGTAGTTGTTTCTTTCAAGTTCTTCTTGAAGAAGGGGATATGCTCAAACGCTTCTCGTAGAGTCAGCTGAATGTGGAATCTGTCAATCATTTCATTGCCGAACTCTACCTGCTGATTCTTTTTTGGATTTTCTTTTTTAGTCCCCTTCGCTCGGCGGAGTGCCTCAGGGAAGGGGATGGTACGGGCCTCCTCAGATGGAGGACTAGGAATCGGTCCCTGTGCCTGTGAAGACGGAGAATCCATACAAAAATCATCATTCAACACATATGGATCCGCAATTTGAACAGAAACCTTTCCTTTATTCATATTTTTCTTTTTGTTTTTGTTCCCACAGTCTCTAGATACAAAATGTGGCAACATCACAGATGGCTCAACAGAAGTAGATGTGGTGGCCTCAATACCACCACTAGCACCTGTCTTCGCGGCATCAGCACCGCGCTCTGGTTCATCATCCAAAATGGTGGCATCAGCACCACCGTCTGCATCTGGTATCATGACGGCATCAGCACCGTCGTCCTGAACTCCATCGTTGGTGGCATCAGCACCACCGTCTTCAATATCATCTGTAGCGGCATCAGCACCGCTCCTCTGCTCCTCTGGCGCTCCTGATCCTGCATCTGGCTGTCGCTCAGAAGAGGCACCGCCGGCTGGCATCCTACCGCTCCTAGTAGTAACAAAATCAGCATCATAATAGGAATAAGACATGTCATTCAAATCATCACTAGGAGAGGTATCCTCTGTGAACTCTACCTGCTCAGATTTTCTTTTTAAATTGTTAGGATTGGGTTCGATCTGAGCGGGTATGGCGGCTTTGCCTTTGATGATGTCCCGCATTTCCTGCCGGAACTCATCCATTTCTTGCCTGAAAGATGCTCGCTGTTCAGATAGCAAGCGGGCAAGATCATCAAGAGCTGGGTTCTCATAGGCTGGACCTTGAGAACCGGATGGCTGTCCTTGCTGGAAATGGGGCTGCTGCTGCTGGTATTGCTGCTGATATTGGGGAGGAGGATGGTGATAAGATTGCTGAGGCGGCTGTCGCTGCCTCCACTGCTGTCCCTGATAGGCGGGACGAGGACCACTGTGATATTGCTGGGGCTGGTTGTACTGGGGCTGCTGGTGTTGTTGCTGTGGCTGGCCGTTCTGTTGTCCTTGAGCAGGAGAATGATGTTGGGATGAGGATCCACCATTACCCCAACGGAATCCGGGGTGATCCCTGCGAATCGCTGGCTGAGGGTATCGGTCATACCAAATCCCGTTGACTTCCATCAACGTTTCATGCTCGAAGGAGGGTGGAGGAAGAACTGCCAGTGGCTGCTCCGGCTGATACACCACCATCTGAGTCTCCTGAGATGGCGGTTGCTCTGGATGGTACTGCAACAATGGAACCGGCTCCGCCTGGATATGATTCACCTGGCGGTATGAGGTGGAAGCCTGGTTGGGATTGTTGCTGCTGGAAGCAACCCGTGACCTGGGAGGCTGTTGGGAATGGGCTTGTGCCTCCTGAATACAGAGAATTTGAGTCTTCAGGTCACTCATTGTTTTGGTCAGAAGGTCCATCTGGGCTAGACCTTGGTTCTGCTTCTTTTCAAGGATCTCCATGCGGTCCAGCTTTTCACTGATGATGCCCATGTCGGCTGCTGCTGATTCTGCTTGGGCTGCGGCTACCGACGCTGTGCTGGGACCGGCATCGATGCGGGCGATCCTCTGAAATGATCCCGCTCCCTGCGGGGGCTTCTGCTGAGTGTAGACTCTAGCCTGGGTCATCACTGTAGAGTTCTCTGCCATTCCTTCATAGATGGCCCAGACGTCGTCTTCTCCCTTGGAGAAATATGACCCACCGCAAGAGGCGTTCACAAGCCCCTGCAGCTCCGGTGTCATCCCACAGAAGAAACTCTGCACCAGGTGGGGCTTGGAGATGTCGTGATGTGGACACCGGTCTATGAGCTCTCTGAAACGATCCCATGCTTCATGGAACTGTTCATTTGGGATCATGGTGAAATTGCTGATCATGGCTCGAGCTGCGTTTGTACGGCCGAGAGGATAGTATTTCTTCAAATATACGGACCGGAGATCTGCCCACGTGTCGACAAATCGCCCTAGATGCTTGAGCCAATATGCGGCTCGATCAACCAATGAGAATGGGAAGGCGATCATCTTGATAGTGTCCTCGGTCAACAACCGATCGTGGATGGTGCTGCATATCATTTCGAACTCTTGGAGATGGAGGTGCGGCTCTTCGGTCGGCAACCCATGGAACTTGGGTAGCATCTGAATCGTGTTGTGCTGAAGCTCGAAGTCTCCGTGGATGGGCGGAAGTCTGATCCACCGGTGAGTGAGGGACGAAGCTGGGTTGTGAAGTTCCCTCATGATAGTCTGTGGCGGTCGCTCACCGTCTGGGTCGCCTCCTGCATCGGGTCCTCCGCCTTCTCCGCCACCGCCTCCTCCAGGTCTGTTCTCTCTCAGCTGTGCGATCTCCCTCATAAGGTCACCCATGAATGTGCCCTGGTCTCTGATCTGTCTCTGCATATTTTCCAGGGACGCTAGCAATGAGTTGTTGATGGCCGCTTGATCAATAATGAACGGAGGGTGATCGTGATCATCTTGGTGTTCGCCTCTGTCTGCCATTGCTTGATTCTCTGAAAATGCAAAAGAGGCCATTTCAGGTGCTGTGGAATGAGCTGAGCTCTGCGATGCACTGAATTCTGACACAATTGGACTGAGGGAAGGAGATGGGAAGGGTGGTCGAGGGGGAACAGGGTGGATGTGAACTCGGGCTCGGAGAGCGGACTCTCCGAGTTTATTCCTAGATGAATAAGGAGGAGTGCTGGACAGCGGCGCCGACAAGGTCGGCCTAAGAGATCTCCGTCCCATCATCTTGATTATTTGAGAAGAGTGGGGATAATGCAAGAGAAAAAAGAAGATGAAATGCAACAAAATTGTGCACAATTGTGCGGTGTTTTTGATCTTGACCTTAATAAATCTAATAATCAAACACAAAGCAAGGGTAAGGTTCACCAACTCAACTCGTAAAGCCGTGAAGGTTCGGCTTTTATCTTGTCAGTTTTAGCTTATTTTTCAGGTATTTTATCTTTTTCACGAGTCCTTAGAGCGCTACGCCTATAGGAGAGGAGAGTACTGCCAGGAGAGTGTCCCCGTACTTGTCCTCCTCCTGTGTAACCTGTAACTTGCGCTTTTTGAGGTCCTTGTAACCCTTCCTGGATCCCTACTCAGCCAAAGAAAAGAGAGAGGGAAGCCGATAGGCGAAACTGATACTTCGGACCTCGCTCGCAACGGAATCACCCGTGAGCGTGCAAGATCCTACTCGGACGCAACCGGTGAGACAGACACACCCGTGAAGGCGTGGCCTAGGCTCGGTACTTCGGACAAGGTCGGCGCTCTCACAATAGAGAGTCACCAATGGCGACCAAGTCCTACTCGACTACGTACGATAGTAGCGCCAATACTTCGGAAATCCAGGCGATACACAAGGCAGCCACAAGTTGGGTTTTGGGCTCTAATCCTTACGAAGCGCTCACCTCACTTGGAAGGAGACCTCCCATGCAACCTGAAAACAAGTGAGGGTGTTACTCTCCCCAAGCAATGAATCCGATTACCGATTTTATTTTCGGTCAAGTTTTCTTTAGCAGTCCCTTTTTTAATTTTTTTGGTGTTATCGCTTCTTTTGAGTCAATTCAAACAAGCGCCTAACGTTTTTGTATTTTTTCCTTTATCCTACTTTGTCCAAAAACAGAGGGAGAAAAAGTCGGAAAAGCCGTGCAAGTCGACACCAAGGTGGAAATCTCACCTTGTGCCTAGATGATGCGTGCAAAGTTAGAAGACTTACAGCGAATCCCAGCTCTCACCATGCGGATGCAAAGCAGAATATTTAAACCTAATCTATATGGCGAATGCAAGCGGAAAGCGTCCTAGAACAGGCAACTGCTAGCGTGAAGAACCCACAAGCTAGCTAATAGCTTCTAATCCGAGTGTCCGGTCTTGGCTCACCCCTCCTCTGCCCAACACATTTGGAGTAGGAGAAAGCGCTTGTTCGGGTGTGAGCTCGCGGCGCGTGGATTTGGAAGCTACTCGCTAACTGTTTGATTATTCTAAGTCCAAATACGAATCTATAGGTGCATGCCAAAGATAGTTAAGTGTTTGGACCTAATCTAATCGAGTCAAGCAGACCTAGAACTAAGAGCTCAATCCACAAAATAAAGTGAAGAATGAAACAAAACCGGAAAATGACAGGCGATGAAAACGCGGTCAAAACGGCGGTGTGCCCCCGGGTGAACAGACACCCGGAAATTAGGCCCGAATGTCTAAGTGTCCAAGTCCAAGGTACCTGTATTATTACAAATTAAATAAGTCACTCTCTCACCAACTAAAAGAAAAGCTAACTAATCACTCTCTCTCTCTCACTCCTTGCTCTCTCCTGCCGGCTTGGCTAAAGAAAAGCCGGCTCCACGTCCCAAGGTTGCGTCGGGTCACTTAGGCGATCCGCCTCGCTCCGCGGTCCCTCGCAAGAAGACAAGAAAAGAGATGGTCAGATAACTCAACAAGATATATCAAAAATGTGAGAAATGGAAAGTAAAGCTATGGTAAACAATCACACAATCAAGTAAAAATGAACTACAAGCTGTTGCTCCCCGGCAACGGCGCCATTTGATAACCGCGGATTATCGAGGGTCTAAATACGTCGCTGTGGCGACCCACAAATAAAATGCGGTTTATCAACAATTAACCCACACTAAGATCAGCAAATTAGAAACAATGTGGAGTTAAAATTTATTTTTAACTCTGCACAAATGGTGTAAAGGGCAAGTATGCAGAGAGTTCGAACACAGGGAGCAAACAATGTAATTCAAGCAAAAATGCTAAAGTGTGTGAGTGTATGATGTGTCTACACTAAGCAAGAGAACAGAGAAATGTTTTTGTGGGTTTTTAATTTTTTTTTTTTAATTTTTTTATTTAATTTTTAATTTTGTATTTGATTTTTAATTTTCTGATTTTTATATTTTATATTTTATAGTTTATATTTTTTTTTCAATATTGGAAAATAAAGGCAATATAAGATAAAGCTAGATAAAATATTTTTAAAAATGCACAAAAATACTCAAAAATTCAGAACTAAGATGTTTTTGGAATTTTTATAATTTTCTACTGTTTTTGTGATTTTTGGGGATTTTTCAAGGTGTTTTTGATATTTTTGAAAACTGAAATAGGGCTAAACAGTGGAAATAGGGCTGGCTGTGACAAAAATGAGATTTAAAAATACCAACCAGTAGAAAAAATGTTTCACACCATTTTTCTAATAAAGAGAATAAACTAAGGGATAAACAGAAGCTTAGTTTATATTTTTTTGATTTTTCTACTATTTTATATATTTTTTTTGAAGTTTTTAAGAGTTTTTAATTTTTTAGTGTTTTTCTTTTGAAATTTTTAATAATTTTTGGACTGACACTAAAATGGGATAAAATAGACACTACGTGAATTTTTGGGAATTTTTGGAGGTGTTTTGATATTTTTTTGGTATTTTCTAAGCTAGACAGTGCACAAAATGAGAGTTTTTGATTTTTAATAAATAGGAAAATAAAATAAAATCAAAAACTAAATAGCTGGCGTGAAAGTATAGGTGCACAGGAGCTTAAGTCTATTTTTGTGGGATTTTTGGAATTAAAAAGATATTTCAAATAAATACAACAAACATCCAAATATTAAACAGTCCTGGCAGGGGTATATATGCAATATTCGAAACTTCCAGGGGCATACATGCAATTTTCCACAAAAATATACACTTTATATTCAGTTTTTGGCACTAAAAGACAATTAATGAAACCGCCTGGGCCTCCTGGCAATTTACCCACCAGGGCGCGTGACTTGCACGCGCCTGGGAGGGGCTGAAATGCAATATAACAAAAACCTGGGGGCCTATTTGCAAAATAACCAAAAATATTACACTTAATGCCAAAGTTTTGGTACTAAAACTAAATACGCAAAGGTCCGAGGGTTGCCTCACAAAATGCCCACCCCCTCACGTGAACTGGTCACGTGAGGTGACGTGGCGAGGACCTATAAGCAAATAAAGAAAGTTCGAGGGTCTTTTTGCAAATATTACAAAATATTTCAACTACAGACGAAAGTTTGAAAACTAAATACTAAATACAATGATGGCGAGGGGTGGAATGCAAAATACCCTCGCCCGGGCGCTCTGATGAGGACGCGTGGCAAGCATCCAATGGCTGGGCGACGAGGCGCGATCCAACGGTTGGATGCGCTCCACTTATCCACGTGGCGTGTCCTGAGCGGCCAATGACGGTTGGGCGTGTGCGGCTGAGATTAGATCCTCCCTGGTTGATCTGACGGTCGAGGCGAAGGAGAATCCAACGGCCCACACGCGAACTGGAGCTGCGGCTCGATCGTGCGGTGGAGACGCAAGGAGGAAGAACGGGGAAGAAGGCCGACGAAGGCGAACTTCCCCGACTCCGATCTTGCTCCTCCGGCGGTGGATGGGCTCCAAAATGGAGCTGCAGACTCCTGGAAGGTCCCTCTTCTGATTGGACGGCTCGGATTCGTCGGAGAGGCGTCGAAGCGCGGGCGCAAAGGCGGCGGAGCTCCACGCTCCAGGTATCTCCGGCGAAGGCGCAAAATCGCCCTCCAGGTGCTTTCAATGCTCTTGGACCTGCAAAAAGAGGTGAGAAGGCCCAGGGCAAATTGCCTGGGCCTCGCAAGGACCTAATCTATGCGTGAGGTGAAGTGATCGATGGTGGCCGGAGGTGCGCTCCGGCGATGATGCGTGAACGGGCGAAATGAGCGATTAAACTTAGAGATTTTTTAGGGTTTTCGAAGATTAAGCTAACAGGAACCTAAGGGGATAAACAAGAAGATGGGGCGAGCCCTCAATGGCCGGAGCCAGAGGAAAAAGGGGTACCTCGACGCCGGCACTTGGCGGAGGTGGTGGAGCTTCCCTCGACTTCGCGCGCCTCAGCTGAAGGGCCGGCGGTGGAGCTGTCACCTCCACGGAGCTCAGGAGCACAAGAGAGACGCTGAAGGGTGGACCAAGGGGACTCGAATTCAAAAGGAAAGAGGGGGGTCGGTTATATGTGGTTTGACCCGAGGTGGAAGAGGTCCAAAGACCAAGATTTCTGGGGCGATGCAGTGATCCACAATCCAATGTAAGATATGGGCGGGCTTCCTCGATTATCTATGATCAAAAGTCAAGAAGGCGCTAGCACGAAATGAGGTGCCTAGCGCCCTCGAAAAATCCGAGAAATTGACCCAAAAATACGCTTCTGACACGGCTACAGGAGGAAGGTCAGACTGTTGACCGAGGTCAACAGTCCTGGCCTACTGGTTGGTCCACGTGGACCAACCAGGAAAAACCCTGAATTAATGTTTTATTAATTCAATTTAAAATAATAAAAGGCCGAATTAAATAAAAGTTATAAAATAAAAAATGTTCAAAATTTTATGTAGTATTTTATTCTGATTTTTATTTATTTTTATGACTTGTATTTTATAAGTTGCCTTTTTAACCCTATATAGGTATAATACCTATGTATTTTGATATTTTATTTTTATTTAGGTATTTTATTTCTTTATTATTTTTATTTAGTATTTTTATAAAATTATAACATACTTTTATATACACATATATATTTTTATTTTATTTTTCTGAGATGTTTTGTATATTTAATAAAATACAAGTGTATTGTATATAGGTATAAGTGTATGCAGTATGCCTATGTAGTCTTTATACAAGTATTTTTATTTTTATTTTTCTTTGCATTTTATTTCAATTTTAATGCACATATACAGTATAAGTAATATTTACAAAATTATAAAAATATAAACATGAATAAATACTGAATGAAGAATAAATTGAATATTTTATTCAGTATAGCTATACAACAGGGGTCCAAAAGCCAACTTTCAAACCGTAGCTCCGCCAAATGCGAAACCACTGCCATTGGATAGATTATTTTATTCTATATACAATTAAAGGTGAGTTTGATGCATTTGGAGTTGTCGTTTGTGAGATACGAGTCTGGGAAGTTGGGATTTTGGATTCTTATTCAGACCATATCTTTTTGTCTGTACATGACTTTTCTGTGAAATCAATTTTGTCTTTTTCTTTATGAAATTATCTACAACTTTCATGTACAAAGTTTCTTTATTTGATGTACAAAAAGTGGAACCAAAAATAGGTCCCAAAATGAATGAAGAATGAATAACAAGTAAAGGTATTTTGACTGTGTTTCTGACCTTATCTCCCCCTACTTTATTCCTTGTCGACCTATTCATCAAGATGCCTAGGTCTCGGGGGTTTTGAGTCATAAAATATTTACAATATTTTATTCTTTTTCTTTTCTTTATTTATTCTATAATTTTGGCCTTAATTACAGTAATTTACACACTGTTGAGATGCACATGCATGAATGCTAAGATGCTTGATTTAAGGCTATTTACAGGCATTTGCTAGGGTTTTTGGTGCCAAAATGATAGAATAAAGATGATGAAATGTGGATTCATCACCCACCTCGTGAGGTGGAGTTTGAGATTTCATTACAGGAACTCAACCAATATCTATGTGCCATACAGGATGGCACTAGTTGAACAGAAAGAACTCAAGGTGCAGTTACAAGAACTATTGGAGAAGAGTTTCATACGCCCTAGTACATCTCCATGGGGAGCACATGTCCTTTTTCTTAAGAGAAGGATGGATCTATGCACATGTATATAGATTATCGACAGTTGAATAAAGTAACAATCAAGAATCGTGACCCTTTACCGCGTATTGACAATCTCTTCGATCAGCTACAAGAGTCATCCATCTTCTCCAAGATTGATTTACAGTCTGGTTATCACCAGCTACGCATTCGGGATGTGGATATACCTAAGTCTGCATTCAGAACCAGATATGGTCACTACAAGTTCTTGGTGATGCCCTTTGACTTGACAAATGTCCCAGCAACATTCATGGACATGAAGAATCGGGTGTTTCATCCTTTCCTCGACAGCTTTGTTGTGGTCTTCATTGATGATGTCTTTATCTACTCTCAAGATGAGTAGGAACATCGCGCACACTTACAGACAGTGCTGGAGACCTTGCAGAGGCACAAGCTATATGCGAAGTTTAATAAGTGTGAGTTCTGGCTTCAAGAAGTATCATTCTTAGGTCATGTTATCTCAGGTGCAGGATTGTCAGTGGATCCTGCAAAAATTGAAGCAGTCCTTAGTTGGGAATGATCGAAGAATGTGTTTGAGATCCGAATCTTTCTTGACTTAGACAGTTATTATAGACGACTTGTGAAGGAATTTTCTCAGATTGCCCTTCCCCTCACCTAGCTGACCAAGAAGGAGATACCATATACTTGGTCAGAAAAGTGTGAGAATAGCTTCTAGATACTGAAGGAGAGGATTACTACAACTCCCATCTTGACAATTCCATCGAGTACAGACAGATTCATGGTTTACACTGATGCATCAAAGGAGGGGCTAGGTGCAATTTTGATGCAACATGGTAAGGTTGTTGCATATGGATCCCGATAGTTGAAGCCGCAAGAGAGACATTGCCCAATTCATGATATGGAACTCGCAACAGTTGTCCATGCCCTTAAAATATGGATACACTATCTTTATGGGGTTTCCTTTGAAATCTTTACAGATCACAAGAGCCTTAAGCATCTTTTTGATCAGAAGGAGCTTAATATGAGGCAAAGGAGATGGATGGAGCTTTTGAAGGATTACGAGTGGACCATCTCTTACCATCCTAGTAAGGCGAATGCGGTTGCTGATGCACTTAGTCATAGGCCACATTCAAGAGAATTCCATCCTCAACTTAAAGCATGGGATCTTCTTGCAGCTTTCAGCGATTGGCATCCATTTCAGAGTAGTCGAGAAACAATCATAGTTCCATCCCCTTCACATCCATAGTTAGTTGAGCGAATCATCTAAGGACAACATGCAGACTTGAGTATGCAGAGACTTAAGGAGAAGGCTATTGCAGGAACCTTAGCTGGTTTTTCTTATCAAGATGGTGTGCTACGAAATGGGAATCGATTGTGTGTCCCAGTAGATGTACAATTGAGGGAAGAGTTCATGCGTGAGGCACATAGTTCACGTTTATCGATACATCCTGGTGGTACCAAGATGTATAAGGATTTGAAAAAGAATTCTTGGTGGAAGCAAATGAGAAGGGATGTCTCCAAGTTTGTGAAAAAATGCTTGACATGTCAACAGATTAAGGCTGAGCATAAGAGGCCACCTGGACTTTTACAGTCCCTTCCTATTCCTGAGTGGAAGTGGGAGGGTATATCTATGGACTTTGTGATGGGAATTCCTAAGACCACTAGTAGTCATGATGCCATCTGGGTTGTGGTTGACAAGCTTACTTAGTCAGCACATTTTATACTTGTGAGCATGCATGCACTCCCTTACAGCTTGCAGTGATCTTTATTAAGGAGATTGTCAGACTCCATGGGTTACCGAAGCAGATTGTATCAGACCGTGATCCAAGGTTCACCTCTCATTATTGGAGAGAATTCATGAGTTCTTTAGAAGTGCAGCTATGCCTCAGCTCTGCTTACCATCTACAGACCGACGGACAATCCGAGAGGACGATTCAGACACTGGAGGATCTTCTTCGAGCATGTGTGCTGGAGTGGAAAGGGTTGTGGAAGGACCATTTGCCGTTATTAGAGTTTACATATAATAACAGCTACCATGCTAGCATAGGCATGGCCCCCTTTTGAAGCGTTGTATGGAAGGCGGTGTTCTACACCTCTGAGTTGGCAGGAGATTGGACATAACCTTTTACATAAGGTAGAGTACTTGGAGGAGACTGCTAAGGCAGTCAAGATAGCTCGGGAGAAATTGCTTACTGCACAAAGTAGGTAAAAGAGCTATAGCAATAGACGACGCACTGAGCTTAACTTTGAGGTTGGAGATTTTGTATTCTTGAGAGTTTCACCCATGAAGGGAGATCAGCGGTTTGGAGTGAAGGGGTAGTTAGCACCATGGTTCATCAGATCGTTCGAGATTCTCGAGAGGATTGGTAGAGTTGCGTACAGGATTGCACTTCCTCCTCACCTTGATGGTGTGCATGACGTTATTCATATCTCCTATTTGAGAAAGTACATGCATGATCCATCGCATGTGATTAATTAGGATGATCTTCACGTGGACACTGACCTGAGTTATCTGGAGGAAACCGGTTCGGGTCATCGATCGCTTAGTGAAGAATCTGATATATAAGGAGATACCTTTGGTGAAGGTCCTTTGGCAATGACATAACTACGAGGAGGCCACTTGGGAACCCAAGGAGGATATGCGGCGTGACTATCCACACCTTTTTGAAGGTAATCTATAATATATGTTTTCATCTTTTTAAGGTTGTTATCTTTTGCTCGATAGGATCCAACCTTTTAAGGATGTTATGTTACACCTTTTGCATCCTAAGTCTTGGGATGAGACTGATTTTAAGGTTGTTATGATGGAACACCCCGCAAATTTCGGCTTTTTTTGAAGTCTTAAAACCTATTCAATACTATACTCAAAGAAGTGTCTCATCGCAAGTTTTCCAACAAGTCCAAATCGCGTAATTCCGAGTTTAGATGTGGGAAATATGCATGTTTTGGTGAAGAGGGGTCATGGATATTGATGGGATTTAATGATTACAGGATTTGATTAATTAATTACGAGTTAGGGCTATTTTAGGGATTTCTAAAACTAGAGTTTTAATCCTAAACTATATGAAGACCCACACCCTTCATCTCCCCACATTCCCACACCTTCCCAAACCCTAATCTATCCTCTCCCCCCTCCTCAAGTCATTCTCTGATCTCACTTTCCCTCTCCTTCTCTGGAGAACCAACGGGAGAATTGTGCAAGCTCTGTAGCTTCACGACAACTGGAAAAGGAGCGCAAGGGAAAAGCACCTTTATCATCGGATTCTTGATCGAGCGAAGGAACACACATGGGTTTCTCGCGCATAGGTAACAGATCCTGACTTTCTCTCTGTCTTTTTCACATATCGTGCAATATTGGAGAATGTGGTTCGAAGGATGATTTTTCGATTTTGATCTGACCTGGGATCCCCTCTTGCTGTTGGTGTATCTTAATTTCTCTTTTAACTTTGTTTTCCTAGCAATTTTACGATGTGGAAACATGAGAGGAAGAATACGTGATTAGACTTTCTATATCACAACATTGTACTTTTTCTTATAATATGATATAACCATTAAGTTTAGACTTTGAGAGTTCCGCTAATAACATCTTTGGAAGTTTTGGATCCATGGATTATCTTGAGCATCACATCTGTGAATGCAGTCAATTATATATATATATATATCCTGAAATAAATAGATATGAGTCAAATCTATGATTAGTAGGATTTCCATTGGACCTTGTTTTAGACAATTGTCCCAATACACAACTTCCTCATTACTCTAGATTTTATATTCATGAATCGTATGCTCTTAGCTTACAAACCTTCTAGATACAATGAATCCAAGTGAGGAAAATCTCATGGACAGTAAAGTGTCGAAAAGAAAAGGGAGTAATAACTTCCATATACACGTAACTTTCCTGTATAATGCAATTTAACGCAAAAAAAAGGAGGTAATTAATTACTTAATGAGATTGTTTCCTTTTATGTTATAATCGAATCATATGATCATCATCTGTAAGACAATAATCATATACATTAAGAATGCATTAAGGTCATCCACCAATTCGCGTTCTCCCTACATACCAATTAGGGTAACGACTCTCCACGCATGAGATGTTATTTATTTAGTTATTCATTTATTCCTTAATATTAGCAAAGACCCTTGCCATTTATTGGTTTGGACTTTTTCCTTCCAAGTCGTTAATACCTTTAAAACATATAGCAATCTTGTTTCCTTTATGGTTAATTATTCTATGATATGGCTTTTTCCATCATATCTGCATTATCTTGTGTGTTTGTTTCCCAAATCCTTAGTAGTTTGAGTGTGCATTTTGTTAATTATATTACAAGATCTGTAGGAGTCTCAGTACCTTGCTCGTGCAATATAATTGTTATATAATTGATAAGACCCTATTATGGGTTAAATAGTCTTGCATACAATATCTTAAGTAGCCTTTCTTTTCCATACTCTGTATATTTCTCATATCTAACCAGCAGTTTGCATCGCCTATGGCTGACCTATTGTTGATAGAACCGATATCGAATTGCATAGATAAGTATAAGTGAATTTATAGGGAAGAGGTCATTATTATTGACGAGTGCTTGTTTGGTTACTATTGTTCAACAATCTGATTATGAGAAATCCGTTGGGTTAAGTTAACCTGGGTTACATGTTGGTAAGCCTCGGAGAAAGACTAGTGAAGGGATGGTAACACCATGGTCTTAAATGTTGAGAGTTCACTATCGATTAATGGAAAATTGTTGTTCAATCCCAAGATTATTTTTTATGCACGCAAGGAATGAAAATAATAACACAAGGTGGGTGTACACCCTTGTGGTCCGGTTGAGCCAATAGTGAGTCACTGACGAACCGCAAAATCGGCCCTCTAATAATGTGTTTTTAGCACATGTAATCGTCATCGTAGCCGGGCCGATTCGGGTCGTCAAATCGATCACCTCATTTTAAAGATATGTCATAAATCAAAACGAGGTGATCGAAAATTTATTTTACTTGGTAAGATACCAAGGTCGAACTCAGGGACACGAGCCTCTCTCGTATTTATCAGATTTAAGTGTGTTAAACTAAGTGTAGAGTTGAAGCATATAGGTCAAACATGCAAAGACAATGACAAGACATGACATTAAAATTAAACATGCAATTTTTAAACATTTTTTTTATAATGCAAATAGATGCCATGCAAAGTGAATGATATGCCCAAAATAACAGTCACTTGAGCCATAAGAAAATCACGAGTCAATCCAAGTTGAAATAAAGAAGCCTCTACTAATATGAAACACTTAGGCATGATAAATCAAAAAAATTCAAGGCACTTAGATAAGAAAATAATACATCGCAGTCCATAGTGTCAAATCTAAAATTTAAGCATGCCATAATGAAGAGGATGAGACGAGCTTTAAAACGAAACTGAAATCAACTCAATAGGACATACGTAGCTCAAGATATTCAACAAAGAAAGCACGGGCATAACTGAAATAAAACATGAAAAGATAACTACAAAAAGGTCCCTGGAAAGGACTGAAATGCAATAAAAATAAAGTACGGGGCCTTCCCTGTAAATATTCCATATGCGCGGGGACCTATTTGCAAATTTGAAGAAGTTCGTGGGCTGCTCTGCAATTTACCCATACGCGCACATGCCAGGCACGTGCCATCCAGGTTCAGAGGAAGGCTTGGCAGAGGCTCGGAGATGCTTCGGCTTGGCTCGTATATCAGGCTCGGGCTGCTGCAGGTTCGGTGTTGCTTCGGGATTCCCAAGCCTGGAGGCTCGGTGGTCGAGGCTCGGGGACGCTCAGACTGCGCCACGTGGCTGACTGTCGGCCCTTGGATCGTGATGATCCAAGGGCTGCTAGTAACGGTGCCTCGGGGTGACGTGGATGCTCGAAGGCCGTTGGATCATCGATTATCCAACGGCCTCTGGAGGAGGATCTGAATGACGACGTGGTTGCGTAGTGGCCGTTGGATGAACTCCGGGGCGGAGCATCCAACGGTCACTGTTCCTCCTTCTTCGGCCGAAGGCTGGCGGCGCTATCTGGGCTCCGGCGACGGGAGCTCTTCTCCGCCGCTTGGTATCAGCTGATGGCAACCTCCCCAGAGCTCCTTAGATTGATGTCGGAGGAGATGGAAGCTCCGGGGAGGTCCCAAAACCTCTGGATCGGTGCGTCGGAGCTCGAGGCTTTGAAGCGGAAGTGACGAAGATGGCTCCGGCGTGCATTCCGACCATTGAAGGTTTGTGAAGACCTGCAGTGTTAGGCCAAATCGACGAAGCAGAAGATGTGCGTGCGTGCGACATGGAGTGAGGTGGGAGCTCAGGGTATGAAGGAAGCGGGGAGCTCAGAGCTCCTCCGCTGCGAGGGCGGAGGAGGTGGGTTGAGGTTCTGTGGGAAGGAGATGGTGAGCGGAGGGTTGCGCGGTGAAGGGGGAAGTGTGGCGAAGCTAAGGGGGGGTTTAATGGAGGTAGCGGATGACCTAGATGGCTTAGAAAATTAAGGGAATTAAGAAAAAAAATCGCAGAAGAAGAGGAAGAGGAACTTACCTGATCGGAGGCGGAGCGGAGGGCTTGGGCTGGAGCTCTAAGCGAGCTCCGGGTCTTCGCAACGTACTGGGCAGCCTCCCCAGCGAGCTCGGGCGGCTATAGGTCGCCGCAACTCCGCCGTCAAAGGCAGAGGGTCTCACCAGGAGCCTCGTCGTCTTCGCTCTATCCGACCACCTCCCCCTGTCACTGGGAGGTGGCGGAGGGCTGGGCGAGGCCCCATGTAAAGATGGACAGCCTTGAACAGTGGAGAAGGCGGTGGATTTAAAGCTCGCAGGCGTCGGTTCCAGTGATGGAGGTCGTGATTTCGAGGGAGATGTGGAGCGAGTGGAGAGAGCTTCGTGGGTTGACGAGGGGTTCGCGAGGGAGGTGGATGACTGGGGGAGACCGAGGGACGGTTGGCGAGGTGTGAGGTCAACTGGAGTAGTGGAGAAAAAGGGAAGGGGGTGAGGTGTTCGTGCGGTGAAATCGTGGGGAGAAGGGGTCTTCGGAGGTAGAAGACGGTCTCCTGACCGTTGGATCTGGAGATCCAACGGTTGAGAGTAAGGCGTGGAGTGACGGCGTAGATGGGATCTGGGGCGATGTGATCGGAGGGCAGATGGAGCGGCCACGTGGCGTGTCGAGGGCGAGGCGCTAAGGGATGGCTCAGATGGAATCAAGGGCCTGATCGATCGGCTGAGGAGATAGGCAGAAGCTGCGGTTGAGATGGAAAGTCCAGAGCGCGATCGAAGGGCGCATAGCGCGCCACGTGTCGTCATGTGGTCGCGGCGCTAACGGAGGGTGATGATGAGGAGTGGGAGATGATCAGACGGTCCCGGCCAAGGGGCGTACGTGGAGAACTTGAGACTGTTGGATCTCAGGAGAAGATCCAAAGGCCCAGCTCGCGGGCGGATAGGACAAGAGAGCCGGGCCACGTGGCGCCCCCAGAATGGGCCACGTGGCCCAATCACATTATTCAGAAGGATTTTCTTATTTTTGAGGACCCTATTGGCCGAATTTGAGAAAACTCAAAACATGAAAGTTGTAGATCTTGACGAGATCTACAAGTTTCATGTTGACCAAAACTGGAGATGAAATCAAACAAAGGCCCGAAATATTTTTGAGGATATTTTTGAGTCTAAAAATACCTCTGATTTTTGTTTTGCCATTTTTTTGTGGTTTTTAATTTATTTAGGACTCTGTTAATTATTAGACATTAACAGGGAATTATTGACAAACTTTTAAGCAAGGGGGTTAATTATGGAAAATAAAGATGATGAAACTGAGGTTCATCACCCCCCTATACTTAAACTATGCTCGTCCTTGAGCATCAAAAAGAATGACTAAGTTGGATTACCCCCTTGTGCATGTGAATACCGGATCCAATTTGATCAAGTCGACTCGGCTTCAGAGATCCAAAATTTCAGAGTTCAACCCAGCCTTAATCAAGAGGCTTCCAATTCCTCTACTTCTCTAGACTCTCTCTGATGTACATATAAACTAAAGGATATGAGTTTAGTGTTGACTGCAATTCTGAGAGTAGAGTCAATTCGTCACCCAAAATCTTGGTCCGAGAAAATCTCCTAAGGACCCAATCCTCAGCACTAGGGAATAAATCAAATCTTGCATTCAGTCTACCGTCTCTTTAGTTGTCAGACTTAGAAAATGTAGATGGCAGGCCAGAAATGGAGGGCATGGGATTGTGTCAATTCTTCTCTCCCTCTCATTGGAACAAGGATTCTCTCTAGTGCCTTTTTACGCAACACAATTTTTTTTGGTGTTGATCAGTGCGTCTGTCAAGAGAAGTTGAAGCCGTCTGCACTTGTTTTCCTGGGAGTACACCGGGGTGTGTCTCTTTTGAGTACCTATCGTACCTTCGACACCCAGACTTGTAGCATTTACGATGCAGAGCCCTTTTTTGGTGCAAGCCCGACTCCTGGTCCTAATAGCGGTGGTCCAAGTGGACACTTTGAAAAGTTTGGGAGCGCTCGCCTTTGGTGGAAGCTCTTTGATATTTGACTTTGGTGGAATGAGAGCTTTTCTTTGAATTTCATTGACTTATATAATTGGTGGCTAGCTCCACTGCTTTTACCAAGAGTTGGCGCACACTGATCAACATTTTTTTATTTATTTTTCACACCCAGGCACTTAGGTTAATGTCAAGAGATTAGTATAAGAATCAAGTTCTCATACTGGCTAATATTGCTGACACTCAGGTTTCCTGAAGCCTCCAAAGATTTTATCCCATCCTCGAGCATCATTAGATCAAATCCAAATTTGACTTCCTCATCCCAATCCCTCAAGTGAAAAATCAACTCATCTCAATCAAAACCGCAGTCGTGCATGTGATGTGCTGATCATATTCTTTTGTCTGAGACTAAGCATGGAATATAGCATGCAAATCTAGAAACTTAGGAGAATGTGGATGATTAAGTCTAAGACCCTGATGGCTAAGGCTGGTTAACCTAAAATCTCAAAGACTTCTAAAAGCTAAGTCTTCTTGACCAAATCAGATCCCGGGTGAAAGTGAAAATGTAGAGGACTAATCCAACTTCATTCAAAAACAAGACACTTTTTTTTTAAGACTTCAAGAGATATTAGAACTTCCTAAGCTCAATTGAGCATCCGCGGTTCAGCCAGTATGGATGTAAGTACAGGCCGAAGCCCGTTGCTTGAGGACGGGGCCTTGCGCGATGTCCTCTAAACCATCCAATCTGCTAAGGGCGAACCCTCACTGAACGCGGCTGACTTAATTGGGCTTAGTTAGCCATTAATAGCTCCTAAAGGTTTTTAGGGGTTTTCTGATTTTTATGGATTTTAATAAGAGTTAAAACACAAGTTAGACTCAACTTTCCTTGAAAAAGAGATGGCGATTTTTCAAAACTCATGTCACACAAAATAAAAATTTTCAAAACATTTTCAAAAATCATTTTCGAAAATATTTATATAAAATAGTGTAACATAATATCGAAAAACGGCGAAATCCTTTGAGTTCTCTTAGTCCAATGAATTTTACCTTAGCCAAAAAGTTTTTAATTTTTCAAATTTTTCAGATTATAGCTAACGTAAATATACGGTATATACGGTATACCCCCCTATACTTAAACTTTGCTATGTCCTCATAGCACTAAATGTTACAAGTACATAGGTCCACTTAAGTATAGAAGAATATACGGGAGCTAAGAGGGGCTCCCCCTATACTTAGGTTAGAAATAACCTAAGTACAAAGGCAAGAAGAGATGAGTAGAGAAAAATCACGGGGACTTGGGTCCCCCCTATACTTAGGCTGAGATTAGCCTAAGTATAAAGATGGAGATTGATGTTGGAAGAGACCCAAGGTGAACGAAGAAGCGGGATGAATATACAAGTGAGCGGCTGAATCTTCGGAGATGAAATGGAGTGTCTTTGGATTTTGGGGTGTGTGTAGCAAACATGGCTCAATTCCAACAAGCAAACCCATAGTTTCACCAACTCACACATGAAACCAACCTAAGTTGGTTTATTATCTTGTCTATTTTATTGGTGATAAAACCTTAGATATTTACGCAAAGAAAATGAAAATCAAGGCGTAGCGCGGGTGTTGCTCTCCCAAAACCGTATTTTACTCCATTTTAGGTTGACTTGCAATTAACAGTCCCAATTTTATTTTAGGTTATCACTGAATTATGGTTAGCACATCAATCAGAAAATCATCGTCTACCGTTCATTCCATTTTCCATTTATCCTAGGTGATCAATCTAGAAAAATGAAAGCCGAGAAAAACATGTATACGATGAAGAAAAACGCGATCGAGGCTAAGCGAGAAATCATGCAGTGATTTGACGATAAAAGCCGTGAAAAATCTGGGGCCGTTTTGAAAATCAAATCAAATATGTATGCAAGTCGAAAAAGCCGCACCTAATCATGCATCTATTAGCGGTGATTAATCTTCATGAATTTTAGCTAAGTGATGCGAGATTATGTGCGTCTTTATTTAAAGTGTGTCCTACCTACGATTAAGCACACAAGAAATGGAGAAATTAAAATGTGCTCGGAGAGCCGCGTGCCTAATCCTAAGTCGACACTCAAGTGGGGACGATCCCCACACAACCACGATCGTTCGATTACATACGCGAGTCTTCGATCGAAGACCGCTGTAAAAGACGAATTATTAACAATATAATGCAAAAATGCGAGACACATTTTTTTTCTTTTCTTCCTCTTTTGCTCCAAGCATGCTCCTGCGGCTCCTCGCAGTGGGGAACTTCCTGCTCCTCGCCTCCTTGATCCATCAAGGGCCCTGCCACAGAAACAATCGTTAGATATCAAATAAGGAAGAAAAATTTTAAATGCAAAATATGTGGTTAATTGACCTATTAAAAGAAACACTAAATTAAACACACAAAAACCCAAAAAATAAAAGAAATGAGCCGTGTCCCCGGCAACGGCGCCATTTGACGAACCGCAAAATCGGCCCTCTAATAATGTGTTTTTAGCACATGTAATCGTCATCGTAGCCGGGCCGATTCGGGTCGTCAAATCGATCACCTCATTTTAAAGATATGTCATAAATCAAAACGAGGTGATCGAAAATTTATTTTACTTGGTAAGATACCAAGGTCGAACTCAGGGACACGAGCCTCTCTCGTATTTATCAGATTTAAGTGTGTTAAACTAAGTGTAGAGTTGAAGCATATAGGTCAAACATGCAAAGACAATGACAAGACATGACATTAAAATTAAACATGCAATTTTTAAACATTTTTTTATAATGCAAATAGATGCCATGCAAAGTGAATGATATGCCCAAAATAACAGTCACTTGAGCCATAAGAAAATCACGAGTCAATCCAAGTTGAAATAAAGAAGCCTCTACTAATATGAAACACTTAGGCATGATAAATCAAAAAAATTCAAGGCACTTAGATAAGAAAATAATACATCACAGTCCATAGTGTCAAATCTAAAATTTAAGCATGGCATAATGAAGAGGATGAGACGAGCTTTAAAACGAAACTGAAATCAACTCAATAGGACATACGTAGCTCAAGATATTCAACAAAGAAAGCAAGGGCATAACTGAAATAAAACATGAAAAGATAACTACAAAAAGGTCCCTGGAAAGGACTGAAATGCAATAAAAATAAAGTACGGGGCCTTCCCTGTAAATATTCCATATGCGCGGGGACCTATTTGCAAATTTGAAGAAGTTTGTGGGCTGCTCTGCAATTTACCCATACGCGCACATGCCAGGCACGTGCCATCCAGGTTCAGAGGAAGGCTTGGCAGAGGCTCGGAGATGCTTCGGCTTGGCTCGTATATCAGGCTCGGGCTGCTGCAGGTTCGGTGTTGCTTCGGGATTCCCAAGCCTGGAGGCTCGGTGGTCGAGGCTCGGGGACGCTCAGACTGCGCCACGTGGCTGACTGTCGGCCCTTGGATCGTGATGATCCAAGGGCTGCTAGTAACGGTGCCTCGGGGTGACGTGGATGCTCGAAGGCCGTTGGATCATCGATTATCCAACGGCCTCTGGAGGAGGATCTGAATGACGACGTGGCTGCGTAGTGGCCGTTGGATGAACTCCGGGGCGGAGCATCCAACGGTCACTGTTCCTCCTTCTTCGGCCGAAGGCTGGCGGCGCTATCTGGGCTCCGGCGACGGGAGCTCTTCTCCGCCGCTTGGTATCAGCTGATGACAACCTCCCCAGAGCTCCTTAGATTGATGTCGGAGGAGATGGAAGCTCCGGGGAGGTCCCAAAACCTCTGGATCGGTGCGTTGGAGCTCGAGGCTTTGAAGCGGAAGTGACGAAGATGGCTCCGGCGTGCATTCCGACCATTGAAGGTTCGTGAAGACCTGCAGTGTTAGGCCAAATCGACGAAGCAGAAGATGTGCGTGCGTGCGACATGGAGTGAGGTGGGAGCTCAGGGTATGAAGGAAGCGGGGAGCTCAGAGCTCCTCCGCCGCGAGGGCGGAGGAGGTGGGTTGAGGTTCTGTGGGAAGGAGATGGTGAGCGGAGGGTTGCGCGGTGAAGGGGGAAGTGTGGCGAAGCTAAGGGGGGGTTTAATGGAGGTAGCGGATGACCTAGATGGCTTAGAAAATTAAGGGAATTAAGAAAAAAAATCGCAGAAGAAGAGGAAGAGGAACTTACCTGATCGGAGGCGGAGCGGAGGGCTTGGGCTGGAGCTCTAAGCGAGCTCCGGGTCTTCGCAACGTACTGGGCAGCCTCCCCAGCGAGCTCGGGCGGCTATAGGTCGCCGCAACTCCGCCGTCAAAGGCAGAGGGTCTCACCAGGAGCCTCGTCGTCTTTGCTCTATCCGACCACCTCCCCCTGTCACTGGGAGGTGGCGGAGGGCTGGGCGAGGCCCCATGTAAAGATGGACAGCCTTGAACAGTGGAGAAGGCGGTGGATTTAAAGCTCGCAGGCGTCGGTTCCAGTGATGGAGGTCGTGATTTCGAGGGAGATGTGGAGCGAGTGGAGAGAGCTTCGTGGGTTGACGAGGGGTTCGCGAGGGAGGTGGATGACTGGGGGAGACCGAGGGACGGTTGGCGAGGTGTGAGGTCAATTGGAGTAGTGGAGAAAAAGGGAAGGGGGTGAGGTGTTCGTGCGGTGAAATCGTGGGGAGAAGGGGTCTTCGGAGGTAGAAGACGGTCTCCTGACCGTTGGATCTGGAGATCCAACGGTTGAGAGTAAGGCGTGGAGTGACGGCGCAGATGGGATCTGGGGCGATGTGATCGGAGGGCAGATGGAGCGGCCACGTGGCGTGTCGAGGGCGAGGCGCTAAGGGATGGCTCAGATGGAATCAAGGGCCTGATCGATCGGCTGAGGAGATAGGCAGAAGCTGCGGTTGAATGGAAAGTCCAGAGCGCGATCGAAGGGCGCATAGCGCGCCACGTGTCGTCATGTGGTCGCGGCGCTAACGGAGGGTGATGATGAGGAGTGGGAGATGATCAGACGGTCCCGGCCAAGGGGCGTACGTGGAGAGCTTGAGACCGTTGGATCTCAGGAGAAGATCCAAAGGCCCAGCTCACGGGCGGATAGGACAAGAGAGCCGGGCCACGTGGCGCCCCCAGAATGGGCCACGTGGCCCAATCACATTATTCAGAAGGATTTTCTTATTTTTGAGGGCCCTATTGGCCGAATTTGAGAAAACTCAAAACATGAAAGTTGTAGATCTTGACGAGATCTACAAGTTTCATGTTGACCAAAACTGGAGATGAAATCAAACAAAGGCCCGAAATATTTTTGAGGGTATTTTTGAGTCTAAAAATACCTCTGATTTTTGTTTTGCCATTTTTTGTGGTTTTTAATTTATTTAGGACTCTGTTAATTATTAGACATTAACAGGGAATTATTGACAAACTTTTAAGCAAGGGGGTTAATTATGGAAAATAAAGATGATGAAACTGAGGTTCATCAGTCACCCCCACTCGAGGGGCATCATAGAGTGGGGTGGTGGTACGTACTCTGACAGAATTGAGGTGGATGCACGCGTGCATCGCACCATACGGATCTGCTTTTATTGCACTTGTTTTTGAGCGAGTGAGACTCCTCCTGCAGACTCGATTGACCAGAGTTATGAGTCACCGGGCTTGTACGCCTTGTATCGACTGTCAGAGTACTACCAACTAGACTAGCTGAAGGATCACACTTGTGCACGAGATTAAGGTTGCACTATGAATGGAGTGTTGCAGGCTTCATTCCTAGTGCAGACTTTCTCCTTTGACGGGCGAGTCCGGGATAAGTAAATGAAAGTATGGATTAAGATATGTCAAAGAATTGGTTTTGATTGTGTACGTGATAAAGGCCTAGAATATAAGTGATTGTATATTGCTAGATGCTTTTAAAATGTTCTCTTCTAAACTTGTTCAGTTATTGCATTGCATTGCCTACCTATAATCTCTTAATTTATAATTTGTTTTATCCTTACAGGGTCAGTTGACTTACAAGTTACATTCTTTGAAAATCCAACATGACGTGTAGAACAGGAGACAGAGGCTCACAATTTTGATGGTGCATCTGCAGGACGTTGTTGAGGTTGAGGCTTGGTTCTGTAGTTGTTTTATTTCCCTCTGTTTCATCTATATGATGTAATAAAGGAACTTTGATATTTTATGTTTATCTTTGTGAGGACATCTGTTAATCAATGGAAATTTAAAATTTCCATATGCCTTTTATTGTATGAATGGTATATCATGTAGGTTGTTTATAAATGTTGTTGGGTAAATCTTGTGGATGGGTGTTGAGATCTGCTACCGCGTGGGGGAGGGGGGCGTTACATATGGACAGGGCGATTGTACATTCCACGCATAGTGAGTTGGGTATTGAGATCATATCTCAAATCCAGATCTCGAGGACCTCTTAAATATGTTTGATTAAATCAAATCTAAAAATCTAATCTTCTCATTGCATCTAAATCATATTCAGATCAATGTCCAACATTTGAACTAAGATTAGATTACTTCTCTACTGAGAGGAGTTACTAAAATCCAAACATGTTTCATCACTCCCTCAGAATGGAAGCATCACGGTTATGCAATCGTTTATGATCACATCATCCTTGAGTATTCCTAATACCCCTATACCCTGCATACGAGAAGACCTAGAATAAATCCTACGTTTTAGATCACTTTTAGATGGTCTTCTCAGGGTTTTATCATTAAGTTTCTCATTCGGTCATTGGGAGTTGGTAATGATCATATGCTTTCTAAAAGCACATATCATACCTACAAATTCTTTTCATGCTTCCAAAGCAAGACGACCATGCATGAAATTTGATCGGTCCCAATACCTCATGACTGTGCTCATGTCTTTCAGGTCAGTAGTGAACATGTATGATCCCTTCGAGAGATCATATTACTCATATGCCCTCGTATACACACTAGCTTGCCGATGTGTAGACCTTGATTAGGTCATCAACCTATCGGTCTGCCAAGTGTACATACTTAGACATATAGTAATACACCTATCTTTGGTCCAAGGATGCATGCCTATATCGTGACAGTATACAACATAGGTCTTTAATATCTCGATATCATTACGTCAATTACTTATTTAACACCTCTGAATCTCTATTCCTATGTAGAGGACCTGCATCAAGAGATCAGTCTGATATCAACCTTTAGAGAAGGATTGTCATATCCTTCTCAGACTGGAGATCATCTCTTAATAATCATTTGACAGTGCTCGATGAGTCCTCAATCTAACTCTTTAGATATCATCCAAGCACCAGCCTCTATGATTCAACAATTGAATCAATAGCTATATGATCATAAAGATGGCCATGATACATAATCCTAATTGCACTAAGGGACCTTATAGTGCATTCATTCATTAATATCAAACATGGAGTGAAATAAACCAATAACCTTTATTGATATATCAAAGATTGCAATAACATTTATTGCAGAAATGGTCTGCCTCAAGCTCACATGGCTAGCAATCTCCCACTTGCCCATAAAACCATTCAGGTACAATCTATAAACCCATGCTCATTACATGTTGGTCGAAAACCTTTTGTGTCAAAGGTTTGTAAGTTGATAAACAACGTTGTCGGCAGAGGCCACCTTGGTGATGACGATGTCACCACACTTTTAAATCTCCCGAATGATGTGGTATTTCCTTTCCACGTGCTTTCTCTTCTGATGCTATCTAGGTTCCTTCGCATGAGCTATGTCTCCCGTGTTATCACAGAGTAGTGGGATGGGAGTAGAGGAACTACGCCAAGTTCCAGGATGAACTTATGCAACCACACCACCTCCTTTGCAACATCTGATGCGACAATGTGTTCGGCTTCTATTGTTGAACGACTATAGTGTCCTGCTTCTTGATTCTCCAGCTCACAACACTACCGTTCAACAAGAACACAACCCTGATGTTGACTTGTAGTCATCAACATCAGACTGGATGTCTGAATCTGTGTATCCTAAGACTTGGGGATCACCATCCCCATAGACCAAGATGTAATCTTACGTCTGTCTTAGATACTTAAAGATGTTCTTCATCGTATTCCAATGTTGTTCTCCATAGCAAGATTAGTAATAGCTTACCACTCCCACTTCATGGCAGATATCCAGCCGTGTGCACATCATAGCATACATTACGCTTCCCACAACTGATGCGTAGGGGCATCCAACCATGAATTTCTTATCCTCGACACTTTGAGGAGCATCCCTTTAGATAGGTGGATACCATGTCTTAAGGAAAGAAAGCCTTGCTTGAAATTCTCCATCTGTAAATGTTCCAAGATCTTCTTAATGTACCTATGTTGTGACAATCCCAAAATCCTCTTTTCTCTTTTTATGAACAGCTTCAATCCCAAGATATAAGATGTTTCTCCAAGATCTTTCATCTCGAAGGTATGGGACAACCAAATGTTAACACCGGTCATCAACCTTGTATCGTTCCCAATGATAAATATGTCATCTATGTAAAGCATGATGAACACCCATCTTCTTAACACCCATCTTAACACCCATCTTCCTTGAGGTATCCCTTGAGGAACATCATCTTAACACCCATCTTCCAAATGTCGGAGTCAATGCAGCTATAACTAGCAGTGCCCTGATGGACTTAAGCATGCCACATGAGAGAATGTCTCATCGTAGTTGATGCCTTCTCTCTTTGTGTAGCCTTTCTCTACGAGTCATGCCTTGAAGGTCTCTACCTTCTCATCTGGTCCCCTTTTCCTCTTGAAGATCCATTTACATCGAATGGATTTTATCCCTCTAGGTGGATCCTCTAGGGTCCATATACCATTCTTATGCATGGAGTCTATTTCAGACTTCATTGCTATCATCCATCTATCCATGCCATAATTCACGAGTGCTTCATAAAATGAAGCTCGTTCATTGTCAGTTTCACTTGAATAATGGAATCTGTACCTTTCATGTGGTGCAACCATCCTTGCACTCCTTTGAAGAGGTACGTATGTTCCATCTTTATTTACTTCTTCAATTTCAGGTTCAGGAAGCTCAATAACCCCAGGGGATTCAATGAGTTCCTTTACTTCATTTTTATCTTCACTCTTAAGAAAGTCATTCTCCAGAAATTTTACATCTCTAGAGACAAAAACCTTTTGAGTCCCAGGGTCATAAAGTTGGTATTCAATATTGTCTTTTACATACCCAATTAAGTAGCACTCTCGAGTGTGAGATTCTAGCTTACTTGCATCCACGTTCTTTGCATGGACCAAGCAATCCCATCCTCAAGTGTCTAACCCTGGGATTGTTTCCATACCAAAGCTCATGAGGAATCTCGGGTATAGATTTTCTAGGAATCTTTTTTAGGATATATATTGTAGTCTCTACTGCATATCTCCAGAAACTAAGAGGCAAATGTGATTTACTCATCATTTAACAGACCATGTCTATGATGGTCATGTTGCATCTTTAAGCAACATCATTAAGTTGGGGAGTTCTGGGATGAGTGAGATTGGAGACAATTCCTCTCTCATTGAGATATTCCCTAAATTCATTTGAGAGGTACTCACCACCTTGTTCAGATCGAATCCGTTTAATTTTCCTATCGCTTTGGTTCTCAACCAAAGCCATGAACTCTTTGAACTTTTCAGAGGTTTCATATTTATAATGTAGTAGGAAGATAAACCTGTACCGCGAATCATCATCAATAAACGCCAAATAATATCGATATCCATTTTGGGTCACGCTACTAAAGGGTCCACATACATTGGTATATATTACGTCAAGAATACTTTCGTATTGTGTAACCTTGTTGCGGAAAGTCATCCTGGTCATTTTACCTCAAATACAATGTTCCCGGGTAGGCAAAGTTTGAACCTGTAGAAAATCTAAGGGTCAATCCTTTATCAATCTATTAATCCTGGTCAATCCTTTATCAATCTGTTTATCCTATCAACAGATAAATGACTAAGGCTTTGATGCCATAATGATTTCTACCCTCTCTAGTTCTTTCAGGGTTTTTATTAGTGGTAGTTCATTCATGGCAGATTCATCAATACATAATTCATAGATTCCACCAGAAGTTAGAATACCATCCACAATATATTTATCATAATGACTTTTAAAGTTTATTACAGAATAAGAATAAATATCCATTTCTAACAAGCTTAGATACATATATAAGGTTCCTTCTAACATTTGGAACATAAAGATACTCTTTAAGTACTAGGACTCTTCTACTAGATAATGATAGTCTGTAGGTCCCGACGACGACTATTACAACAGTTGCATCAGATCCCATTTGGATGACTATATCCCCTTCATCAAGGTTCCTAGTTTCCTGAAATAGATGCAATAAATTGCATACATGAACAGAAGCATCAAAATCGATGATCCAAGTACCTTCTCGTCCTACAAGAAAATTGGATTCAATGACAAAAGTAGAATTTATACATGCTAGGGCTTTACCTTTCTCTGTGGTTTTAAGGTATTCTAGGCAATTACACTTCCAGTGCCCCAGCTTATTGTAGTAATTACAAACATCAGTCTTCTTCGATGCTATCAGTGTAGAAGCATTGGAAGATGATCCAACAACTTTACTCTTCTTCTTTTTCTTCTATGATGGACCTTTACGGGCCCCATGCTTCCGACCACGCTTCCCATTGACCTGTGCAACCATTGTACTATCAATGGGATTATCTTAATTCATTACGTCTTCTGCATACTTTAATGAAGCAATTAACTCAGCATAAGACAAGTTTAACTTGTTCATGTGGTATGATACAACATATTTATTGAAAGACTTGGGTAGAGGCAATATAATGAAGTTGGACTGCATATCTACGTCCATCTCCACCCTAAGAGTTTCTAATTATGATAGATAACCAAACATTATGATTACGTATTCACAAATGTATCGTACAAGTGGGTCCACGACGAGCCATTATGCAATAAATGTTATTGCAAATCATTCCATGATATGAAATGAAGAATAACTAATTTGCATAATAGGTCCCTTAGTACAATTAGGGTTATGTACCATGTCCATCTTAATGATCATACAGTTGTTGATTCAAATGTTGAATCATAGATGCTGGTGCTTGGATGATATCTATAGAGTTAGATTGAGGAGAGATCTAGCACCATCAAGTGATTGTTAAGAGAGGATCTGTAGCCTGAGAAGAAGACGGAAATTCTTCTCTAAAGGCTACTATCTAACCGACCTCTTGATGCAGGTTCTCCGCATAGGAATAGAGATTTGGAGGTATTCAATAAGTTAGGTCAAAGAGTTGACTTAACGAGATCGAGATAACCAATACTTATATTGTATATTGTCACGATATAGCCACACATCTTCTAACTAGAGACATATGTGTTACTATATGTTTAAGTATGTACATTTGGCAGACCAATAGGTTGATGATCTAATCAAGGTCTATATACCGGCGAGCTGGTGTGCATACAAGGGCATATTAGTAATACGATCTCTCAAAGGAATCATACATGTTCATTACTAAATCGAAAGACATGAGCTCACTCATGAGATATTGGGGTCCAATTATGTGCACAGTCGTCTCGCTTTGGAAGCTTGATTGAATTTGTAGTTTTGATATATGCTTTTGGAAAGTATATGATCAAAACCTTGGTATGATATATTCTTTTGGAAAGTATATGATCGATGCCAACTCTCAATAATCAAATGAGAAACCTAATGATAAAATCCTGAAGAAGATAGTCTAAATAAGATCTAAAACTTCAGGTTTATTCTAGGTCTTCCAATATGCATGATGTACGGGTATTAGGAATACTCCGGGTGATGTGATCGTAAACGATTATATAATCGTGACACTTCCATTCCGAGGGAGTGATGAAGCGTGTTTGGATTTTAGTGACTCCTCTCAAGAGAGAAATAATCTGATCTTAGTCCAAATGTTGGATATTGATCTGAATACGATTCAGATGCAATGAAAAGATTAAATTTGTGACTTTGATTTAATAAAACATCTTTGAGAGGTCCCCTTAATCTAGATTTGAGATATGATCTCAATATCCAAGTCATTATACATGGAACGTACAATCGCCATGTCCTTATCTCCAAGTATCCGCGGAGAAAGCGCATTATTCTTGAAAAAACTCAAGAATAATTTCATTGTTGATAATGTATCTGAGCATTGAGGAAAATTGATAATTAAATATGATTGCATAATATGAAGGTGATTCATGGTATTTGGGCACATGAGAAGAGTCATCCAAGATAAGTAAATACGATTTAACTATCAAGGATATGAATAATGTGCATATCACTATCCATATTAATCATGAATATTATAAATATGATTTATAATATATTAGAGAGAGTTAATTATAATTGATATTTACAAATTAAATGTTGATGTGAA
Source organism: Ottelia alismoides (assembly GCA_037367405.1). NCBI lineage: Eukaryota > Viridiplantae > Streptophyta > Magnoliopsida > Alismatales > Hydrocharitaceae > Ottelia > Ottelia alismoides. Next base: position 275,188 of record JAZKJV010006410.1, on the reverse strand, counting down.
TTGGATTCACATTATACAATTAATTGTAAATGTAAATTACATTTTATTTTGGATGTGTGAATATGATTCACAATTTATCAATGGTATGATTGAAACTATCACAAAATAATCTGGAATTATTTTGTTGAAGAATTATGCAACAATATTGTTGCACATGCGGGATTTTGGAAAGATTTGGAATTTCACAAAACAAGAAAAAGGAGTCACATTCTATTTATATGGAGTGGACGGCCATGGAGTCCCACTCCATGTATGGCCATCAACTCTATACAGGGAAAGGGGCTTCTCTCTTTCTTTTATTCGCACATGAGATTGATTTGAATTGAAACTAAATGTGTTGGAAACATATTTACAACATATTTAATTTATTTCAAATTGATAATTTGTTATTGCAAATTTATGCAACAAAATCATGGCCATTGATTGAAAACACGAATCAGTCTCAACCATTAGATTTGTGCGCACATGGATTGAGATCCATGGACAACTAAAATATTATAAAAAGGAGAGTATCCCTAGCCTTTTATTCTACACATCAACTCTCTCTCTCTCTCCATAATCTCTCGTAGCCATCCACACACACACACACACACACACTCTCTCTCTCTCAATATGTGGCTGTCCACATGTTGACCTAGAGAAATCTGTAGTCGTCATGACATCATTGTGCTATCGGATCGACTTCTCGTGGATCTCCATCTTCTTCAGTGCACTTTCTCCCGTGAAGAAGACATCGGATTTCGTAAGATGAAATCAGAAGACTCCAAGCTTGGATCATCAACATGGATTTCAGGATGCACGTATCTCATTAACGCTCCTGCAAGTGCGATCTTCATTGGATTGGACTTGAGACAGGAGAATCTCTTACTTTAGAGATTAGAGATTGCAACCACGCTTCAAGCAGCAATTCTTGACCTTGTTTGTGATCTTGATGAAATGATTTGAGAAGTGTTATCGAATTATGTGGTTTCATCTGTTTTAAAACTTTTTAAAATTCTGTTGCCCCGTGAAACTAATGTGACTAGTTGCTCTTGATCGCATATGATGCGATCCTCACGCTTCCGTGATGTGCTTAAGGTTTTTCCTATAACCTTCAGAATGGATGTCCCTTCTTGCATTTTGCAGCGAATAAGCTCTTTCATAACATTGTAACAATGTGTGTGATTGACATCACCGAACATCTCTTTTAGATTCAGTATTCTATCCTGGCAAGAATCTATTTCTACATATTGCTTCTGAAGCACATTGGATAATGATCCCTGAATATAACATATGGCCAATGAATGATCTTCATCATATTTTTCATTGAACTTTATTTCTTCTGGTGTAGTATGGTTTGTGTACTTGTTCTTAGAGAGCACATAAGAGTTGCAATCTGCTGAAAGAATAAGATCCAAATTTTGGATCCAATCCAAATAATTTGGCTCGGTCAATTGGTTGACCTCCAGGAGCCTGCTGAGCAGGTTCAAGGATTTCATGTCTGAAAATAAGAATGCATTATATTAGAACATATAAATAATTATATATTCAAATTTAAAAAACTTTGATTAAGGATTTTTAATCAAATTAGTCTTGTCTTTTCAACTTTGAAAGTCCATTCCCTTAATCAAGTCCCATCCTCAAGAATAAGATCCAAACTCAAGCCTCTCATCCTAGTTCTTCAGGTGAAACATAAACTCATCACAAAAATTATGTCAAAATGCAGGTGTTTTACTGGTCATTTTCCTATGAGTTTTGAGATTGTATATGCAATATAGCACATATATCTTCTAGTTAGGGATGTTGAGTGATTACCTTAGGACCCTAATGGAGAAGAGTGATGCAACTCGAACTCAAGTTTTACTCTAAACCAAATAGTATGGAATACATAAGTCTTGTGTGGAGAGAAGGTGTCAGGGATAAAACCTTAAGTTAGTAAGTCTTAAAAAAAGTTCTGATTAGAGTGCAATAATGACTGGCATGAATTCATACAACTAGTTGCATCTATTTTCAGCCAGTATGGGTGTAAGTACAAATCATATAACAGCTACCCATTATTCTTTCACCACCCAATCTGCTAAGGGAGATCATAGTTCTCTCACTGAAAAGTAGTTAGTTATTTTTAACTTCGGTAATTAGAATTATTACTAAAAGTGTTTTTATTTTGTTATACCCCTGATTTTTATAAGAATTTTCAAAACAAATGTTATATGCAAAAAAACTATATAGTATACAAATTATACACAAAACATAACCCTACCCAATTTTAATTTGCTCATAGTTAAAGTGAGAGCAATGGGTAAAATATGTAGCATAATACACCCCCTCTATACTAATCATGTGCTATGTCCCCATGGCACAAGGTAGAATGAAGAAATAGCTCGTAATAAGCATAGTTGAGTGACAAAAATAGGAAGTCAACTTGCCCCCCTATACTTAGGATTTTGAGGACTTAAGTATAGCAGAAGAGCAAGATATGGGTTGGTCGAGGGTGAGAAGAAAGAATATAATTAATACATAATGATATCGACCCACTATACTTAGGCTCAGGTCAGCCTAAGTATGGTAGAGTAATCATAGGTGGGGGACCGAATGAAGATGTGACAGATGTACACGTGATTAGTTGAATCTTCTAGTTGCATGGGAGAAGATGGCAACTTCATCAAGGCTTCACGTAGGGGGGTTTGTTTTTTTGTCTGAATATGCACTCTGTGTAAATGAGATCTGCTCAATCTGAACCAGCTATGCATTTTATTCTATGAAGTGCTTTAGTAGCTTTCCATTGACTAGGGAAGTGTGTGCATTGTCTGATGTCTCAGAAATTTCAAAACTGCCATTGTTGTGTACTTCCCTAACAATGAATGGTCTTGTCCATTTTGACTTTAACTTACCTTGTAAAATCTTCAACCTTCCATTGAACAACCACACTTCCTGTTCTGGAACAAAGTTATCGGTTATGATGTTTTTGTCATGCCATTTCTTCACTCTGTCTTTGTAGATTGTGTTGTTTTCATATGCATGATTTCTGATTTTATGAGCTCATTCAGATCCAAATCCCTAATCTTCTTCCCTTGGTGACAATTCCAGTTGATCTTTCTGATTGCCCATTCTGACTTGTGAATTAATTCTGCGGGCAAGTGACATCATTTTCCAAAGACTATTCTAAATGGGGAGGTGCACAATGGGGTCTTGTAAGCCATTTTGTAAGCCCATATAACTTGGTCCAAGAGTTGGGACCAGTTCTTTTTGTCTGGATGAACTAGCTTCTGCAAAATTCCTTTAACCTCAATGTTTGACACCCCGGCCATGCCATTAGACGGTGGATGTAAGGACTAGCAACACGGTGCTCAATGTTGTAGTCCTTATTCAACTTCTTCACCTTCCTGTTGAAAAAGTGTCTAGCTTCAACGGATATTAATACTTTAGGGATCCTGAACCTCGAAATAATACAATCTTTTAGAAATTTCATACTATCTTGTTGTTTGTGGTTTGAGTAGGGATAACCTCCACCCATCTTGATAAAATACCGTGAGAAGAATATATTCAAATCCATTGTTGTTAGTGATGAATCTCTATTTCATCACCTTTATTCTTTCATTTTGGCCTTTAAACCCTATTTAAATGCATGTAAATACCATTATTTTGTACAAATTAACATTTGTTATTTATTGTATAAGTATTGTATAAAATATGTTGTTTAAAGTCAAAGTAAAAGAATAAATAAAAGAAAAGAAAAAGAAATAAACCGTCAAAGGTATTTTACGACCCTAGACCCCTAGACCTAGGCATCATGATGATCGGGTCGAGAAAGAATAAAGTAGGGGGATATAAGGGTCAAAACACAATAAAAACCCTAATTTTTACCCTTCAATAATTCATTTTTGGGACCCATTTTATTCTTTATTATTTATACCTAAAATAAAGGAACTTTATACATGAAAGTGTAGATAAAATTATATAGAAAAATACAAAATTATTTTTACACAAAAATAATATACAATGTACTTTTTATACTCAGAATAAAATCCCCAAACTCAGACTTCCCAGGCCCATATATTCTCCATACAAACTCAAAATGCACCAAAATCACTTTAATTGTATATACTTTTAATAAGCTATTTAATGAAGGTGGTTTCATTTAATTTGGAGTTAAGATGCAAAAGTTGATTTTTAGACCCCTATTGTACTATATACCTGAATAAAATATTCATTTTATTTATTCTTTATAATTTTTATAATTTTATGTTTTTACAATTTTGTAATTATTATTCATAATAGATGTACATTTTTAGAATACAATAAAACCATCAAGAAAACACTAAAATAAAATACCATACTAAATACAGATGAATATACTATACTTATACCTATATAGTTAATACCCTTATTTATTTAAGTGTACAAATTATATCAGAAAAATAAAATAAAAATATATTTATGCATTTTAAATAAGTTATAAATATATAAATTATGTATATAAAATAATAAAATAAAAAATAAAAAATAAAAAATAAAATAGATAATATATATACAAATATACCCATATTTATACCTATGAAAAGTAATATGTAATGAATAAACTTGAAAAAAATCGTATTAAATATTACATAAAATAATAAACAATTTTTATTTTATAACTTTTATCTAATTAGTTCATTTAGTCTTTTATTTTTAATTATTTATCATTTTTAACCTATTTTGGTCTCTAATACGCCCACGTGGACTAATGGGGTGTGAGTCAGAGTTGACCTCAGTCAACTCCTTGCCCCTCAAGGTCTTCTACACCTAGTCACTTGCCACCTCGATTTCCCCAATTTTCTCAGCCCAATGCGCACACTATTTTACTCGATTCCTTTATGACTTGTGTCCCTTGTTCCATTCACTTCCACGACATTGAATTAAGGCGGGTCCAGCTCCTCCTCCGTCTCCGCTCGAAGATTCGCTTTAGGTGGCCCTATCTTGGAGATCTCCTTATTTTCATTTTGTTTTGAATTCCTTAGCATAGTAGTAGTTCAGATTTGTATTTTATTTTGATCTATGTCATTTCATCTCCTTTATATTCCAAATCTATCGAACGGTGGAGCTCCAACTCCGCCACCCCTTTCCAGCTACTCCTAACCACCTCTGACTTGTCGTTCACCTTTACTTCGTTCCCCTACATCTGCTGGACACCCCACACACCTCCATTCCCCTCGATCGCATGGATCGAGAGATCAATTCTCCCTTCTCTACCGCATGTCAGAGAACACCATCCGATCTCATCTGACATCCATCCCGACCCTGAAGCTCTCCAGAGCTTCGCTTTTTGCCCCCTAACATGCTTCTGCAGGAAATGAAGAGAAAATCCCTCTTTGAGGGGGGGGGGGAATCGAAGCTTAGAAGCGCTTCTAGGTCTTGAGGCTTCGTTTAACCTCGTCGGAGCCCCTCGAGCCATTCTCAGACCACCAGCCGAAGCGGAGGACCTCCGGGAGATTTTTGAACCTTCCCCAAGCTTCTGGAGGTGAAAAACCACAAAGAACGACCAAATAGAAGTTCTCTAGGGAGGAATTCTTCTGTTATTCATTGAGAGAGCCTCGTATCCGTCCGATCAAGAACAAGCCTCTAGGCATTCAGCTATTGTTGGATCTCCTGCGCCTTCAATTGTCAGATCTGCACCAAGATCTAATCCCGACACTCCATCAGCGAAGGGGTACTAACCATCATATATTCGCAACATGGATAAGTGAGCACCCTTCCATCGTTCAATCAAGAGTTATTGGGGGTAATTTACACCTCTTCCCCTATTTTTGTTGTATTTTTTGGCCATGTAACTGTTTAATTTAGTTTAAAACTTCTAAGTTATTTTCATGTGAACACCTGTACTTCTTTCATATTAATCTTGGGTTGATGCCACGTCACCTCACATGCGGTACCACATGAGGTGGCAATTTTGCAGTAAACCCCTTGTGAGTTTTGTATTTTCATTTTAATACTGAAAGTTTTAATATTAGTTTAAATATTTTGGGTATTTTGTAGAAGCAACCTTGCATTTATTTTTGAAAATATACCCTTCCAGTTCATTTATTTTTGGCTTGTTTTATATTTATTAAAAATATCATATGTGCTCCAAACATTATGAAAAAATTAGGGTTAAGTGATTGTTATCATCTTCTTTCACGCTATATTTTTTATTTACATTTTAGACATTTTCCCTATTTATTAAAAAAAGCACATTTTCCTTTGTTTGAATTAAAATCCAAAAAATATAAAATCATATTTAAAATTCCAAAAAATAGTGTTTATTTGTTATTGTATTTTGTGCCCCCATACCAAAAATCCCTAAAAAAGAATATCACCAAAAATTTAAAACTCCAAATCCTTTATAAAATATAAAAAAATCACTAAAAATATTTATTTCTATCTCTAAATTTTCTTTATATTATTTATTATATATTAAAATTGATTTAGAGAAATTTTGACACTTTTTACTATTTTTAATGTTCAAATCAATTTGGCATATTTATTTAGTCCCTCTTTTGGGATTTTTTACTTTATATATATATATAGAGAGAGAGAGAGAGAAGGGATCCTACACCATGGAGTAGGTAACTTATCTACTCCATTTTCATTTTTTTCAATATTTTTTTATTTTTTTGAAAAATGCTTCCATGAATTTTCATAACTATATCCCTCTGATATGTCATTCAAATTTCCTCAAAAACAGAGACTCATACGGCCTCCATCTAGACGGTCATTTTCTAACGGTCATAGATTTGTTGTATTTTTCATGTTCTAGATGGAGGCTGTAGGAGTCTCTGTTTATGATGAAATTTGAATGACATATTAGAGGGATATAGTTATGAAAATCCATGGAAGCATTTTTAAAAAAAATAACAAATTTAAAAAAAATGGAAGTGGAGTAGGTAAGTTACCTACTCAATGGAGTAGGATCCCTTTCCTCATATATATATATATATATATTAGGAAAAATATTTTAAAAACACAAAATAGCAGAAAAATATTAAAACATAAAAACATTTTATTATGTAATCTTTGGTTATTTTTAAAAGTATTTATAATTAGATTATCCTATATTGTATATATAATTATATATTCCTATATTATTTTAAAAAATAAACTAAAAATCAGAAAATAAAACAATTTAAAAAATATATAATTAAAAACAAAAAATATTAAAATCAAAATCAATAAAAAATATAAAATTAAAAATCCATAAAAATCCCAAATTCCCTAAAAACACCTAAAATCATTTATTGTCTTTATTTGTCAATTTTTGATTGTCTGTCCTCCATTGTACCCTGTGTTCGACCCCTATTGTACTTGTCCACTATAAAATTTATTGTAAGGTATAATAAATTTTGATTCACATTGTTTATATTGATCTTCTATTCATTTTGTGGGTTGATTGTTGATTGACCACATGATCTTGTGAGCGGTCGCCTTAGCAACATTTTATCTTCGCACTCTGTGAGGATATTATTTTAGACCCTCGCTAAACTCTTGTCATCAGTTAGGGAATGGGCCCATAAATTCAGTGCCCCATGTATCGAATACATCACAACTGATCAGTGGTTGCATGGGCATGACATCTTTGGGGCCAATGGTCCCTCCCATTCTCTGACAGACTGGGCACAACCTGACAAAATTGTAAGCATCATTAAACAGGTCGGCTAATAAAGTCCACATTATAATATATTCTTTGTGGCCCTCTTACCAGAGTGGTGTCCTCCTACCTCCAAGGTATGGCACAGAGTGAGAGCACTTTGGTATTCCTCCTGAGGAATACATCTCCTCCAAATACAATCTGATCCTTCGAAGAAAATGAATGGACCCTCCCAATGGTAGTGTATGGATTCTGACTTTAGTCGGTCAATTATATTCTTAGGCCAACCCTAGAGAACTTTCTTGGAGACAAGATAGTTAACCATGTCAGCAAACCATGGGAGAGAGTCAATAACACAAATTGACTAGTCTGGGAAGGGTTCTTGGATCGGCTCTGATTCAAGAACCTTATTTTGCTCATTCTCTGACAGATGGTCAGCCATCGCATTCTTCACTCTAGACATATCTTTAATCTCCAAATCAAATTCCAAGAGAATAAGAATCCATTTAAGAAGACTCGTCTTTGCATATTTCTTTTCCATTAATTAACAGATGGTTGAAAGATATGTAAGTACTATCATCTTAGAACCAAGAATTAAATATCTGGATTTTTTCGAGGCGAATACTATGATAAGCATTTCCTTTTCTGTCACAATGTAGTTCTTCTAAGTAGGATCCAAATTTTTGCTCGCATAGTGAATGGCATACGGGACTCCATCTCTCCCCTGTCCTAATATAGCCCCTGTTGCAAAATCAGAAGAATCGGTCATGATCTCGAAGGTAAGAGACTAATAAAGGGCTTGTAAGATGGGAGTCTCAATGATCCTCTTTTTTAGTATCTCGAAGGCCTCAAGATACTTATAATCTACAACAAACTCGATGTCGTCGTGCAATTTTAGAAAAATCTTTGATAAAATTTGATGTGCCCTAAAAATGACCATACTTGTTTCACATTGGTTGGTGACTCGAGTTTCTTAATCACATCCATCTTGGTTGGGTCAATCTTCATTCCCTTCTTGGATATGACGTGCCCCAACACGATGCCCTCCATCACCATACAGTGAGCTTTCTCCAAGGAGAGTGCCAGATTCACTTCCCTGCATTTCTTGAGGACTCTTTCCAGGTGCACGAGACAATCATCAAATGAATCACCATGGACCGAAAAGTCATCCATAAAGACTTCCAGGAAATCTCCAACCATTTTGGCAAATAGGGCAATCATGCACCGCTGAAAAGTACCATGGGAGTTGCAAAGCCTTAAAGGCATGCACCTGAATGCATAAGTATCGAAAGGACAAGTAAATGTTGTCTTTTCCTAGTCTTCGAGAGCGATGGATACTTTAATGTATCCCGAGTATCCATCCGAAGAGTAGAAATATTCACTCCCAGTAAGTATCTCCAATATCTGATCAATAAATGGTAATGGGAAGTGGTCCTTCTTCATCACAGCATTCAAGCATCTGTAATCCACATAAATGCATCATTATGTGGGTACTTGTATCGTGATCTCCTCTCCCTCCTCATTGGTGACAATCTGAAGACCCAACTGTTTCAGTACTACATGTAAGGATGCCACCCTCGTGGAGTCCGAGATGGGAAAAATGAACCTCTACACCACTTTTTTATCTCCATCTTCACCGCTTCCCATAAATTTTGATTCAGCCCACATTGGAATTCACAGGAGGGGTTGGCATTCTCCTCAAGGTATATATGGTGTGAACATAGAGCATGGTTAATCCCTTGGAGGTCCAATAATCTCCAGCCAATGGCCTTGCAAATCATCTCTAATACTTTTAGCATGTGGATTTCCTGCTCTTTGGTTAGATGCAAACTGATAGTGACTGGAAACTTTCCCTTAGGTCTCGCAAGGAAGGCATACTTGAGAGTAGGGGGCAAGCGTTTAAGCTCGGGTAGATCTTTATCATCTAAGAAGTCTGGTTCTATCATTGCTAAATATGGATGTGTTATTGATGTGGATGGATCCTACGTGGTTTCGATTGCCACCACCTGAATGACTTCAGGGGTCATATCACCAAAGATGCATCTTATTTTGGCAAAATATGCATATGACCAGTCTTCCTCACTCCTAGATTGTCCTGAAAAATGGAACTGATAGACCAATATAAACCTCTGAGACTCCAGTGTTGTAGAGGGATGCATAGATAGTCTTGTCTTAAATGAGTTGACAAATTACAGTGTCAACAGTGTCCTCTCCAGATGAGAGGGATTCTTCTACTATAGTCGGGTTGTCTCCAAGCCCCAACAGTTGTAACTATGTTGCAATTTGTCTCAGAATCGGAAGAACCGAACTCGATGTTGGATTCTAAATCAGGACTTTGAAATGTTGTATGCTCCATTTCTAGCTCAACGTCTCCAAATTGGATCTTCCTAGAAGTGTAATCAAATAGGGCTCCTATAGTCCTAAGAAAGGGCCTCCCTAAAATCATCTGAGAATCTTTCCAATTTATAAGCACATCCATGTCTAGGACTGTGAAGTCCACTGGATAATCCTGTCCCTCGATGTTGATTACAACATTCCTAATCTCGCCTCAGGTCTCTTAGTTGATGTATCTGCAAATTGAAGTACAGCTCTTAACTTACTAAGAGGACCCAGATTCAAATAGGTAGTGGGCATGAGATTGGTGGAGGAACCGTTGTCTAACAAGGTTCTAGCAAACTTGATATTATTGATCTGACTGGTCACGAAATATGCACCCATGTCCCTCTTCTTTCTGGGGAGCTCATTGCGGATTAAATGAGATGTTGCGACAAAGAGATTACGTCTCTTTGTTCTGCTCGAGTTCTTTCTAATGACCCTGGTCGGTGTGCATCTCACCTTAAGATATTTTTTGAATGTAGGGTCTCTCTATCATCTCATCTAAAGATAAAGTGAGCTTGATATTTTTCTTTGCAGTTCCGGGCCATCTCTTCATCATTTTTTTAAGTTATTCTTCTTTCCAGTCATTAAAGCATGTGGGAAAGGAATTGAGGGATCAAGTTCATGAACTAAAATTTCACTTTTATTCAAAATGAAGTTCTGTAAAGGACTAGGACATGGACTGATGATAAGACTCTAGCTTGGACTCTAGAAAGGAAATGACGGATGTTGTTGTGGGGGTTGCTATTGCTAAGGTGTGTCCTCCTCCAGATGTGATGTATGCTTCTTCTTGGATTCAGACTCACTTGACTCCAAAGACATGCTTCTCCTCTTTTTGAATTTTTGAATTTTTTTACTTTTTTGTTGATTTTAGGGATTTGGGTCCCCTCCTTGAAGGTGCTCTGGTGCTGGTGTTGGCTCAACCACTCACCCGCTTACCTCAAGGTGTTCATCATGTTAAAATCCATGTATTAAACTCACCCGCTTACCCAAATTTTAGGGATTTGGGCACCTAAAATTTAGGGTTTACTTCTCCTATAGGTGTGTTTCGATGTTGACCTAAATTTTAGGGTTTACTTCTCCTATAGGTGTGTTTCGATGTTGATACTAGATCTATGTCATTGTGTTCCTTTGCTCGATCAGGCATGATATTCATCATGTTAAAAACCATGTATTAAACTCTTTGCTTAAATAATTCAATAAAAATCACTGACAATTCCTTATTTTTATATTGTATTATATTATATATATTGTATATGATTAACCTATTTATTGTATTTAGTTACTTCCATTTTCCTTGTTTTCATTTCTTTTTAAAAACCCTTAAAAATTAGGTTAATTAATTGTCTATAATTTTCCCTAACCTTTAAAAGAAATTAAAATAGAATAAATCTCATAAGCCCCAAAACTGTGTTTTTATCCCTTTAAAAATACCCCCAAAATACATTTTTATATAAATGACCTCTTTTGGCCTTTTTCCCAACATGAAACTTGTAGATCTCATCGAGATCTACAACTTTCATGTTTTGATTTTTTTTTCTTAATTATGCTTCCTTTTATTTCTTTTTTATTTTTCTTTATTTTATGCTTTTTGAATTTTTCTGATTGGGCCACATGGCGCCCTCTGGACCGTCTACGTGGCCCGCCTCTTCTCTCGCCACCTGCTTCCTCTTCTGATCATCCGATCTATCTCAGGCACCTTCATCTTCGCCCTCTATCACCGCCTCGCCCACAACCGTCCGATCACCGCTCTTGATTAGATCCTCACCGCCCAACTTCGCTTAGATCCTCACCACTCGATCTCCTCTCTAATCCTATGGCTCTCCCTTATCTACGTCACCTAGCCTCTCACAACCGTTGGATAAAACTCCAGTCCTCATCTCAACCACTCACACCCGCTTAACTCACAACCGCCCGATCACCTTTTCATCCTACAACCACCTTCACTCCACGTGGCCCATTCACCCCCACCGTAGGATAAACCCTCAGATTCCATCTAGACCGCCCCCTCGTGGCTCAACCCCAACCATCAGATCCCTCCTATCCTAGGGCTCTCCGTTCGCCACGTCGCCACTTCATCGCCTCTAGATCAAATCTTCGGATCCGATCTTATCCCTTCACCCACGCCCAAATCTCAACCATTAGATCACAAGATCCAACGGTTAAGAGCTCATATCCTACCTCCCACGCACGCTCCCCCATCTGTTACGCCTCGTAGCACCCCCTCCTCCTTCCTAATTTGGCCTCGACATCACTACACTTTACTGCCACGTAACACCACCCCTCCGTAGACCTAACATCCGCCAGCCTCACGTAACTCTCAACAATCACTTCTATTACTCATCCTCCATCAAAACCTCTGTTACCCCCCACCCCTCGTTCACCATGTAACGACCGGAGAACAACCCTATAAAACCTCAACCTCCACCACCATTCACCGTCGTACACCAATTTACGGACTAAGGACCAACCTCCGTTGCCCCTCTGGTGACAGCAGAGGGTGATAATGGCGAGGCGACGATGACCTCCTCAGCCCAGGTGTCGACCCATGGTCTCTGACCATGTCGTGGTGGTCCACCACCGCTGAGCTTCGTGCCCTAGGCTGAGCACACCGGGCAATGACCTAAGGTCCCTTGGACCTCAGCCGAAGCCTCCCAACTGCCATTTAGTTGTCTTCGAACTCCAGGTTCTTCTCCCATGATTTCTTTGATTTTCTCCCAATTTATCCATTGTCTACGCTACACTCCACCACTACCTAACCATGCCCTGAGCTCTGCCAAGCATCAATCTCCCTCGCCAACCCCCTCCGATCACCTCTTTCCCCTTCTCTAGAGCCCCAACCACCACGTCCCATTTCACCTCCGACCACCAGAGATGAACCTCTGGGACTCCGCCTCCCGTTGCCCCCATGGCCCTTCACTCACCTCACAACTCCATGCACAACATGCCTCGACTACTTCTAACATCTGCATGAACCTCCAATCATCAATGTCCGGAGCTCGCATACATGCTCTGATCTGATGCTACGCCACTGACGAGGCTTCATCGACCAACCGAGCTAACCACACACAGAGCCTCGTTTCGCCTCCAGCTCCCTCAAAGGAGCTTCCTCCAGCTTCATCGATCCTCAAGTGATCGTCTGGAGCAACGCGGAGTAAGCTGGAGCTCGCTGAATCCTCGCCTCCTTCGGCGACCTTCGGCAGACGACGAAGAACATGTATCGTCCAATCAATTCGATCGGACGGCCCTTGTGATGCTGTGTGGCATGGCCGAGTGATGAACCTCCATTTCATCATCTTTATTCTATCATTTTGGCCTCAAAAACCCTAGCAAATGCATGTAAATACCCTTAATTCCTGCATTTTAGCATTCATGCATATATGTGTAAATATTGTATAAAATACCGTTTTTAAAGCCAAAATTATAGAATAAAGAAAAGAAAATAAAATAAAATATTGCAAATATTTTACGACCTGAAACCCCGAGACTTTGGCATCTCAATGACTAGGTCGACAAGGAATAAAGTAGGGGAAGATGAGGACCAAAAACCAATAAAAATTCCTTTTATTTTATTCATTCTTTATTCATTTTTGGACCTATTTAGAGTTCCACTTTTTATACTTCAAATAAAGAAACTTTGTACATGAACATTGTAGATAATTAAATATAGAAAAATACAAAATTGATTTCACACAAAAATAATGTAGAGACAAAAAGTTATGATCTAAATAGGTTTCCAGAATCCCAACTTCCCAGACCCGTATCTCTCAAATAAAAACTTTAAATCTATCAAAATCACTTTAATTGTATATAACTTTTAAAAAGCTATTTAATGAAGGTGGTTTCATATTTTTCAGAGTCACGGTGTGCAAGTTGAATTTTGGAACCCTATTGTATACTTATACATATTAAAATATCCATTTTATTTATTATTCATTATTTTTATAATTCTATATTTTATAATTTTGTAAATATTATTTATAATATATATATGTATATTAAAATAGGAATAAAATACTAAATAAAATATAAAAATAAAATACTTGTATAAAATACATAGGTATAATACCAATAAATATACCTATAAAGAATATACTTAAATTTATTTAATTATATAAAATGCATTAGAAAAATAAAATAAAAATATAGTTAAGTGTATAAAAATAAGTTATAAATATATAAAATAATAAACAAAATAAATAAAATTAAAGATATAAAACAAAAATAAAATATTAAAATATATAGATAAATATACCTATATTGGCCATAAAAGGTAACCTATAATCTTATACCTCTAAAAAATAAATAAAAATCATAATAAAATAACTCAGAAAATAATAAACATTTTTCATTTAATAACTTAAAAGTAATAAAATCAATTATTTTTAAATGATTTTTGAAGTCTTTTTCTGGAGGTTTTTCCTGGTTGATCCACGTGGACCAACCAGGAGGCTCGGACAGTTGACCTCCGGTCAACTGTCTGACCCCCCCTCTGCTGCATTGTCAGAGCGTCTGTTTGACCCGTGTTCACCCAATTTTCTAGGTCACATCTTTCACCCTTTCGTGTTGCACGCTTCATGATTTTTGATTCTTGTAGATCCACCATACACGCCCAGGGATCTTTTCAGGGAATGGATTACTTCGTCCGCTATGCCTCGTTCTTCTCACCCTCTCGTCAACCCATTCAAATACACCCCCGAGCTTCCCTTCCAGCTTTGAACCCCTTTTGACATGTTTCTCTCCTCCTTTCGTGTCCAATAGACTGAGGGAGGTGACAGCTCCGGCTTATGGTCGTAGGTTGACCGAGGAAGCGACGAAGGGCCGTTCTACCTACCTCCGCCGGCCACCAGTGTCGAGGTCCTATCTCAGGTGTTCTCTGCCTTTGAGGTTCGTTTTTCGTTATTTCTCTTGCATTTCCATGTTTACCATCATCTTAGGAGTAGATTAGTGCCTTCCCTTTCGCTTGTGATCCATCCAAGCACCCTTCGCTACCACCTCGCCAGAGGTGGCTCCGGCGAGCTCCTATTTCTCCCATCGACATCCATTTCCACCCCGCGAGCCCTGGAAGCTGTCCTTTGTTTGTCTCGAGTTTACTTGCAAGTACCAGGCGCTCAAAAACTCCAACTGGAGTCGGATTTTGTCGAGAACCGAGGTATATGGGTCCCCTTTTGTAAAAACCCGAAACCCCGAAACCCCGAACAGGGACTAAATTGCAAAAATATTTCTGAAGTCTGGGATTAATTGAAAAATCTGTACTTACACTGAGTTCCAAAAATTCAAATAATGAGTCCATTGTGTAGTGCTCGTCGAGATCTTTCCAATGGTACCAAGAACGTCGAAATCCGATATCGGATGAGGAAGTTATGGCCATTTTACGACCGTGGGTCAGAAACCGGATCCGAATCCGAACCCGGATCCGTATATCTGAACACGGGTATAAAATGAACTTGACTTAGGTTAGGTCGACCAGAACCCTTTTTCTCAAGCCAAGGACGCCGGAGCTCCGCCCTAGAGCTCGTCGGAGCCGCCCGAGGTCGTCGGAGCGCCCAATCGCAAAGTCGAAGGTGCCCACGCGACGATCTCTCCGCGGGGGACTCGTTCCTCGCCTCCGTAAGGTACGGATCATCCCCTCTTGCTGCCGTTTTCACCATTTTTATTCATTGAGTCAGATTTCCGTTGATGTTGTTGGATCTCTTCAGTTTCATGTCACTGGATCTTGTCGTTTTCGCGTTATGGACTAACATTTTCACGTTATGGACTTGCATGCGGGGTTCTCTTGTTGAGATTACATGGAACGTTTCAGTCAATACTTGTTAAGTGGTTCACATCTATGAAGGTTGATGATTTAAGTTTAAAGAGATCTATTGGATTCTTCACGTACTTGACAATATCGTGAGGACTTTCCACAAGATGCATCTTATATCATGGAATGAATCCGTTAATATATATATATATATATAGTTGCTCAAATTCTGGAAAGATGTTCCTTGTATACGATGTGGTGCATGATGAGGCTTGTGGTCGTAGAGATGATTTGGGTATTCACAGTGGCGAACGTGACCCTCCAATGGCAGTTTTTTTATATCCACATCTAACAAGCAATCCAAGGACCTGCGATCTCTCAGTTCTAATGTTATTTCTTTTGTGCTGGTCAAGTATTATGACCATGATCTGGGTGTACTGTTCTAGGATGTTTCTTTTACGCCAATAAGGGCCTGGAAAAGTTTCAGACGACCACAATCAAAATCAAGTGACCTCTTGGATGTCAAAATTATTAGTGAAGCTTTATTTCTAAGATGGGTAGCAGGCATATGCTTAAAAAGAGTGATAGATGCATATATTTAGTATCTGTAATGAAATATACTACCTGGTCACAAAGGGGAGAATACATGCAATTTTAACTCAAACTAACTTAGTCTTTTGAGGGCATGGGACAATTCTAACATCAAAATATCTGTGGAGAATATGATGAATCTGTCCCATTAAGGATTCATATTTGCTCGGTAAAGGTCCTAAATAATAACCAGACATCATAATATTATCTTTCTTTTCTTTCTGTGTGAACTCAACTTAAAGCAACCACAACTTAAGCAAAGATGATTAATAAGTTTTCCTCGCAAGGATATTCCTTTCATAATCTTGCAAACAGAATATATTTCTTGGCTACATGATTATGTTGTGCATAGATATCTTAACTATAACTGCTAGGTTACCTGAGGACATCCTAATTTCATAGCTGTCCCCACTTAAAGAAGTGTATCACAATTGCTATCTGCAGAATGCATAATGGTGCTTGCATAATGCAAAAAAAATCACATTGCCAGGCTTGATTGGTAAAATAATTGACAGAAAACCGGAGAGGTGTTCAATAATAAGTGCAACAACATGGAAGATGTTCTTACTTGGCTTCCCATTTGTTACATTGTGTATTGCATTTGAAGTTAAATTCTGACCGTGTGATTGGTGTGCCTTTCTGTTTG
The DNA here is from genome assembly GCA_037367405.1 of Ottelia alismoides. Taxonomy (NCBI): domain Eukaryota; kingdom Viridiplantae; phylum Streptophyta; class Magnoliopsida; order Alismatales; family Hydrocharitaceae; genus Ottelia; species Ottelia alismoides. Next base: position 258,250 of record JAZKJV010006410.1, on the reverse strand, counting down.
TAATAAACACAACTGATTAGTTTCCCATTATCTTAAAACCTACCTTACCCGCATAGCAGCTTGTCTCAATGTTTTATACCGATTGAGCATGATGATCATGACTAATTTGTTAGGGTTAGTGTTAATAGTAGTTTAGTATTTGGAAGAATGGATTTTCTTTAAAGAACTTTCTCGTATTATTTGATAAGAAAGATGCCATGAATGTTTTGGTAATATTTTACATACTTAAACTTACAGTGTTACTTATAGTGGTGTCTTGGATTCGATATAAAAGATGAAGTGTTCGTTTTGCAATGATAAAGTGGTTACTCTATGCACCAATATGTGTTGATGACATGTTATTTAATGGGGTGTATCTTTTAAATCTTGTCGGAATGTTGCTTGTCTATATAAAGTGGACGTTATAAGCTAGTGTTCCCTACTTTCTTTATGTAAACGGTTGCGCATGTCAATGCTAATTTTGATTTGTGCATTGATAGACATGTCAAGTTTTGTGTTATCTTGGCTCAGTGACTCGATTACATAGTTTTGTTTTATCTTGGCTTAGTGGCTCGATTACGTACATAATATAATGAAAATAATGAATTTCCATGGGAGTACAACTTTTCAACTCGTGTTGGCTTAGTGTCTAAGTGATTTTATACGAATAAACTTGTTGATTAAACTTAATAATAAAGAGAAGAAATCTTCAAGGAGAAGCATGCCTCCTTGGAAACTCGAATAGAGACTTGGACAATCATAAATAACTCGATCAAGGATTAATGCTGCTTTAGCTCACTGTGTGTTGTGTGCGCTGCTTAGCGCTCCTTTTGGCGGCTTAGTGATTTTTTCGTCATGGCGTCGAGGGGTTTGCGCCTTGTGCTTTGTGCTGCGCTTTGGGTTCTGTGTGTTCTCCGCCTGGCGATGAGGCCTACGGGCTCTATGTGACTCCTCTTGAATATGTGTGTTACTAACAGGGGGTGTGAGTCGTGAACTTAAGCAGCATTAAACTACCGTTCAAGCTTTATCTTTCCCTACTGACGTGACATCTAGGTACTTATAGGTGTTGGCCCCACGTATAAGTACCCGGATGTACCTTTGTGAGGAAAGACACCGAGACTTATTAAATAAAAGGCCGTAAAATTATTTAATTAGTAACGATTGCTCAGGATTATATGTGTTGAATCAAATCCTTCCCTTCAGTCGTGAACCCGATTGTTGGAATGTGGACTTGGATATTTTTTCTAGTGTGGTCCTACTCTCTTAGAAGTTACAATTTATGTACAATATATATTCATATGTGGTTTTGAACTATAAGTAAAGTTGTGACAAGTCTCCTTGTGTGGGATTGTAGTTCTTTGCGTGGTGATGTTTCTTAGTGGTAATGGTAATGGGGAAGTTGTTTATAGTTGTGGGTTCTCATAACTATCTTGTTGTACACTTGTTGTTTACCTTTTTAGTTGTTCTTTTATATCCGTATTGGGCGCTTTGCTCGTAAACCTATTGCGTGAATTCGGCAGGTTTACATGAGAAGCAACCACAGCAGTAAGCGACTATAGTTGAGCGTTGTTTTGTGGTACAATGTGGTCCCTCTCTTTGAGTTTTTGTACATGTAGTTATTTTTTTTAGAGACAAGATGATGTATCCATACATGTAGCTACATTTCTACGGCATTGCAAAATCTTTTTGTGGACATGATGCATGAATGGAATAGAAATGGAATGCAAATGCAGTTCTTCTTTATCTACTGTTCTCCTGCATAGTTGTTACAACTTGGTATTTCGAATGTAGAATCGTATGTGTGGATGTGTAGTTGCTGAGTATATGGATCCCTGGGGAGGGGCGTCACACCTTTCCTCTCCAGAGCCCCGCGGTTGCGCTCCGGTGCTCGCCCTGCCATTTTGGCGCTGCCGTCAGGTCGGGGAACCTCCCAGGAACGTAGGAGGCTCATTTTGGACCTCAGGAAGCTTCGGAGGAGGAGGAACCCGCTCGGAGAAGATCCCCCTTGCACCTGCTCTTCCATGTTCATCCAACGGGGCTCCCCGTCGTCCGATCGTAGCTGTTCTTCCAGAGGTCGTAGGTGCCGTTGGATCATCCGATTGCCAGCTGTCAGATCATCCAAGCAACATCTAATCGTGACTGTTGGCAGCTGAACCATCATCATTGGATCCTGAGCTAACATGTGGCAAGTGATTGCCTCCCCACCGTCGGATCTGCTTCAGTCATGGGTATTTTGCATAATCGCCACGACTATTTTTGTATTTATTAATTGGTATACTAAATCTTTCATTGCTTTTATAATTTTTGTAATATTTACAAAAAGGTCCTCGAACTTTGTATTATTGCTAACAGCTCCTTAGCCACGTCACCTCACATGACTCGCACACGTGAGGTGTGTAGCCATTTTGCAGAGGGCCCCTTGCAGTTTTGGTTATTTCGATTAAATCCTCAAACTTTTTAAACCTGTTATATAATTTTGGGAAATTTTACAAATCACCCATTACATTTTTGGTAATTGCTTTTAGGTTCCTGTTAGTGACGTGTTCTGGCATGTGTTCTGTGAAAATTTTGCACGATTACCCCTAGGTTTTTGGTAATTTATAATTAGTCCAAAAAGTTTTTTTATTGCATTGTATATTTCTGGAAAAATTGCACACAAGCCCCTGGACTTTTGCATAATTTCAGAAATGCCCCTGCTAGTAGTGTAATTTCTTTTCGTTTCTAGCATCTATTTCATGCATCTATAAAACCCTAAAAAATCCCAAAAATTATCATAGCTGCATGCTGCATTGTGCTTCCACGCTATATTTTTATTTTTCATTTTTGTTGCATTTTAATATTTAAAAAAAATCAAAAACATGCATTTCCTTTCCTGTTTGCATTAGAAAATAAATAAAAACTATAAAACATTTTTGAAAAAATTCAAAAAAATATATTTTGTGTGTCTTTGCATCTTTAATCTTCAGACCAAAAATCACTAAAAAATTAAAAGAAAACTCCTAAAAATTACAAAACCCCTAAAAACTATATAAAAATACTAAAAATTCCTAAAAAATCGTAAAAATCTAATTTCTATTTCTAAATTTGTTTTATTTTATTATCTTTATTTTAAAATTAATTGGAGAATTTTTGTTACTGTTTGCTATTTTTATCTCCATTTTAATCTTGACTTTTTATTTTATTCACTATTTTTAGTGTTTTTGACTTTAAAAATACCAAAAATTAGCAAAAATATAGAAAATCACAAAAACATTAGAAAATTATAAAAATCACAAAAAGATTTTATTTCTTGAATTTTTCTTATTTTTACATATTTTTATAAATACATTATCTCTCTCTTTTCTTATATTATATATATTATTTTATAAATTAAAAGAAAATATAAAATTATAAAATATAAAATGAAAATACAAAATCAAAAAAATAAAAATCAAATAAAAAATATAAAATCAAAAATAAAATTAAAAAATTAAAACCCCACAAAAAATAGCATTTATAGACAAATACATCACATTCGTTCTTGAGCATTGATTTTGCCCGACCTATCATGCTTGTTCCCTGTGTTCGACCTCTACATGCTTGCACACTATACACATACATTGTAGAGTTATAATAAATTTTAACTTCGCACTGCTTTTCATTGCTTGATCTCTGTTGTGGGTTAATTGTTGTTTGAATACGGATTTCGTGAGAGGTTGCCGCAGCGACACTGTGATCCCTCCTTGTGTGGATTACTCTAGCCCCCCACGAAATCCAGTTCAACAAATGGCGCCGTTGCCGGGGAGCAACAACGTATAGATCGGATTTCTTTGTGATTGATTGTGATTATTTGTTTGTATTTTTATCCCATTCATTCTCCCATTTATTGATATATCTTGTTGGGTTGTCTAACCACCTCTCTTGGTTGACTTTGTGCGAGGTACCGCAGATCGAGGGAGGTGCTCTACTCTAGGCGCTTACGCACCCATGTGAAGCCGGCTTCGATATGCCACCCTTGCACCAAGGACCCTTAGAGATTTTTGTAGATTTAGCTCTATTTATTTTATTGCAATTATTTGTGTAATTTGAAGTGAGAGAGTGACTCTTATATTTGTAATAAGTTGGAGTTGGACATTTCGACACTTCACGAGGTCCATTGCCTGAGGGATTGTTCCCTTGGGGGCCTCGTCAGTTTTGCGCGATTTTTGTTGTTTTCCCGATTTTGCTATTTTTTGATTCACGTAGATTTAGCCCCTAGAGTTAAGAGTTTTTGTTGATTGTGACGTAATTAGCTAAGGCCCCACACCTAATATCTTGCGTGCACCTATAGATCGTAATTGGACTTAGCTAATAATTCATTGAAAAAGCTAATTGACTTGGATTAGAGACCACATGCCGAGAGAGGTCGTATATAGTGCTTGCAGGATCTACTGTGGTGGATACCGATCGGCATCTAAGACAGGACTCCGATCTCTCTTCCTAGTTGTTAGTTACTTGTGCTTCACGATCAATAGAAATTGCTCATTTAGGGACAGTTTCCTCATGCATCATATAGGTAGTTTAATTCTTGTCTTCAAAATTTATGTGTGGATCATCCTGCATGTAGAGTGTTGGAGCAAGGTTCACATTTCTAACTTTACGTGCATCATTGTATTTGATAGTGCATCGGCTTTTCCGACTTCCTCCCCCACTTTATTGGACTCAAAATAACCAAGGAAATCGGAAAATTTATTAGGCGTTGTTTTTATTCAGAAAATACTAAAAAGAGATAACCAAATAAAATTGGGACTGCTAATGCAAACTTGACCTTAAAACTCACCTCACTCAAAATTTTTGTCTTGGGGGAGAGTAACCCCCTCATTGGTTGATTTATTCTGCAGCGAGAGAGTGACCCACACACTAGGGTAGAATCATACATGAACTCCTCTCAGACTACTACTCTAGGGTTAGTCGTTCTCCAGTGAGGATCTCTCTGGTAACAGGTAAAGCGGACCGTGACGTCCTTAGCAGAGTGAATTGATCAGGTAGCCGGTAAATGGTCTGCAATTCGTATTGGTTGGGAAAGATCTAGCCTTAGATTAGGACAATCTCCTAGGAGCATCAGGTTCCTACCAGCTCGCTTAATCGCTCTGATAGATTGATTGATCACCTAACTAAAATTGAAAAGATAATCGACCGAGCCTTTACGGTCATCAGCTCAGGTGTTGCGTAAGTGAACCAGGGGTTTGATTTCTCATCTTGTTTGCATTCCAGATCTCAGCTGCCCTTATCTCCAGATCACGATGATGGGAAGGAGATCCCTTAGGCTGTCTTTGGTGGTACCTCTATCGAGCACGCCTCCCTATTCATCTAGGTCAGCTTCAGAGAATTTAGACCCACTCTCGGAGCCCGAGTTTACTTCCATTATGTTCCCCCTTGACCATTCTTTTTCTTCTGTCAGTCATGAGGTATCAGAGCATAGTGCAACACAGATTCCTGTACATTTGACGGCACCTGAGATGGGTACTTTTGCCTTTGCAGAGACCCAAGATATGGCTAGCAGTGAGGGATGCCCAGATGAGCAGGGACAGCCTTCGTATGTGTATGATCAAACTGCCATCAACAATTCATTGTTAGCTTCCCTGGAGACTATGCAAAGACAGATCAGAGATCAGGGAGCCTTCATGGGTGACATCATGAGAGAGCTGGAGAAAATGCGAGAGGACAAACCTGAGGGCGGTGGAGAAATACCACAAGCAGGAGGCGGAGCAGGAGGAGAACGTCACCAAGGCTCACCACCGAGGACCATGAGACAGTTGCACAACCCTGGTGCAACTCTCACTCACTGACGGATCCAGCTTCCTCCCATTGACGGGAACTTCGAGCTTCGCCCACAGACCATCTAGTTGTTGCCCAAGTTTCATGGGCTGGCCACTGAAGAGCCTCATCTCCATCTGCAGGAGTTTGAGATGATTTGTAGCACTATCCACGACAGACTGGTGGATGAGGACACGATAAAAATGATTGCCTTCCCGTTCTCATTGGTTGACCGAGCAGCCTTGGCTAAAGCATCTAGGAAGGTATGTCACATCTTGGGAGCAACTCTATACTGAGTACTTAAACAAGTACTATCCACTCGATCGGACCAACGCAACGCAAGACATGATCAGTAACTTCACTATGATCCCGAATGAGCAGTTCCATGAGGCTTGGGATCGATTTAGAGAGCTCACTGACCGACGTCCACATCACGAGATATCAAAGCCCAACCTGGTTCAGACTTTCTTTTGCGGGCTGACACCAGAGCTGTAGGGGCTTGTGAATGCATCTTGTGGTGGGTCCTACTTTTCCAAGGGAGAAGATCAGGTCTGGGCCATCTATGAGGAGATGGTAGAGAACTCGACAGTGATGTCCCAAGCCCGGGTCTACACACAGCTGAAGGCCCCCCAACAGGCAGTTTCATACCAGAGAATTACACGAATCGATGACAGCTCCCACACTCTGTCAGCAGCAGTAGCTCGGGCTAAATCCACCGCTGCCAACATGGGGATCATTAGCAAGAAGCTGGACCGCATTGAGATCCTTGAGAAAAAGCAGAGCCAAGGGCTTGCACAGATGGGCCAATTAACAAAGACAATGAGTGACCTGAAGACCTGGATCATGTGCATTCAGGAGGCACAAATGTCCACACAGCAGCCTTCTAGGTCACGTGTTGATTCCAGCAGTAGTAGCCCCACCCAGCCCTCTGCTGCATACCGCCATGTTCACCATATCTAGGCAGAGCCGGTCCAGCAGCTACAACACTACCCATCGCCGCCACTATCTCAGGACACTCAGATAGTGGTATACCAGTCAGATCAGGCACTGGCAGTTCTTCCTCCACCACCCTTTGAGCAAGAGCCATTGATGGAAGTCAATGGGATATGGTATGACCGGTACCTACAACAGGCTGGGATTCGTCGCGATCACCCCGGATTCCATTGGACCATCGGAGGCACCTCATCCCAACCATAGCCTCCCACTCAGGGCACTTAGAATGGCCAGTAGCAGCAACAACCCCATCACTCCCATCAGTGGTACCAACAAGGTCCTCGTCCCTATTTATCAGGGACAACAGTGGAGGCAGCATCAGCAGCCTCACCAACCATACTCCTAGCCTCCCCCTCACTATTCGCAACAACAACCTCATTTCCAGCAAGGGAACACTTCCAGTTCTTCAGCACCTACCTTCGAGAACCTAGCTCTTGATGACCTCGCCTGCTTGCTCTCCGAACAACAGGCATCCTTCCGGCGAGAAATGGATAAGTTCCGGTAGGAAATGAGGGATATCATCAAGGGCAAGGCCACCATACCAACGCAGATTGAGCCTAACCCTATTAATTTGAAAAGGAAATCTGAGCAGGTACAGTCTACAGAGGATACCACTCCTAGTGATTCTTTGAATGGCATGTCTTCTTCTATGTGTGATATTGATTTTGTGACACTTATGAGCGGTAGGATGCCAGTCGGTGGTGCCTTGTCTGAGCGACAACCACACGAGGAACCAAGAGCGTCATACGAGGAGAATAGTGGTGCTGATGCCGCTGCTGTTGATGACGGTGGTGTTGATGCCATCAAGGACAGAGATCCAGTTGACGGTACTGAGGCCGCCGTGACTCCCGATACATGTGGTGGTACTGATGCCACCATTTCACTTGATGTTGAGCCAGAGCGCGGTGCTGATGTCGCGAAGACAGAAGCCGTGGGTGGTACTGATGCCACCACTTCTACTCCAGTTGTGCTTCCATCTGTTGTGTTGCCACCTTTTGTATCTAAGGACTGTGGTAACAAGAAAAGGACCAAAAATATGAATAAATGAAAGGTTTCTTCATCTACTCCGAGTCCATATGTGTTGCATGATGATCTTGGTATGAAGTCCATTCCTTCACAGGCACAGGAACCTCTTCCTAATCCTCCATCTGAGGAGGGCCCAACCATCCCCTTCTCTCAAGCACTCCGCTTGGCGAAGGGGAATAAAATAGAAAATCCAAAAAAGACACATAAGTTAGAGTTCAGCCATCATATGATTGATAGATTTCAGATTCAGCTGACTCTACAGGAGGCACTAGAGCACATCCCCCTCTTCCATAAGAACTTGAGAGAGAAGACTACCATACGAAGGAAGAGGATGAACCATAGAGGAGAGATCCATGTGCTCACCTGTGCCAAATGCTTTGCCATTTAGAACCGACTGTCAGCCAAGCGACTTGATGCAGGAGCTCCCTATGTCAGCTGCAAGATTCAAGAGCAGCAGTTCGATCGTACTCTATTAGACAACGGCTCTTCAATCAACCTCCTTCCAGCAGCCTTACTTAATCGATTCGAGTTTGTCCCTCTCCATCGGAGTAGGACAGTCCTTCAATTTGTTGTTAGGTCTATTAAGAGGCCGAAGGGGTTGTTGAGAGACGTGGCCGTTACCATTCAGGGCTTGAAATTCCCCGTGGACTTTGTTGTATTGGACATGGAGATCCCTGAGTCGGTGACAGATACCCCCATCATACTAGGACGCCCATTCTTGGTCACAACAAGGCGGTATCCAATCATGATAGTGGGAAGGTGTACTTTTGCATAGAGGGTGAAAGTATATAAATAGAGACGATCGATGAGACCAAAGCGCGAGATTCAGCCTGCTCAGAGCAATTCAGTGACATAGAGCAGACGATAGAGGCTGAGCAAGACGTCCACCCAAAGTGTGACTTTGTGATGACCAATGATGAAGCAATTTGGGCAGATCTCGTAGCATGAGCCCTCGCCTTGCCTACAGATTCAACGTATTTACAGATTATGACAGTCGAGAGTTTGGAGAGCACACCCCTGGCAGAGGACACATTAGAGGCCCACTGTTGCGGGCTGAGTGATGAAATAGATTTTTATTCATGTTCTTATGATTCAGATCCCTCTGATTTAAACATCGATTGGGGCGACTTTAATGATTATTTGCCATGTCTGATTTCTTCTAAGCCGACAGCTAGGACGAAGAGCAAGCCATCACAGTTTACAGATGTTCCACCAGGGTTCCCTCTGTAAGATCTTCACGTACAACAAGAGTTCTCTCATGCAGACCTGGTAGCCTTCACTCAGACTTATCAAAAGCCAGATTTGCCAGCTCCTAGTTGCCCGGAATTGAAGCCCTTGCCGTAGTCGTTGAAGTATAGATTCCTTGCGGGTGATCCAGATATGTACCCAGTCATTATCTCAATTGATTTGACTGGAGAGCAAGAATCACATTTAATGGAGGTTCTTGAATGAAACCGCAAGGCAATAGGATGGAGTATATATGATCTTCAGGGGATTAGTCCGTCTATGTTCTCCCACAATATCTACCTTGAAGAGGACGCCAAACCCTCGCGTGAGTTCCAGCAACGGTTAAACCCGAACCTTCAAGATGTGGTCATGAAGGAAATATCAAGATGGTGGAGTGCTGATTTTATCAACCCCATCTCTGACTCCAAGTGGGTTAGTCCATTACATGTGGTACCCAAGAAGACGGGTATCACTACAGTTGTGACTGAGTCTGGAGAGGAGATAGCTACCCGGGTACCCACTTCTTGGAGGGTCTGTGTGGACTATAGACAATTGAATCAGGACACCAAGAAGGATCATTTCCCACTGCCATTTATTGATTAGATTATCGAGAGGCTAGCTGGGAAGAGTCGCTACTGTTTTCCTTGCGGGTACTCCGGCTATAATCAAGTAGCCATTGCGCCTGAAGACCAGGACAAAACGACTTTCACCTGTCCATTTGGGACATATGATTTTAGACAGATGCCTTTTGGTTTGTGTAACGCCCCGGTGACATTCCAAAGGTGCATGTTGTCCATCTTCTCAGACATGGTAAGTGACTGTTTAGAGGTCTTCATGGATGATTTCTCGGTCTACAGTGATGGGTTTGATGCTTGTCTTGACTGCTTAGACCGTGTACTCCAGCGCTACATAGAGGTAAATCTTGTCTTGTCTTGGTAGAAGAGTCACTTCATGGTGACTCAAGGGATGGTCCTTGGCCATATCATCTCCAACAAGGGCATGGAGGTTGATTCGGCCAAGGTGGATATCATCAGAAAGCTCAATCCGCCATCAAATCTGCAACAATTGCGGTCTTTTCTGGGGCATGTCGGTTTCTACCGATGGTTCATTTAGAACTTCAGTCGTATTGCCCGACCGCTCACTAATTTGCTGACATAAGACACCGAATTCATTGTAGATGATAAGTGTCTTGCGTCATTCGAGACTCTCAAGAATCTAGTTGTTGAGGCTCCTGTCCTTCAGACACCCGATTGGTCTCTCCCATTTGAGATCATGATGGATGCTTCTGATTTTGCCGTAGGGGCTATGCTTGTACCAAGGAGGGATGGATTGTCATATGCCATTCACTATGCTAGCCGGACTTTGGATGCCGCTCAGCGAAATTACACTGTGACTGAGAAGGAGATGCTAGATGTAGTCTTTGCTTTGGATAAGAACAGATCGTATATTCTTGGATCTAAAGTGACTATCTTTACAGACTACACCGCCATCCGATACCTCATGGTAAAGAAGGATGTTAAAGCTCGACTTACCAGATGGATCCTTCTGTTCCAGGAGTTTTATATTGAGATTAAGGATAAACCTGGAGTTAAGAATGTGGTAGTGGATCACCTCTCTCGATTAGAGAACCTTGAGGAATCTGAGCCCATTGCACCTATTACTGAGACATTTCCAGATGAGGCGATCCTTGATATTGCCTCGCTCCCATGGTACGATGACATTGTGAACTATCTTGTCGCCAAGACGATTCCACATGGTTGGCCCAGACAGCAACTTGAGACCTTCCTTGCGAATGCCAAGTCATACCATTGGGAGGATCCCATCCTTTATCATGAAGGAGGGGATAGTATCTGGAGGAGGTGTATTCCTCAAGAAGAGTAGCATAGCATCCTCACCTACTGCCACAAGCTTGAGGCAGGAGGACATCATTCTGGGAGACGGACATCACATAAGGTGCTCCAATCTGGCCTTTCGTGGCCTACTCTCTTCAAGGATTCCGACAAATTCGTGAAGAGGTGTACTGACTGTCAGAAGATGGGTACTTGCGGACAGAGAGATATGATGCCCATGCATCCCATTCACTTTTGTGAGATTTTTAACGCATAGGGAATTGATTTCATGGGCCCATTTCCTAAGAGTCAGGGATTTGAGTGCATTCTTCTTGCTGTGGATTATGTGAGTCGTTTGGTCAAGGCCATCCCCGTCCGAACTGCAGATGCTAAGACTGTGTGTCGATTTTTGAGGAAAAATATCATTTCACGGTTCGGGATACCTAGAGTTCTGATTTCAGACGGGTGGACTCACTTTATCAATGACAAGGTAAGGGCCCTTGCGTATGAGTTCAACATTGACCATCGTGTTGCCACTCCATATCACCCTCAAACCAATGGTCTTGCTGAAGTATCAAACAGTGAGATCAAGACTATTTTACAGAAGGTAGTCCGCCCAGACCGAAAGGATTGGTCACAGCTTTTGGACTCGATCTTGTGGGCCTATCGTACTTCCTTCGAGACACCATTAGGGACATCTCCCTTTCGTCTCGTCTATGGCAAGTCGTGCCACTTGCCAGTGGAAATCAAGCACAAGTCACTATGGGCAGTTACAGAGTTATTATTGGATCCTGAGAGTATAGGAGATCATAGGAAAGCAGAGTTGGCAGCCCTGGAGGAATTGAGAGATACAGCCTTTTCGAATAGCCTACAGTACAAGGAAAAAGTGAAGATATGACAGGATTCTCATATCAGCCATAAATAGTTTGGGCCAGATCAGCGTGTATGGTTGTTTGATTCTAGGCTGAAAATATGTCCAGGGAAATTACAGAGAAAATGGAAGAGTCCTTATGTGGTAAGAAAGGTACATGACAATGGCAATATTGATATATCTGAGTTATCATCTTCCGCTACCTTTCGAGTTCACGGTCAGCGCCTAAAACTTTATCTAGATCATGATACGCCAATAGTTGGCGTTGCCCCTATTCATCTGGTGTGAGATGTGCTCTTTGACTCACATCACCTGCATCTCATACATGGTTATGACTTCCATCTTCCACTGTATAGATCCATAGTCCATATCATTCTTTCTTTCTTTCTTTATGACTGCCACCCCGTCGTCATCTTATGATTTTGCTATACTTAGGATACACCTTGTCCTAGGTATAGGGGGTGCACACACGGAGTTGTTCTATTCTATAATCCCCTCTTCTGTCTCTTCTTCTTGTCTATACTCAGGGTATTTTACCCTAAGTATAGGGGGATACAGACTGAGCTGTGATCTGTTTATTCTCTTTTCTTCTTTTTCTTCTTTTCTTCTTTTCCTTATCTCTTTCTCTATTCTTCCGACAGGTGTCACCCCTTTTTGTCAGTCTTCTATACTTAGGACGTACTTTGTCCTAAGTATAGGGGGTGTGCACCTTCGATCTGTTCATTCCCACCCTCGACCCTCCCTGCCTTGTGTACATTCTGTTATACTTAGGATTATTTGATCCTAAGTATAAGGGGATGGTCGACTTCTCATTAATTCATTTATTTATTCATTCCTTATTAATTCATTCTTTAGGCTGATCTATACTCAGTACGAGCTATGTCTTTGTTTTTCTCTGATCTATGAGGACATAGCTCAAGCAAAGTATCGGGGGTCGTATATACTACGTATATACTTTAGCCGTAACGTGTACTTTTGTATTTTTATTAATATAGCTAATTACATTAATTAAAATTCATTAAAATCACTTGATAAAAAGATGTTATTATTCCTCAAATTCTTTTTGTATTTACTGATTAATAAATCAGGTGAAATTTTTTTGCAATATGTTTGAAAAATAGTTTGAATATCCGTTTGAAAAATATTTTGAAAACTATTTGGAAAATATTTTGTTCAATATTTTCAACCTTTGTAAAAAAAGTTTGTTTTGAAAATTATTTTCTTTGTGTGAAATAAAAATATTTGAAAAACTATGTGCAAATGGTTTGAAAATGGTTGCAAAAATATTTGAAAAATCTACATATACTGTTTGAAAAACCTTTGCAAAATGATTTTCAAATGTGTGTACATGTTTGTAAAAATGTTTGTAAAAATTATTTTGGACTATAGTTTTCAAAATTTGTTTGAAAAACCTTTTTCAAAAAAATGAGGAATATATACATCTCACCAAAAAATTCTTTATTAATACCTATAAAATTGACCACTTCCCCTTGTAAATTCTTAAAACCCTACTTCTTGTAAATATAAGATACATTCCCATGTAAATATTTGTACCTAGGTTTTATCCAAAATCTTTTTGTTTTCAAAAATCCCAAAAATATTTGCGAAAATTAAAAATCCAAAAACATCTGAAAAATCTTTTTGAAAAGAAAAAGAAAAGAAAAAGAAATACAAAAAATGCATATGCATCATCCTTTTCAAAAATCCAAAAAAAGTTTAAAATCTTTGAAAATTGCATCACAAAAATAATTTCCGCATATCATTTGCATAGCATTAGCATTTTCCGGATTGAGTTTGATAGTTGAACAACTCTAAGTAAAATCCGGAGATTGGAGCTTGGTTGGACCTTAAATCTACCTAATAACAGGAACCTTGTACGAGCTGGAATTGAGGTACTTCAGGTCTAGTTGACTTAATTCTTTGAGGATCACGAGACTTGGTTCGATGGATTCTTGACTACCTAAGTAGAGTATTTCGGAGCGCACGCACGACTCTTGTTGATGATGACCTAACTTGGACATGTGCACCTTTCACATGGCTCGACTCGGTTGGAGTGGTGAGGGGATTGGATTTGCCGGTATGAGATGTCCACAAGTGGAAACATTTGTCCTCCTCTAGGGAGGGAAGTGCACCCCAACCCGTCCAGTGGTGAGGAATTCTAAAGACAGGAGAGTGTGGGTTACAATAAAGCTTCAAAAGAGGGACAGTCTACTGGCTCAAGAGGAAAAACTCCCTATGTATATGCTGGTATAAATAGTATTTCAAAAAAAACTCCAAAAAAGTGGACAGACTTGTATAAAAATAAAATGCATGTCGGAGTGTACATATGTTGTATAGTCAATAAGCAAGCTTGAGCTTCAAAGTCAAATCATGTGAGCCTACAACGGATGACTTGACTACACTGGTCTTGCATCCTAGGATAGGTAGCTACACTAGCTACCGTCCATTCTTCTCTTCACCCCTCCTCTTGAGCTAGTTGTTACTTGAACTTAGAAGGGAATACCCCGCACCTCGAGGAAGGAGTTGTTGGATTGGGGAATCATTGGGTTGTCATGCTGGAGAAGTCAGTCTCATTGTCTAGTTGGGAGCCACTATCACTTACACTATACGAGTCAGATTCATAGTCGTAAGGGTTTGCGTATGAGTTGAGATATTTCTGACCTGGCTATTGAGGAAACTTTAGCAGAGTTTTGGGATTCTCAAAGGTTGTTGGATTTCAAATCCGATTCCCATTAAGGTTCCGCCCGCATTAAAATTCCAAAGGTCCGACTTAAGCTCCAAACTTTGATTTTGTGAAGACAAGTTTGATCATTAAATGTAATCCATCTTTCTTCTTTTTCTTTTCTTTGTTTTCCATTTTCTGCACTTATTGCATTAGTGTTTGCTAGGGACTAGCAAATGAAAGTATAAGGGGATGATGAACCTCCATTTCATCATCTTTATTCTATCATTTTGGCCTCAAAAACCCTAGCAAATGCATGTAAATACCCTTAATTTCTACATTTTAGCATTCATGCATATATGCGTAAATATTGTATAAAATACAGTTTTTAAAGCTAAAATTATAAAATAAAGAAAAGAAAAGAAAAAGAATAAAATATTGCAAATATTTTATGGCCCCAAAACCCCAAGACCTGAGCATCTCGATGACTAGGTCGACAAAGAATATAGTAGGGGGGAGATAAGGGCCAAAAACCAATAAAAATTCCTTTTATTTTATTCATTCTTTATTCATTTTTGGGACCTATTTTTAGTTTCACTTTTTATACTTCAAATAAAGAAACTTCGCACATGAAAGTTGTAGATAAATAAATTTAGAAAAATACAAAATTGATTTCACACAAAAATAATGTACAGATAAAAAAGTTATGATCTGAATAAGTTTCCAGAATCCCAACTTCCCAGACCTGTATCTCTCAAATAAAAACTTGAAATCTATCAAGATCATCTTTAATTGTATATAACTTTTAATAATCTATTAATGAAGGTGGTTTCATATTTTTCTGAGTTACTGTGTGAAAGTTGAGTTTTGGAACTCTATTGTATACTTGTACAGATTGAAATATTCAATTTATTTATTATTCATTATTTTTATAATTCTATATTTTTATATTTTTGTAAATATTATTTATAATATATGTGTATATTAAAACAGGAATAAATACTAAATAAAAAATAAAAATAAAATACTTGTATAAAATACATAGGTATAATACCAATAAATAAACCTATAAAGAATATACTTCTATTTATTTAATTGTATAAATGCATCAGATAAATAAATAAAAATATATTTAAGTGTATAAAAATAAGTTATAAATATATAAAATAATAAACAAAATAAATAAAATTAAAGATACAAAATATAAATAAAATATTAAAATATATAGATAAATATACCTATATAGGCCATAAAAGGTAACTTATAATTTTATACCTCTAAAAAATAAATAAAAATCATAATAAAATAACTCAGAAAATAATAATCATTTTTCATTTAATAACCTAAAATTAATAAAATCAATTATTATTTTCAAATGATTTTTGAAGTCTTTTTTCGGAGGTTTTTCCCGATTGGTCCATGTGGACCAACCAGGAGGCTCGGATGCTGCATTGTCAGAGCGTCTGTTTGACCTATGTTCACCCATTTTCTATGTCACATCTTTCACCCTTTCGTGTTGCACGCTTCACGATTTCGATCCTTGTAGATCCACCATACACGTCCAGGGATCTTTTCGGGGAATGGACCGCTGCTTCGTCTGCTATGCCTCGTTCTTCTCACCCACTCGTCAACCCATTCAAATACACCCTCGAGCTTCCCTTCCACCTTTGAACCCCTTTTGGCATGTTTCTCTCCTTTTTTCATGTCCAATAGACTGAGGGAGGTGACAGCTCCCGCTTTTGGCCATCAGGTTGATCGAGGAAGCGACGAAGGGTCGTTCCACCTACCTCTGCCGGCCACCGGTGTCGAGGTCTTATCTCAGGCGTTCTCTTCCTTTGAGGTTCGTTTTTCATTATTTCTCTTGCATTTCCTTGTTTACCATCATCTTAGGAGTAAATTAGTTCCTTCCCTTTCGCTTGTGATCCATCCAAGCACCCTTCGCCACCACCTCGCCGGAGGTGACTCCAGCAAGCTCCTATTTCTCCCATCGACATCCATTTCCACACCGCGAGCCCTGGAAGCTGTCCTTTGTTTGTCTCGAGTTTACTTGCAGGTACCAGGCGCTCAAAGACTCCAACTGGAGTCGAATTTTGTCGAGATCTGAGGTATATGGGCCCCCTTTCCTCTTCGACCCCGCAGTTGCGCTCCGGCGCTCGCCCTGCCATTTTGGTGCTGCTACCGGGTCGGAGAACCTCCTAGGAATGTAGGAGGCTCATTTTGGACCTCAGGAAGCTTCGGAGGAGGAGGAACGTGCTCGGAGACGATCCCCCTCGCACCTGCTCTTCCCTATTCATCCAACGGGGCTCCCTGCCGTTCGATCGTCGCTGTTCTTCCAGAGGTCGTAGGAGCCATTGGATCATCCGATTGCCAACCGTCAGATCATCCAAGCAGCACCTAATCACGGTCGTTGGCAGCCGAACCATCATCGTTGGATCCTGAGCTAACACATGGCAAGTGATTGCCTCCCTACTGTCGGATCTGCTTCAGTCGTGGGCATTTTGCATAATCGCCCCGGCTATTTTTGTATTTATTAATTAGTATACTAAATCTTTCATCTGCTTTTATAATTTCTGTAATATTTACAAAAAGCCCCTTGAACTTTGTATTACTGCTAATAGGTCCTTGGCCACATCACCTCACGTGACTCGCACACGTGAGGAGTGTGGCCATTTTGCGGAGGGCCCCTTGCAATTCTAGGTATTTCGATTAAGTCCTCAAACTTTTTAAACCTGTTACATATTTTTTTGGAAATTGTGCAAATTACCCATCAAGTTTTTGGTAATTACTTTTAGGTCCTTGTTAGTCACGTGTTCTAGCATGTGTTTTGTGGAAATTTTGCACGATTACCCCTGGGTTTTTGGCAATTTATAATAGTCCAAAAAGTTTTGTATTGTGTTATATATCTTTGGAAAAATTTCACACAGGCCCCTGGACTTTTGCATAATTACAAAAATGCCCCTACAAGTAGTGTAATTTCTTTTCGTTTCTAGTATTTATTTCATGCATCTATAAAATCCTAAAAAATCCCAAAAAATTATCATAGATGCCTGTTAAATTGTGCTTCCACGCTATATTTTTATTTTGCATTTTTTTTTGCATTTTTATATTTATAAAAAAATCAAAAACATGCATTTTCTTCCTGTTTGCATTAGAAAATACATAAAAATTATAAAACATTTTTGAAAAATTCCAAAAAAATAAATTTTTGTGTATTTTTTTAATCTTTTATCTTCAGAACAAAAATCACTAAAAAACTATAAAAGAAAACTCCTAAAAATCACAAAACCCCTAAAAACTCTATAAAATACTAAAAATTCCTAAAAATCTAAAAATCTAATTTCTGTTATTTCCTTTATTTTATTATCTTTATTTAAAATTAATTTGGAGAATTTTTGTTACTGTTTGCATTTTTTAATCTCCATTTTAATCTTGGCTTTTTATTTTATTCACTGTTTTCAGTATTTTTGACTTTAAAATACCCAAAAAATATAGAAAAATCACAAAAACATTAGAAAATTATAAAAATCACAAAAATGTTTTATTTCCTGAATTTTTCTTATTTTTGCATATTTTTATAAATATATTATCTCTCTCTTTTCTTATATTATATATATATATATATTATTTTATAAATTAAAAGAAAATATAAAAATATCAAATAAAAACGAAAATACAAAATCAGAAAAATTAAAAATAAAATAAAATGATATAAAATCAAAAATAAAATTAAAAAATTAAAAACCCACAAAAAAGCATTTATAGACAAATACATCACAATCGTTCTTGAGCATTGATTTTACCCGATCTATCCTGCTTGATCCCTGTTTTTGACCTCTACATGCTTGCACACTATACACGTATATTGTAGAGTTATAATAAATTTAACTCCGCACTACTTTTCATTGCTTGATCTCTGTTGTGGGTTAATTGTTGTCTGAATTCGGATTTCATGAGCGGTCGTCGTAGCAACACTGTGATCCTACCTTGTGTGGATTACTCTAGACCCCCACGAAATCTAGTTCAACACTGAGCCTCACACCAAACCTCCAGGCTCAGGTCCACCGAACCTCGCACCGAACCACCATGCACCGCCACGTGGCCCGAGCCAGCTACGCCTCCCAAACCTGGCCCCCTCGCATGCATGGCACGTGAGGGCTGGGTAATTTACAAGAAAGGCCTTGGAAGTTTTAGTTATTACATTTTGGTCCCCAAGCACATGCCTCACACGCTTGGATAAATTTCAGGGGTCCTCGTGAGTTTTAGAAATTACATTATGGTCCATGCGTGTAGATGGAAAAATTGCAATGGACCCCTGCTAATTTTGCAAAATTACAAATAGGCCCCTTCAGGGACTTGCGATTATTTATCCTTTATTTCTCGTATTTTTATTGCATTTATTCCCCTGCATTATTTCTTTCATAACTTGAGCATCTTAAATCCAAATTGCATGATTTCAGTGTCATTTTATTGCTTATTTTATCTCTCTCTAATGGCATAATTCATTTCTTGTTTTGATGCTAAATGAAATATATAGATTTTTTATGTTATATAGTGTCTTTTGATCATTGATTCTCGGCCATTGATAGATATCTGCTCGTAATTTTTATGCTTCATTTGACTATGAAATTAAATCATAATCTGATGCTCATTTATGTGGTCTTTTTGGGCATATTTTTATATTATCTGTTGCATGTTTTCCTTTGAATTCATTCATACATTATGTCCATGCATCATCTTATAATTGCATTGAAAAATAAAATAAAATACATGCATCTTTTTTGGATCATCTAATCTGCATTTTATTGTGTGCATCTGCATGAAGGCCTAGAATTGAGGAAATAATCACACATTAAATTTAATAGACCAAAATTTTATAAATATATTAAAGAGGCTCGTGTCCCTGTGTTCGACCTTGGTAGACTTGCCAAGTATAAATATTCCACAACATTTAAAGATTGTGGTTTTTGCTGAACCAAATTTGCCTCCTATGCTATGACATTCCCTAACTTTTAAAGAGGCAAATTTGACGTTCATCAGTTACGATCTTTCCACTCCTAAGAGAAATGTGATTGGTGGCATCATGCAAAAAGATCTCATGTTCATATAAAGAACATTCTAAGAATAATACTTGATCTTTACATCCAAGGATATTGGGATTATCCTGGACCTAAGTGGGAATCATAGTCTAAGGTGTATAGTGAATTCATCCCTCCATCTTGAGAGTTGATTGATATAAACTCTTATATCATGTAATTCATCCAAAATTCTTTGAAGTTCGAGAGAGGCTAAAGAGGAAGACCCTTGGATATGTCTGGCCTGGGACCACTGGTACTAGTTGTTGGGACTATATTGTCCTTGATGGCCCCAACATTGATACTATGGATGGGGTTGCTGGTAGCTGGGATGAGACTGCTAATATGGAATATGTTGTTGATGAAAGCCTGAACGAGACTATTGTGGGGTTGAGTTGGAGTCTTGTTGGTTGACGAGATCGAGATCGTGCCGAACTCCGTTTATTTCCATGACTTGCAGAGGTTCTGAAGGTTATTGGAAGAACCTTAAGCGCATCACAGAAGCATGAAGATCGCATCTGGAGCGACTAGTCACGCTAGTTACTCAAGGTAGTGAAATTTAAAATTTTTAAAAATGATGAAACCATGTGTGTTTCATTAACGTGCTCACAAGAGTCTCCTTCGTCGGGTCGGACTTGAGACAGGCGGACCCTTCCTTTAGAGGCTTCGATCGCAAGCACGCTTCAAGAGGCATTCTGACATCTACTCTATGGTTTAGATGAAATGATTTGAGAACATCTCGAATAATTTCATCTAAACCACAAAAAAGATGTCAGAATGCCTCTTGAAGCGTGGTTGCGATCGAAGCCTCTAAAGGAAGAGACCACCTGTCTCAAGTCCGACCCGATGGAGGAGATGCTTGTGAGCATGTTGATGAAACGTGTCCTTCTCGCAGTACAAGATGTTAATACAAGAGGGAGCTTGCAAATTCTATATTGTAAAAGAAAAGCTAGGGTTTCCTCTTCTTTTATGATATTTTGGGAGTCCATGGATCTCAATCCATGGACAACACAAATCGAATGGTTGAGATTGATTTGTGTTTTAATGTAAAAACAAAACAAAAATTAATTTAATTAAATTAAATATATATTGAATAAATCATCAAATATAAACTAATTCAATCAAATCAATATACCATGAAGGATTAGGAAGGAGGCAAGCCTCCTTCCAATTAAGGGGGGACGACCACCTTGACTCCTAAATCAAGAGTTTCCATCCACCCTCCTATTATGGAAGGAGACCTCCTCGTTCCTATTATATGAGATCTTATATCTCATATAATAGTTCATTATATACAACAACTTTTATTATATATTATTTCATAAAAATAATTCCAAATTATTTTGTGAAGTTTCAATCATGCCATTAGAAATTGTGAATCATATTAACACACCCAAAATAAAATGTAAATTGTATTTTTAATTAATTGTCCAATGTGAATCCAATTCAGATCAACATTTAATTTATAAATACCATTTACAAATAACTCCCTCTAATATATTATAAATCACATTTATAATATATATATGATTAATAGGTATAGTGTTATCCCATTATTCATATCCATGATAATTAAATCACATTTAATTATCTTGGATCATCATTCTCATGCATCAAAATAATATGAATCATATCCACATTATTCACGATAATTAAATCACATTTAATTATTCATTTCTCAATGCTCAGATATATAATGTGTCAATGGAATTATTCTTGAACTCTTTCAAGAATAATACGCTTTCTCTGTGGATACTTGGAGATAAGGACAGAGTGATTGTATGTTCCACGTATAGTGACTTGGATAATGAGACCATATCTTAAATCTAGATCTCGAAGACCTCTCATAGATGCTTGATTAAATCAAAACTGTAAATCTAATCTTCTTGTTACATTTGAATCACATTCAGATCAATGTCTAACATTTAGACTAAGATCATATTACTTCTCTACTAAGAAGACTCAATAAAATCCAAACATGTTTCATCACTCCATCGGAATGGAAGCGTCATGGTTATATAATCGTTTATGATCACATTTCCCTCTAGTATTCCTAATACCCGTACATCCTGCATACTGGAAGACCTAGAATAAACCCAAAGTTTTATATCTTATTTAGATTGGCTTCTTTAGGGTTTTATCATTAAGATTCTCATTTGATCATTAGGAGTCGATATTGATCATATACTTTCCAAAAAGCATATATCATACCCAGGTATTGATCATATACTTTTCAAAAGCATATATCAAACCATCAAATTCAGTCAAGCTTCTAAATTGAGACGACCTTGAACAGATTTTGATCCCAATATCTCATGAGTAAGCTCATGTCTTCCGGTTTAGTAATGAACATGCATGATCCCTTTGAGAGATTGTATTACTCATATACCCTTGTATGCACACCAGCTCGCTAATGTATAGACCTTGATTAGATCATCAACCTCTCGGTCTGCCAAATGTACATACTCAAACATATAGCAACACGCTTGTCTCCGGTCAGAGGATGCGTGCCTATATCGTGATAGTATACAACATCGGTCTTGGTTATCTCGATCTCGTTAAGTCAATCCTTTTACCTGACTTATCTAAACTTCCGAATATCTATTCCTATGCAGAGGACATGCATCAAGAGGTCGGTTAGATATCATCCTATAGAGAAGAATTGCCATCTTCCTCTTAGGATGGAGATCCTCTCTTAACAATCACTTGACGGTGCTTGATGAGTCCTCAATCTAGATATCATCAAAGTAACAACCTCTATGATTTAATATTTGAATCAACCGTTGTATGATCATTAAGATGGTCATGGTACATAACCTTAATTATATTAAGGGATCTATTATGCATATTAGTTATTCTTCATTTCAGATCAAGGAATGATTTGCAATATTATTTACTGCATAATGGCTCATCGTGGGTTCACATGTCCAACAATCTCCCACTATCCCAAAGAGCTATTAATGGGATAATATTTAAATCCACACTCATGTACTATTCATAAGCTACTTAGAAAAATAGAGTGGTAAGATGACCAATCACTCTATTCCCAAGAGACTACGCTAAGTCCTTTTTGTGGTACTTGCATATCTTCTAGTAACAGTGCTCGCATACAATGTGAATGTTGCATCTTATACAACCAATACTCAATTTTGTTAAGGAGGTTATAGCGTCTTTGACACTATAACTCAATAGTCGTTATAACCAATATGTAGTTTCTATTATCCTTATCAGAATACCCTTATTCCCGAGATCTCTATCTCCTAAGACTAAGACCCATTTTTAAGTCTTATAAGGCATTTACAGTTAAGACATTTTAGATTACTATTTATAAGTTCTTAAGTTCTTGAAAATGAGACTTATCTCCATAGTAGTATTAGTAGATGTTTACTACTCCCACTACATGACAAACATCCGACTTCTTTACACATCTAGCACACACCAGGATTCTAGTAACCAATGCACAAGGGCAAGCAGCTTTAGCATTCACTTCCTCAACTATTTGAGGTGTTATCCCTTCAGATAAGTCAGTGACATATATCAAGGGAAGGAAGCCTTCCTCTGGATTTTCCCAAATGGATCAAGTCCAAGGTGCACCAAGAATGTGATAGTTCCAATACCCTCTTTTCTTTGTTTCTGAACAACTTCAGAACTAAGATCCAAGAGGTATCCTTGAGATATTTTATCTCAAGCTATGGAACAACCAGATTATAAAACAATTATTTTCATCTTATATCATTCCAAATGATTAGGATATTATCTACATTTAGCACGATGAACACAATGGCACTCCCTCTGAGCTTCACGTGGTTCATCAAGATTTTGTATGAAATTATAACCTTTATAATTTCATTAAATATGATATTCTAACTAATAGAAGCTTATTTAAGTCCATAGATGGAGTTCTTCAGCTTTCACACTTCGCTTTCCTCAACTATGAAGCCCTGGAGCTACTTCATATGAATATCCTCAATGAGGATTCATAGAGGAATGCAATCTTGACTTCCATCTTGTATAGTCATAGTCAAGTCGTATAGCTATAGTTAGCAATAGTCTGATGGGTTTAAGCATGGTAACTGAAGAGCAAGTCTCATCACAAGTGATGTCTCCTCTTCGTGTATATCTTGTGGATACAGACCGTGCTTTGAAGGTCTTTACCTTCTCATTAGGTCCCTTCTTTCTCTTGGTCTTACCCTTATAGGTGGATCCTCGAGAGTCCATATACAAAACTTGTATATCAAGTCTACTTTAGACTTTATTGCTAACATCCATCTTTCCATGTCATGATCCTCAAGAGCTTCATCATATGAAGTCAGATCATTGTCAGACTTATCTGACACATGGAATCCATAACCTTTAGGTGGTCTTATCACCCTCAAACTAATTTGAAGAGGTATTAGTGTTTCATTTTTAATTGTACTTTTAGTTTCCAATTCCAAGAGCCTCGTTATCTTCTCAAGATTCAATGAGCTCCTTTTACTTCATTTTCATCTTGATTCTCAAGAAAGTCGTCATCTAAGAATCATGTCCTTAGAGATAAAATCTTTTAAGAATCTCAAGGTTATAAAGTAGGTATCCAATACCACCCTTCATATTCCTAATGAAGTAGCACTCTCTGGTGCTAGATTCCATCTTACTTGCATCCATGACATTATTATGGACCAAGCAACCCTATATCCTCAAGTGTCCAACACTAAGCTAGGTTCCAAACCATAGATTATGAGGGTTTTTGGGTTCAGATTTGCATGGAATCTTATTAATGATATATATTGTAGTCTCTACTATATATATACATGGAAACTAAGAGGTAGTTATGTTAATAATAATCACTGATCAAATCATGTCACACATGATCCAATTGCATCTCCCTACAACTCTATTGAGTTTAGGTATATTAGGTGGTGTGAGATAGGAATGATATTCCTTTCTCCATAAGGTATTCCTTGAATTTATCTAATTAGCACTTGCTACCTTGGTTAGATCAAATTAATTCCATCTTCCTTCTAACTTTGGTTCTCAACCAAAATTGTGAAATCTTTGAACATTTCAAAGGTTTCTAATGTGAATGGAAGAAATCTCATATCACAACAATTATTAATATATATCACATATCATTAGTGTTTATTATGATATAGATGATCCATATACATCAATATGGATGAGAAGTTGAATACTTATGCATCTTACACCATTCCTAGAGAAGGGTGTATCAGATATTTTACTTTGAATCTCTATTCATAAGTATGTAAGTTTTGAACCTTCAGATATTCTAAAATTCAATATCTTTCTATACTATTGACCTTATCAATAGACATTTGTCCAATGTTTGATGCTAGATCATTGTGAAATTATCTTTATCCTCCTTTTGATCCTCCGAGGTTTATTTTTTTTCAATATTTAGAAATGCTAGTGAACCATTCATTAGTTTTCTAATTTAGTAGAGTCCTCTTGATATTAGATTACTATCTGAAAAATATATATCATAAATCTTTATGAAAAGTCTATTCCAGAATACATGTTTATTTCCAAAATTTAGAAATAAACAGTGAATGTATTCTAATATATAGGCCATATAGACATTTTCTAAGACTTAGCTCTCCCACTAAAAATATGTAGTCTATCAATCCAATGGAGATTATTGAAACAGATGCATCAACATCCATGTGGATGACTATTAAACCTTAACATCAAATTTTCTAGTCTTCTAAAACACATGAAACCAATTACAAGTGTTATTGTAAGAATGAGATATAATTATTATACTTTGATCTTATCTAATAAGAATGTCAGTTTCAATGAGTATATGTAGATGTATAATATGTCAATGCACTATCTGAGTCCTTCTCTAAGGATTTTAAATAGTCTAGATAGTCATACTATCAATACATTGGCTTGTTGTTGTATTGGCATTCACCCAACTCTTTGGATGTCATATGTGTGGAAATTACAGAAGCATAGTCAACTCTATAACTATCCTTCTCACTTAGTCCAGATCCATGCTTCTACCGTGCTTCCTTCATATATAAACAACCATTGCTAAGACAAAGGATCTCTTATATTGAACTCACATGATTTCAATATATGAGTATTTCAACATTTATATATGCATCATTCAATTCATACAATATGAATATTACAAAGCATCATGAAAGACTAGAGTACATATAGTAGAATGATGACATTCATGATATCTACATACATCTTAACTCTTAAAAACTTTTGTTCGGGCAGGTATTAAAACATTTTGAATACATCATCTCTTATCGAGCCACCATTCTACATAATGCAGTGAACCATACCGTTCATGATTAATTGTCGAGAGAACATATGCATGCCAAAACATCTTCTTGGATTTTATAAGGATTTCAATAATTACGATCATCATCGACATGATACTTCCAAAGCACATTTGATGAGAGATCAAGACTATAGAGACATACAAACCCAAGGTTGTTGTCTTACTGTCAATTTAATTATCATTCCTCGTTATTATGAGGAAACTTGCACATTGCAACCACATACATTATATGTCTAACTGCAAGTACAATATCTTTATCATGGATCTAATCCATGATATTTTACTGGTTATTATTGAATATAGTTATGAGTGGGTTTAATATAGGTCATTTGAAATAATAAATATTTGCATAAATACATATTTTACTTTGATTAAGGATTTTATATCAAAGTTGTCTAGCCTTGTCAACTATGAAAGTTCATTCCCTTACTCACTTTCAAAGTAAGAGGCATACTTACCATTATAACTCAAGCAAGATCCAGGATCTCCTTTATTACCTTTGTTACATCCCAATAATATGAGAAACTGTAACTTGGATAAAAAGAAGCGGGAACTCATTCTGCCTTGCAAGTCCAACTTGCATTTCCCAATTTGGTCTTTAACACCTGGGTCCACCACCCCTAAGGTGATGTTGACCCGTCATTAATTGAACCAAACTTCAACAAGATTATAACTCACTATGTATAATCCAATATCGCCATAATAATACAAGGAATCGATATTGGGGTCGCTACGCATGCGACCTTACTCTTTCAAGAAGCAAAGAGCTCGATCCATGTGCGCTTGTATGCAGAAGCTGTCGCTTCAGACAAGCATCTCCTGCATACAATCCATGGTGACGGAACCCTTCGCCTTGATGGGAGACCATGGATGTCATTTATATGATCCTCCATATCCCATTCAAATGTTATTTAATTATAGTGAATCATATTCACATAATCAATTCTTCCAAGAGAATTACAACTCTATTCATAATATAGTGTTTATTTTAATTGGATCTAATTAATTTAATCATATCGAAATCAATCAACCAACAAACATTTAGGGTTTGCTTGATACTACTATATAGTATACATCCTCACAAGTACGTATTATTTTGTATTTTAATAATTAGAGTACAACTTGACTTATGTTATTCTTTACTCAAAAATAGATCCGGACAGTATACACGAGTTATGCTATGAGGGAGCATTTCCTTGACATACAAGGTGCTAATTAGTAAACCAAGCCAGCATACCCGGACTAGACGCCTTCACCATTTCGATTGAGAATAATACAAAATAATGCCAATCTACTTATGATTTTATCGATCAACTTTGATGATCGATATTATACTATATATAGTAATCACTCAGAGATTTAGACATCTTTAAAACAACTTTAAGGATCATTACTTTCTATTCATATCAATCAAACATGTTCTTGGTTTTGCATGTAAAAGTTGTCCTACAACTATTGCAGGATAAACTAGGATTTTCATGAAACATACATTCAATGTCCAATGATGCTTAATAAATTATTTTCATAAATATTAGGAATCATAATTAATTATTTTAAATTCATAATTTCCATGATTTCCATTGAATGATAAACACAATAAGTTAGAAGATTTGATGATTCAATTATCATCTGACCCATCTCCACTAAATATGGGATATCTAGGTCAAACGGAGTCAGAATCGTGTGAAATAAATTTGAGAGCTTTTTTGGTTTGATTCTCTACTTAATAGAAGTGTTTATTTCATGTTTCATGATGGAAAAAATAGTAAGAAAAAAATCAATTTCTTACAGATATGTGAATACATGTAAAAAAAATATCGTGGTGGGAACTCTTTGAATTTTAATTATGCACTTTTAATTCAACAATATGATACTTTTTTAAAAAATTTAGGAATTCTAAATACATTTTAATAGTAAAAAAACATGTCCAAATAGTGCACAAATAGTAGGTTTTATTTCAGTAAAAAATCAATTCGAATCTTGCATCCAATACAAAAACAACGAGTTCCACGCATCTGAAACACAAACCTTGTTCACGTAGGATTTTGGATCATATCTAGGATCTTCACAAAGGCTCTGATACTACTTCAAGGTTATTAAAAGAACCTTAAGCGCATCATAGAAGCGTGAAGATTGCATCATATGCAATTGGGAGAGACTATTCACACTAGTTGCTCGGGGCAACGGAATTTAAAACTTTCAAAAATAATGAAACCACATGATTCAAGTACACTTCTCGAATCATTTCATCTAAACCATAAAGTAGATATCAGAATACTTCTTGAAGCGTGCTTGCGATCGAAGCCTCTAAAGGAAAAGACCATCTGTCTCAAGTTCGATTTGACGGTATGCCCTTGTATTCACATCAGCTCGTCGGTGTATAGACCTTGATTAGATCATCAACCTATCGGTCTGCCAAATGTATATACTCAAATATATAGCAATACATCTATCTCCGATCAGAGGATGTGTGCCTATATCGTGATAATATACAACATAGGTCTTGGTTATCTCGATCTCATTAAGTCAACCCTTTGACCTAAATTATCTAACACCTCTGAATATTTATTCCTATGTAGAGAACCTGCATCAAGAAGTCGGTTAGATATTGGCCTATATAGAAGAATTGTCGTATTCCTCACATGCTGGGGATCCTCTCTTAACAATTGCTTGACAGTTCTTGATTAGTTCTCAATGTAACTCTTTAGATATCATCAAAGGACCATCCTTTATGATTTAATATTTGAATCAATAGTTGTATGATCATTAAGATGGCCATGGTACATAACCTTAATTGTACTAAGAGACCTATTATGCAAATTAGTTAGTCTTCATTTCATAGTAGGGAATGATTTGCAATAACATTTATTTCATAATGGCTCGTCGTGGGCTCACATGTCCAACATACTTCTCGTAGACTGTTTGAGCAGAGGATTCCTCGATTTGATGGGTGAAGGATTGGTCCCCACCCCAAGTGCTTTATCATCCTATTCCTTTCCCTTGAATGTAATGAATCTAATGCACTAGGTAGGGGTGTAGTCAGGGCAAGTATATGGATTTTAGATACCCTTTCGGCTAGATCCTCGATCTACTTGGATAGTTTGGACAGACTCTCCATATTAGAGAATTTATGGAGTTCGTCCGCCTTCTTGTTAATATGTTCTACCGTTGTGAGCTCATCTACTATGAGCCACATGTCAGAGCTCTAGTCGGTGGACAAATTATTCACAATCTTCATTCCCCCTTCATTTGATAAGAGTGTAAGGGGGTTTGGACAAGTATGCTCGGCTATCAGTTTGTACGTGGCTTGTGTCGGCTAACTTCTCGAACACCTTCCAAATGGTGTCTTCGTATCGGCCCATGTAGCTTCCTCCACAGGAAGCGCTCACCAACACCTACATTTCAAGGTTCAGACCACTGACAAGACTCTGGACCAACATCATCTTATTTATGTCATGCCCTGGGCATTTTTAGATTAAGTCCTTAAATCTCTCCCAAGTTTCATGAAATGGTTCATTGGGAAACTAGGTGAAACTTGTGATCTGATACGCATTTGGTTAATTCTACTCACTGGGTAGAATTTCTTCAAGAATAGAGTCTTGAATACATCCCATGTTGAGACCACCTCCCCTAGATTTTTCAATCAGTAAGCAGCCTTATCTGTTAAGGCAAAGGGAGCGGCTCTCAACTGAATGTAGTCTTAACTAACCCTAGGATGAGATAGGTTATCACATACTAGCTCAAATCCCGATGTAAAGAATGTGGTTCTTTATTGTGGTTTCCACTAATCTTTAGGAGCAATGTGAGGAAATGTGGTTTGTGTTCGAATGCATCCTCGAGAGGTACATGTCTCAACCAATTGTAGTTATAGTCGATCTCTAGGAGGTACATGTCTTCTATTGCTTCCTCATTCACGTTACTGGTTGCCTGAATTTGTCCTATCTAAGTTCTCTTTAATTCATTTGTTGCTCATCTACCGGCATTGGATCATTTTTGTTCTCATCCTCATTTGGATTCTTCTTGGGAGGCATCTTGTCTTCTTCACCTTCAAACAGGGAGAGATTTGAATTAGATATGGGTGTAGAAGGACATGTGTTCTACCAAAGATAAGGGCTTCTTTGGTAGGAGGAGAATTAAAGAGAGGGTTAGTCTGAGATCGACTAAACCATGACATAGACTTATCGATATTGGTCTTGGGAAGAGGGCCATCCCAAGACCAGATAGTTTCTAGAAACGTTCATCTCGAATCCATGGAGATGTGAGATATAAAGAGTTCTGTGAAGTGTATACTAAATCCGGACTAAATTTCCCAGACGTGTCCATCTTCGATGCCAAGAGGAACGGGAGAAGAGCATGAATATAAAATCATGAGAGATATAATACCCAAGGGGTACAACTGTATAGTCTTTATAAACATATAAAGCAGACACAAATCAAAATCCATAGATTCACCAACTAGACAATTATGATGTCTCGTGAGAGTTCAGCCACTTATCTTTTTTATTTTAGGATTATTTCAAATAATATTTTCAACTATAGCACTTAGTTTCCCTATAGTGATAAGTTGTCAAGGTATACTTGGAGAGTCCTAGAGATTCCTCGCTTGAGGTAACAACGAGTCAGTCCTCCTATATGATTTACCCCACTAGATCACAGTTTAACCCGAGGAAGACATAATACCAAAGCTATCGTCTGCCAGACTCAAGTGTGCACAAAACAATTGCCTTTATCGAAGTCAAGATGAGATGAGACAATACCATTCCACCCTTGTCTCCGAGTAGTAAAAGTCTGAGGGGCCACGATCATAGGCAAGATAAATTCAGCAATACTTCGAAAAACCCAACAACACCTGTGGGGAGTTCCTACTCCATGCTAGTGTCGATGGGCAACTCTTTGATCCACACCCTCGAGTAAGGTTTCTTATAGCCTGATATTCCAAGAAAACACCCAGGGATTTGGACTCTAATCCTTATGTGTAGCGTGCCTCGCTCAGTCTGGAAGATACTGATGAATAGCCTATCATCTACCTTTTTTCTTCCATTTTGCATTTCAATCCTTATCAAAACTCATGTAATTCTAGCTAATTTGTATAAATTAACAAGTATTTATTCATATGTAAACAATGTATAAATACTTTATTAAATCAAAAAAAGAATAAAGAAAAGAAAAGAAAAATAAAATAAAGGAAGTATTGTAAATACGAACCGACCCCAAACCCTGAGACCATGTCAATATTGACTTGGTCGACATGAAATAAAGTAGGGGGAGATAAGGGTCTACATTGTATATAGAAACCCTAATTTTCATTCATGAAATTAGCCATTTTTACTTCATTTTATTCTTCATTTTATAAACCTCAAATAATAAAA
This sequence comes from Ottelia alismoides, assembly GCA_037367405.1. Lineage (NCBI taxonomy): Eukaryota > Viridiplantae > Streptophyta > Magnoliopsida > Alismatales > Hydrocharitaceae > Ottelia > Ottelia alismoides. The sequence goes on along the minus strand of JAZKJV010006410.1, from coordinate 227,152 downwards.
TGTTATACATAAAATTTGTACATAAAAATATATAGCAAAAATACAAAAATAATTGTACATGAAAATAATACACTGTGCAACTAGGACACATGGATGAAAAAGATGTAAATTGAACTTCACATATCAATATCTTCTCCATATGAACTCAAATTTGACCAAACTCACCTTCATTGCAATCAAAATTAAATTATCTATCCTGTGGAGGTGGTTTCATTTAAAATGGAGTTAAGATACAAAGTTGACTTTCTAGGGTCCCATTGTACTATATACATGTATATTTTATTCATATAATTCATTCTTTTATATTTTTAATCTTTTTATATTTTTTTAAATAATTTTAGATATATTAAAAATACAAACAAAAACTAGAACCTGTAAAATAAATAATACAATAAACTATATATGTATATTGTAACTACAATGTACATACATCTATTTATTTAAGTATACAAATAAAATCAGAAAAATAAAATAAAAATATGGATATGTGTATTTAAATATATTATAAATACATAAAATATGTACATATAATAATAAAATACAAAATACAAAATAAAAATAAAATACCTAAAATATAGGCATTTATACCTTTGTATATACTTGTAAAAATTAACACCTAATAAATAAGGGTATAAAATAAATAAAAATACCCATAAAATATTACATAAAATAAGAAATATTTTTATATTTTGACTTTTTATTGATAAAATACATAGATATTTTATTTTCATTTATTTCTTCTTTTTATTGTTATTTTGCCGCCTAATGGTCCTACATGGACTAATGGGTGTGCTCGACAGTTGACCCCCGATCAACTATCTGGTCTCCAGCCACCCTTCTTATCAGAGACCCGTGACTTGCCTGCCCCCCTCCCTTCTCCATTTTTTATCAGTGATCCATTTCTTAAGACAACGAAATTTTTTTTATCAAAACCCATCGCAGCATGTTGATCCATCATGCCATGCCATTAGACCCATTGTAGATACACCCCATCGTCTGTAAAATCCCTAATCTTGTGTGCCATCCTTGCATGTATAAAACTTCACCCATTTCTTCTTTTTGAAGTTTGATCTCTCTTGTCCCTCAATAACCCTAATCCTTCAAGTGTTTGAGCATCTTGGTGATAGCATGTGGCTTGTCAAGGTGTCAATAAGGACAAGGAGTGGTCGGAGTCGATCCACCACCGCTTGGAGCTTATCTCTGATGAGGTCCATCTGCTCCCTGATTTCCATCGGGTATGAGATGTTATGTTAGTTAATGCATTTTAAGTTTCTTAGATTAATGGTGGCGTTAGTTTAGTGTTATTTCCTATCAATTAGCTCAGTTTAATTAATTCGACGTTCGCAGGAGCTTGTCTTTGGTGACCTTCTCCGTCATGAATTGATATGTTTCTGACCCTTCTGGAGACCTTCTCCATCATTAATTGATATGTTCATGACCCTTCCAAGCACCTCACCTCACTCCCCATCGCTTCTTCATTATGTCCCTCATCTGTATCAACCTAATTCACTCTGAATCGACGGATTGAGTCTTGCTCTGGCACCTTCGCTAGAGACTCGTTGCTTAACTGCCCCCTTTTGCTTCTAGCTTCAGTTCTAGGTCAAGAACATAGCCCTCAAGCCTGCCGAACTTTTTGTATAGGAACCGGGCTCAATAGAGACACCTAGAGCGTGAACGGATCAAGGAACATGACCTCCAGATAGGGGTGTAAGAAAATTCTCAAGTTCGATATTCGCTCAGCTCGGCTCGCTAAAAGTTCGATTCAGATTCGATTCGGAAATAAACGAACCGAACCTGAACACATGTTTAGGCTCGACTAAATAAACGAACCGAACCTAAAAATCATAGGTTCGCTCAGGTTCGATTCTTTAAAAGCTCGATAAATATACACATATACATATTTACAAATCCTTATCCGTAGAAGTGGACTTATTTTGACATGAGTGGTTTTTATCCCAGGGTAAGTGAATTTTGTAGAGATAACTAGATATTTACTGGATAAGTAGGTTTTATCTCAGTATAAACTATCCGAAAATAAATAGTCACATCGTATTTACAACATCTATCATCTATGTGTCTAGTACTTTTCCCTTCTTTATCTTCAAATCAATAGAACAAGTACAAACATTACTTATCGAATATCTCCGCATTATTCTTATTCCTTATCCCCATCTGAATAGATGAAAAATATATTATAATTATACTTTTTTGAAAGAGACGAATCCTTATTAATCTATTTTTTCAAAAGATGAAGATGAGTTAGATAAAGAAAAAACTAAATGAATATTTATTCTAATTGTAGACACACATATATATTTCCATTTCTCTTCTTTTCACTCACTCTTATTAGAGAATTCTTAAGTTCGATATTCGCTTAGGTTCGATTCGTTTAAAAAGAGGTTTGATTCGTATTCGGTTCGAAAATAAATGAATCGAACCTGAACACAAATTTAGGCTTGATTAAATAAACGAACTGAACCTAAAAAAATATAGGTTCGCTCAGGTTCGGTCTGTTTACACCCCTACCTCCAGATCATTGGGAAAGAATAGATATCCCGGCCTCCTCCGGCGAGGCCCAGATTGATTGAAGGAGGCTCAATAGAGACACCTGGAGCGTAAATGGATCAAGGAACATGACCTCCAGATCCTCGGGAAAGAATAGATGTCCAGGCCTCCTCCGACAAGGCCCGGATTGATTGAAGGAATCATGTAGATGCGAAAGGCCTGCAGGAAGATGTTGGATCAGTCGGGATCACGAGAGCATGCCAAAGTTGCGCGTAATCAGATATCCAAGGAAGACAGGGAAGATGTTCTTCCTAGTTCTTCCTCCTTGCTCCTCCACCGTCAAATCAGAAACTCGGACCCGCTCTAATCTGGGTTGTTTAAATCAAGCGACGCGTTGCCTCATCCTATCTGTCAGATCATAAGTGGGTGACACGTGGGCACATAACAACCGCTAGATCAGAGCGCACGACCGCCTCATGTGGCCCCTTAGGTAAATTTCACCTAGACCCCTTTGCCTTTCTGTATTTCCTAAATAGTTTTGTAAATATTTAAAATAGTGTAAACTTTTTGTATAAATTAGATCAAAGGACTTAAACTTGATTGTATTTGCAAAATAGTCCTTTTGCATCATGTGTAGGGGCACGTGTTGCCTTGTAAATATTGCTCATGTACCCCCAAACTATTTGGACCTGTTATTAAATAGATTAGTTGTTTTTTATTAATTGCAAATAGATCCCTATAAACTATAGCTTTTAATTTTATGCATATTTGTCTTTATAAATATTTTTATTATTCCAAAAAATGTAGGAAAATTTAATTAAGTGCATGATACTATGCTTGATGAAACATATTTTTTGCATGGTATTTTAATTAGTTTTTTATTTATTAATAATAGAAAAGGATATTTTTATTTCCGGTCTAAATATTGAAAACCATAACAAATACAAAACCACTTCCAAAAATTCTCCAAAAATATATTATCGATATTGTATTATGCATTACCACATCTCCAAAAATCACTAAAATTTACAAAATATAAAGCTTAAAATTTGTAAAACCCTAAAATCCTTATAAAAATTGGAAAAAAATATTGAAAAATCCAAAAATATATTTTTCTAATTTATGAATTTTCTATATATTATATATTAAACTAGCTTTAGGTTAATTTTGGACTTATTTATAATTTCTAAACTTAAAATCAATTAATTAATCTGTGCACTATTTTGTATATATTAACACTTTGGAAATACATAAAAATTAGCAAAAAATCTATAAAAATTACCGAAAATATGAAAAATATAAAAACACAAAAAAATTATTTCATGTATTATGACTATATTTTTATATTTTTAAAAATAAAACCCTGTATACACTATATATTCCATATAATAATTATATTATCTATTATATCATCATTATAATATATAATTATATATTATATTTTAAAAGTAAAAAAGGAACTAAAATTTTACCAAACTAAAAAGAATATAAAATTTTAAATTTTAAAAAAGAAAATAGAAAATAATTAAAATTTTATAAAAAAATATAATTAAAACCCCACTTAAAATTAAAAAAAGGTTAAAAGTACAAAAATAATTATTATTAATTAGGAGTATTTACTAATAATTAACCTACCTACCAATTTGCTCCCCTGAGTTCGACACTCTACTGCTTATCCACTATACACATTTTTTGCGTTAAATAAAATAAATTTTGACTCCACGCATATTTTTCATTGCATATATATTGTTGCGGGTTGATTGTTATTGATTATCGCATTGATTGAGCACCGAGTGTCGTGAGAGCGATCGACACAGTGATGTGTCTATATGGATGTCGTAGGAGTCTCTATTTGTCACGAAACTTGAATGACATAATATAGTGATATAGTGATGAATTTTCATGGATTTATTTTTCAAAAAAATAAAAAAATAGAGAAAATAAGATATGGGAGCCAAGTTGTCTCCCCCAAAGGCCAGCTCCATTTTTTCCTATTAAAAATGAGGGTATCGTGACAACATCTTTTGTAATCATAACATCTTCTTAATCATGTATATGCTATAAACATTTTTAGTTTCGTCGTCTCTAAATTAACAACAATGCCAATCAACTGCTAGTCAAAATGACGCAATCCCATTGAATCTCAAGACTAAGGGTGTGTTCGGTAGGAGAATTAGCCCCGAAATAAGGGACTAATTCTCCTTCTGACACGGTTTCTAGTGATATAATTATCCCCTTTATTCCATTTTATTTCACCCTTATTCATATCTTTATCACACCTTACCTACTTTTATTTTACCTTATTCTTCGTATTCCTATCATCCACCCGAACGAAGAATATGTCATTATTCTCCTTATTCATGCTTATTCCCAAGCTGAACGCCCCTTAAGAGAGAACGCAAATATGGCGCTACCACCCGGAGATGATGTCGAATTTCTGAACTTCTGACGCAAATATTTCTCATTTCACATCTCATCGCACATCAGATCACTCACATGGAGAAAACAGTGATAAAATAAAATGTAACCGTGCGAGGCTAGAGCTCTCACCTTCAGTAGCTATTCAGACCACCCAGGCGAACAAGGCGGAAGAAGCGATGCCGCAACAGACTGGCGAGACGGAGAGAGCGAAGCAGGCAGTGACGGAGACAAGGGGGGCGGGAGGGGGCTTGCCCTCTCCTAACATACTTAAATATTACTTAGTTATTTACTATTAATTATTAGAATGTATATGTGGTAAACATGAGTTTAATGGGGCTGCCCAACATGGCTGCCCCTGCGTCGTTTTTGAAGTTTTTTTATTTTTTTTGAAAAATATCGCAATGTATATTCATCCCTATATCCCTCCTATACGTCATTCGAATTTCGTCAGAAACAGAGACTTCTACAACCTCCATCGAGATGGTGTCGATTAAAAAATCATGTTACCATTAAAAAATGATTGTCTGGATGGAGGCCGTAGGAGTCTCTGTTTCTGACGAAATTCGAATGGCATATAGGAGGGACATAGGGATGAATATACATGGCGATATTTTTCAAAAAAATAAAAAAACGCCGATAACAGCGCGGGGGCAGCCATGTTGGTTGTCCCAAGGGGGCAGCCCCATTAAACTCGGTAAACATCCAATAGTTATACTTTTTAAAAGTATTTTATTTATATGGTCGAACCGCTAATCATAGGAGTCAAATTATATTGGGTATGCGATTCGAAATACTTTGCTGGATATCCATGGTCATGGGTTTATAGTCGATCCATATGGGTCGAGATTCGGGATGCATATGAAGATATACTCGTATCTGATCTGCTCCGTATCTGTTGTATACATATTGTGGCATCCGTATCCATATCTTTTTTTAAAACGGATGCTAATATTAACACCATTTGATATCCGTAAACATTCATATATGTACCCGCATATATATTTTCATATACAGATATAGTTGTAGATTTATGTTTAACCATACATAATATAATTCTATACCACTCTTCACCATATTTGTATAATTATTATGTTATAAACATATTTAGTGTATTTATATTATGTATATTCCATCCAATACATGTATATTTAAGATAATATATAGATTATTTTTGATATTACTCGTATGCCATTAGTATAATTGATCAACTCTTAATTTCAACTCTAATAAGCTTTAAAGAGATGGTTATTATCCGTAGGATGGCCAATATTTGTTTGTTAAATATTTATAGTCGAATTAAAATTATATGTATCCATATTTTAAAATATAAAATGAAATTTTCAATATTTGCAAGATGATATCTATTCTGTATCCAAATTTAAAAATAAATAAGGATACCATCACTACAACAAAATTAAGCTATAGTGATGCCTTTTTCAAAATCCGTCACTAAATTAGCCGTTGTTAAATATATAATGACGATATTATTCATTATGAAATGATTTTTCGTACTTGAAATTAGCCGTTGTTACATATATAATGCCAATATTATTCGTTACGAAATGATTTTTCGTACTTGAAATCAGTAAAGAATATTATATATGCCGTTATATCATTATCAATGGCCCATATAGTGACGCTTATTCGCTACTATTTTTCAAACTTCTAATTAATCGTCTTAAAATTTGAACTAAAAAATAGTGATGATTAGTTGATATTTTGAAAAATAGCAATGGATAAACGTCGTCATGTGGACCGTTACTAATGATATAGAGACATGTATGGTATTTGTTGCTAATTTCAAGTATGAAAACTCATTTTGCAACCAATAATATCATTGTTATATATTTAACAACGGCTAATTTAGTAACGGATTTTGAAAAATCGTCACTATAGTTCAATTTTATTATAGTGCATATCCCTATCTGTATACATTTGTTTTTCATCTCTGTATATGAACTGTTGCTGTTGATATAGTGACAGATCTGACGTTTGTCGCTAAATTTTCATATAAAAAATCATTTCATAATGAATAACATTCATCACTATATATATCAATGGATAATATGGTAACATACATTTAAAGAGCATGACTATAGACTCATATTATTGTTCGAGGAGTGTATTTAGGGATAATTTTATTGATACAACTTTTGTGGGGATGCTTATGTAAAATTGTAAACTTGCTGAAGTGTTTTTCTAAAATTCTTTGAAAATACAGTGCCAAATATTTTGTAAGCATTTTTTCTTAAATTATGTTACCAATGAAGTTCAATAAAGAGTGAAAACTGAAATGACAAATAATGATTGAATAAAGTAGATAAATCATCACTTAATACCTTGCCCCCCCCCCCAAGTAAAAATTCATGCCTTCGTCCCTGGAAGCAGGCCTCTTTTCCACCGATCACCCACATGGGGAGAGCATAGAAGAGTCGGTACAATTGATAGTGAAGACTTTGAGAGTGGAAAAAATGCACTGCAAGTGTGGGTGCTAATCGAATCTAATTTCTTCGAATTCATCGGTATTTATATTTATTTTTTGAATTCAAACTCAATTTGAATTTTTAGTTATGTTGTTAACTGTAGTTTGGATTTGATCCATTTTATATTTCGAATATTCGAATTCGATTCATTTTATTTGGAACTTGAAATGTCCACTCTTATATAAATTATTTATATAAAGAATAGTATGCTTTAAAGGTTGTATTTTATAATTCTATTTTTTAATACATATCGTTAAGATAAGTTGAAAAATGGTGTAACTAAGGAAGATACACATCATATAATATATGACGTATAAAAATAGGATTTTATCACTTGTACCCTTTTTAACTTCTGTAATATCAATTATGTCTCTCCTTGGTAATATCAGTTGTGTCTCTGACTTCTTAAAAAAAGATCATAACTCTACGCTTGTAGTATCAGTTATGTCCTTATTTTACCTTAACAGAAGGGCAAAACTGTGAGTTTGTAACAAGTCAGTGGTACAATTGATATTACAAAAAGGGAGGTGCATAACTAATATTGCAGAAGTTAAGACGGGCGTAAGTGATAAAAACCCCATAAAAACATCCAACCTTTATCGATATTTAGGGTGGAGCATTGGGCTCGACCCGGCCCAACCCGAGAAAGCCCGGCCCGAGCCCATCAATTTTCCGTGGGCCTTGGGCTAGGTCGAGGCCTGCTTTTTTAGCAAATCGAGGACCCGGGCCCGACCCAAGGCATGTTGGATCGGGCTCGGGTTCGAGTCGGGCTTAGCCCGCACCTAATTTGATTCCATGAAGTTACACTTTGATTCCAATTTATTGTTATGGATATAATTGATCCATAACACATGAATATTGGATGTATTGTTATGATATAATGTTATTATTCATGGAAGAAGGAAATATTGGACGTATTGTGACTATAAATCCATGTTCCCTAATTTGGTACGAATATGATATTTTGAAATATGAGGGCCCGGGCCATGAAATTTTTGAAATATGAGGTCCCGAGCCCGGCCCATTTGTACATCGGGTTCAGGCCAAGCCCGGGCTTTTGTAGGTCGGGTCAGGGTCGGGTCCGGGCCGACCCGACCCAATGCTCCACCCTACCGATATTGTATGTCTATAGCAAACTGAATTTACTTTTTTCATATCGAAAGAAAGAAAGAAATATAATATAATTTTATAGGGTTTTTATCAGTGTATCTCTATGAGATATTGCGGTATTAGATATGCTCCTCCTATTTTGGGAATATCAGTTTCACCTCTGACTTCTTCCACAATGATCACTTGTACCCCTCATATTAGTTGTCATCCACCCCCCATGCAAATATATGTAACTTTGGGGACACAAGGGGGGTTAGATAAAAAATCAAGAGTTGAAAGATCTACCTCCCACTCCAGCCCCTCCTCCCCCTGCTCATCTTCCTCTTCCTCCTCCGTCACATCCTATACCCCTCCTCTGACGATCGACCTCTCCTCCTCCAACCACCCCATCCTCCTTCAGTCGCCCCTCCCCTTCCAACCCCTCTACCTCTTCCCCAACCCCTCCTCTGCTTCATCCACCCCATCCTCCTCCTCCCCTTCCAGCCCCTCCTCCCTATCTATCCACTCCTCATCCCCCTATGCCCCATCCTCATCCTCCTTTGACATCCCCTCCTCCTCCCACTCCGCTCATACTCACCTCCCCCCCCCCCCCCGACATCCCCTCCTCCTCCTCTGCCCCATCCTCCTCCTCCAACCATCCATCTCTCACCTCTTGCATCCTATATCTCTGTCGGGTGAGGGCCTTCATCACACAGGCAACCGTGACCATAAAGGACGTTGTATTAGGAATTCCATTTTTCGACTACTCGTTGTCGACATACGACGGGCCAAGGGTAGCAGAGATCCTAAAGAGTGGTCAAGGTTTAATGCATCCCATCGAGTTTATCATCACCGTCGAGTATGGGGTGATGGAGGAGGAGGTATGGGCTTTTTCCATGTTATGCCCCTCTTAACGACACCATGGTTTGAATAAACCAAAGCTTAGTTCAACTAATTAATAGTTGGACTAACATAAGGGCATACATGATAGGGAAGAACTGATATTCCCAAAAATGGAGGGACATAACTAATTTACAATATCTCAAAGGAGCACAGCTAATAAAACCCTAATTTTATAAGGCTTACTAAAGGGATATATTCTTATTGACAAAAAAGTTGAATGCATTATAATTACTATTATATATTGAAGCAAGATAAAGACCAAGCTATTACAGAAAATGAATACAATTTGATCTTATTATTTGAATCAAAAGAATAGCAAGGAATAACTTAGCACGATAAAATCGCTTTAATGTATCATGATGGTAATCATTATCTTAAAATAAAAGTCATGAATTGCACATTATTTTAAATATACACAGGAACAACTAACATGATGGTGAGAAAAAACTATAAATTATTCATGTGACTATCATGCCATTTTAGTAATGGCAGTCATCGCCACTTGCAATGATAACCAATAAAATAAGAAGGTGGAGGAGGAATACTTTGATATACCCTAAATCACGATAGACGTGAAGATGGTGTAGGTAAAATAATAGGAGGATTAGAAAAGATAATATCAGATTTAATTTGACTAGACGAACCAACTTGCCGAGGCATACGAAATGCACTGACCTTAAGAATAGATTCATACTTCCACGGGAATTCCGACGGTGCAATCGGTACTGGTAAGACTACTCTCCAGGATACAACGGTGGGAACTCGACGGGCGTGCACTCGCCAACATCAAGATCGGTTGAGCAACAACGATATTTCATTCGGAATAAACTCACTTAAAAGAGAAAAGGGGGTAAGAGAGATAGGAAAAATGTTGTGTTGAATTGCGATGTTCTCAACAAATGGAACATCTATTTATATACAACGCATATCAAAATCCGTTACTAAAATACACGTAAGTTTAATAACATAAATTTCTATTTCAAAAATGCAAAAGGAAAAGTAAAGCAAAAAGGCAACGTTCGTATAAATAAAAACTTAAAAGTTTTTTTTCTTAAAGCGTGATCGTTGAAATAATAACCCCATGCGAGGTGATATTAAAATTTAATATCAATAAATTCTTTCATAATAATTTCACAAACGGTCCAATAAAACACTTTGAATTTGTCTGTTTTTCTATTATAAAATATTTTTAGCAGCATGGAGCTTTCACAATAGAAATATTAATGGCATTGACTTCATCCAAATGAAAAGATCTGTCGAGAAGTTTCTCAACCATAACACGAGAGCATGCATTCTCTAATGCAATAAACTCAGATTCTATTGTATATCGAGCAAAGCATGTTTGCTTGGTTAATTTTAAAAAAAATATCTCCACTGCCAAGATAACCCATTCCTTCTTTAAGATATTAAAGCATTTTAGGCAGAGCATCAAATACTCTCTTTTGAATTTTACTATACATGCATAACTTTCAACAACATATGCAATATCTTTTCTAATGCATAAGACATTTGATAATTTGTGCATATCTAATTTGAAGTATACGAGCACTCTTACATCGTGTTTTTTTAATGGACATGAGGTGGCAGTAAATGGAGCGCTTATTCGCTTGCAATTAAAAGAAGAAAATCTTTAGAGATTTTTTCTAATATAATAATCATGCAAGGGGGAAAATATAATTAAATTTTATCACAAGTATTTATCTCTCCCATGTCTTTGATATCAAACGAGCAGTTAAAAAATGAGTTTTTTTAACACAAGAGATCCACATATAACAATATATTGAACAACATGGATATTATGAAGATAGAATACCCTTTTTAAATACCATCCCAGTAGAAAGAACACAGTGTGAATGTAAAAATATAATGAAATAGAAAGATCTATTGACGCGGAGAGAGATTTTCACAAAAGTTTTTTTAATTGCAATCTCTCCATTCATGTTCCATATAAAACCTCAAGGCATGCAACGTTTATAAAGTAATGACTTATACGTTATGATTTGAAATCAAAAGAAATTTTATGTAACTGACCTATAGAAGCATGTAAATTGCAAATGAATATGATACTCAAGTTGTAATGAGCAATACCGTTATTGGTAACACTGGCATTTAAATGCCTCACGAAGTAAATTATCTTAAAAGATAAAACAAGTTTATGAGATAAGTGATTAATATCAAAACTCCCCCACACTTTTAAATATTTTAATTTTTAATCCATGGCCACATTATATAAAAAAATCATGTTAACATTATTTCAACAATACATGGAATCGTAAAGTTGATCAACTATGACTACATCTAAGAGAGAGTATTTGGATAAAAGAAATAACGAACCCTCCAAATCTATTCTTAAGATTGTAGATAAAATAATAGGAGGATTATAAAAGATAATACTAGATTTAATTTGACGAGACGAACCAACTTGTCGAGGGTGTGAAATGCACTCACCTTAAGAATAGATTCGTACCTCCACGGAAATTCCGACGATGCAATCGATACTTGTACGACTACTCTCCAGGATACAACGGAGGGATCTCGACGTACGTGCACTCCCCAACGTCAAGATCGGTTGAGCAACAACGATCTTTCCTTCAGAATAAACTCACTTAAAAGAGAGAAGGGGAGAAGAGGGATAGAAAAAAATGTTGTGTTGAATTGTGATATTCTCAACAAATGGAGCATATATTTATATACAACGAATATCAAAATCCGTTATTAAAATACACGTAAGTTTAATAACGTAAATTTCTATTTCAGAAATGCAAAAGGAAAGTTAAAGCAAAAAGGCAACGTTAGTATAAATAAAATTTTAAAAGCTTTTTTCTTAAAGCATGATTGTTGAGATAATAACCCCATGCGAGGTGATATTAAAAATTAATATCAACAAATTCTATCATAATAATTTCACAAATGGTCCAATAAAACACTCTCAATGGCACAAATCTTGAAATCACCCTTTAGCCCAAGTAACATGCAATCTTTTTGCATGATAAGTATTAATAAAGATCATGCAATAAAAGGATATTAAGAAGAGGGTAAAATATATTTAAAATAAAAGGTAAAAAAACTAGTTGCTCGGTGCAGCAGAATTTAAAATTTTTAAAACTAGTTGCTCGAAAGCGTGAAGATTGCACATATGCGATCAGAGCGACTAGTCACACTAGATGCTTGGTGCAGTGGAATTTAAAAATTTTAAATGACGAAACCACATGATCCAAGAACATTTCTTGGATAGTTTCATCAAACCACATATAAGAATAAGGATTACCTCTTGAAGTGTGGTTGTGATCGTAGTCCCTAACGTAAGAGACCTCTTGTCTCAAGTCTGATCCGATTGGAGAGACGCTTGTGAGCGAGGTGATGAACCGCGTGCTTCTCGCAATCCAAAGCGTTGATCCAAGCGGTCGATCTCATGATCTCGTCTCACGAGATCCAATGTCTTGTTCACGAGCAAGGCGCATCGAAGGAGACGGAGATCCATGAATACTCAAGGCGACAATACAATGGCGTAGTGACGATGGCAGTCTCTTTAGGGTTTCCAAGTGGATGGCCACTTAGAGAGAGAGAGATGGCGTGAGATGAGAGAGATATGTTGGGAGAGTGTGTAAAGAAGATCAAGGGGTGTCTCTCCTTTTATAACATGTTGGGAGTCCATCGATCCCAATCTATGGATAACACAAATCCAACGGTTCACATAGATTTGTGTTTCTTTCAATGGCCATGATTTTGTTGTTAAAAAAGATTTGTGTTTCTTTCAATGGCCATGATTTTGTTTTTAAAAATACAACAACAATTAATTTAATTAGATTAAAAATATTGAATAATAATCAATATATTAATTTAAATTAAATCAATTTACCTTGGAGAAATAGGTAGGAGGCATGCCTCCTTCTATAAGAGGAGTGGATGGCCACCATATTCCTTAGAGGAATTGTGGACATCCGCACTCCTTACATGGAAGGTGGCTCCACTTTTCATATTTCATGGAATCTCATATTCCATGAATATCTTCAAAATTTACAACAACATTTATTGTAAATAATTTCACAAAAATAAATCCAGTTTATTTTGTAAACATTGCAATCATACCATTGTAAATGTGTGAATCACGTTCACAACCCAAAATAAAATGTAAATCACATTTTCAATTATTTGTCCAATATGAATCCAAATCATATCAATATTTAATTGTAAAAGTTATTTACAAATAGCTCTCTCTTATATATTATGAATCTCATTTATAATATATATGATTAATATGGATAGTGCTATCCACATTATTCTTATCCATAATAATTAAATCACATTTAATTATATTGGATCATCACGCATAAATTTAAATAATATGAATCAAAATTACATTATTTCAGATAATTAAATCACATTTAATTATCTATTCTCAAAGCTGGGATATAATTAACAGTGGAATTATTCTTGAACTCTTTCAATAATAATGCGCTTTCTCCGAGGATACTTGTAGATAAGGGCAGCACGATTGTACGTTCCACGTATAGTGACTTGGATATTGAGATCACATCTCAAATCTAGATCTTGGGGAACCCTCATAGATGCGTGATTAAATCAAGGTTGTAGATCTAATCTTCTTATTGCATCTGAATCTCATTCAGATCAATATATGATATTTGGACTAAGATCATATCACTTCTCTAATAAGAGGAGTCAATGAAATCCGGACATGTTTCATCACTCCCTCGGAATGGAAGCATCATGGTTATACAATCATTTATGATCACATCACCCTCACATATTCATAATATATGTATATCCTGCATACTGGAAGACTTAGAATAAACCTGGAGATATAGATCAATTTACACTGCCATCTTTAGGATTTTTATCATTAAGTCTTTCACTCGGTATTTGGGATTTGGTATCGACCATATGTTTTCCAAAAGCATATATCATACTTACAAATTCTTGTCATGCTTCCAAAGTAAGACAACCACACATGGATTTTGATCGTTCCCAATACCTCATGGGTGAGCTCATGTCTTCTGATTCACAAGTGAATCTGTGTGATCCCTTTGAGAGATCGTATTACTCATATGTTCGTATGCACACTAGCTTGCCTGTATATAGACTTTGATTAGGCCATCAACATATCGGTATGTCAAGTGTACATACTTAGACATATAGCAATACATATGTCTCCCGTTAGAGGATGCATGCCTATATCATGACAGCATACGACATAGAACTTGGCTATCTTGATCGCGTTAAGTCAACTCTTTGACCTAACTAATCTAAAACCTCTGAATCTCTATTCCTATGCAGAGGACCTACATTAAGAGGTCGATCAGATATCAGTCAAAAGAGAATGGATTGTGATGAATCCATGATTCATCTACTTTATACGGAAGTTTTAAAAAAATACTCTTAATAATTCACTATTAAACTCGTTAAAATCAATTAATTAACATTCACTAATTGTGTTAAATTTGGGGATAAAATCTGTAATTAAATAACTCTGATTTTTTATCCATATTAAGTTTATTATTTTATGTGTAAATATTCATTATTTTAACCTAATTCTTTCTCTAACTTATTCATTGATTAATTATCAACCTTGGCACTAAGAACTAAAATCCTTAAAAGGGAAAAATTACAAGAAATCAAAATTGTCTAACATTTATATTTTGTACATATTTTACCTTTCCCAATTTTATTTCACCCTTGTCTAAACCCATAAAAATTAGATTAATTATGTATATATTTTATATAAATTAATATGCTGATTAAAATAAAATTAAAAATACAAAAAAACACAAATCGTAAAAATACGGTATTTTATTATATATAGAGTACCTCTAAAAATACTTTTATACAGTTGACCTCTTTTGATTTTAGATCCTTCATGAAAGTTATAGATCTCGGCGAGACGAACAACTTTCATGTTGACTACTTTTTTATTTGACTTCATTTGTTATTTCTTTTTTAATTTAATATAATTTTTATTTAATTTTTAATTTTTAAATTCCTTTAATTTTATTATTTAAATTTAATTTTATTTAACTTTTATTTATTTTTTATTTTATTTCATTTTTCCCTCTCTTTTTCTTTCTCTCCCCCCCCCTCTTTCTAGCCTCGGTCATGTTCCAAGCATGTAACCCGCCTCCCTCTGGATTCTCTCTCTAGTCATGTACGGTGCACAAGACCGACCCTCTCACCTCGATCACATGCTCCGCATGTGATCTTCGTCCCCCTCCCCTTCTAGTTGATCGTCTCTCCCGCTTCTGCAATGGTCCCCACCATACTCCACCTTCGCTTGCTCCTCTTCCCTCTACCTCATCCTCTCGTCGCCCTTACTCCTACCCTCTCTCTCATAACGACCTCCCGAGCCCCCTCTTCCTATAAAAACTCGATCACAGCCAACCATCGACCCTATCCACCATTTGCAGAAGCCTTTACCCACTAGCTCCATTCTCCTCATCGATGATAGAGGCTGAGGAGATCTCTGTCGAGAGAGGACAAGTGTCTAAGCGTGGTAAGATCTACGATATTCCCTTCACAATGTAGTGGCTCTCCAAGATACAGAGTTCAGGCCTCCTGATTCGCTGAAACCTTAGAGAAAGGACCATTAGGAGGTCCAACCTCCTCTCAGGCGACTCGACCCCTCGCCCCCATGCCGCTTCCCTCTTCGTTCTCCCTCTATCTTCTAGATCTCGACCATCTCTGACCTTGCACGGGTCGGAGATTAGCTATGTTCCCATGCCTCCGCAGTCGGAGTCCCCCCTTCCTTCCATCATTGTTTTTGATTAACCCATGCAGGGCTCGTTCTTCATCGACAACCGCTGCACTCCATCATCGCACGCCTCCATCGCCATCGGTCGCCTTGTTGTGTCCGCCCCTCCATGCTCGGTTGCCTGCTCATCACCGAGCATATGCCACCTCCGCCCGACGCCCCATCGCCTCCGTCGTTCACCGCTTCCGCTCCAGCCATCGTTGGATCGGGCGTAAGGCCCTTGATCCAATGGCTCTCACGCAGTCATGTCTCCCTCGCCTTAGCTTCATCACTGATCGTGCATCGCTGGCCAGTTGCACCCTCGAGGCTTGTGCGCCGCCGACCGAGCCCCCCCCCCCCACCGTGCATCACTGCTCTCGACCTGCACCTCTCTGTCGTCGCCGATCATCAGCCCTGCCATCGTGACCATCGGATCGAGAAAAAGACCTTGATCTGATGTCGCTCAACTCACCACAACGATCATATCCGAGCCTCGGCCCAAGCCTCGAGGCTCGGGTCAACCAAAGCTTCCCCTAGCCGTTACGAAGACTCGGTATCCCGAGCCTCACCCCTCGGCGCCCGAGCCTCTCAGAAGCCGTCACGTGGAGATTTGACATCCCAATCGCATCCCAACTCACACACCTAAACTCTGAGTGGGGGAAAATTACAATCAAGCCTCCGCTAGTTTCAGAATTTGCAAAGAGACCCTCGTCCAGCGATTCACATACCTTGTCCTTACGTACGTGGGCAATTTACATGAAAGCCCCAGTGGCTTTTAGAAATTACATGTAAGTCCTTCAAGGTTTTTTGAGAAGAAAATAACTTTATTTATTGTATTTTAGTCCTTGACATTTCATTATATCATAACTTTCTCATTCGAACTCTGATTTCAGCGCACAATATGTCATTTTGAAGCTTATTTTGTGCTCTTCCATTTCATATATTTTGTGGATCGATCTGAAGACACCTATTGATGATTATTATTTGATGAACTTCTTGATCTATGTAGGTTGATTGTTGACAGATTTGTGCTATTATATATTGAGAAATTTTTTACTTGATTTGTAGGGATCCGATCGAGAATATTTTGCGAGACTAATTATATTGTATCATTTGATAATTATTTATTGAGAAATTAATCTGCACAGGGGATTCATTAATCATATTTATCTTCGCAGGAATATCACAGAAGAGGAGGAATTGATTCTTTGTTGAGATTAGAATTCATTTTATTTAAGGACATTTCATTAATCCTCTTGTAATTCTTTGAGTATTTATTGAGGAGTTTGATCTATTGCAGA
This sequence comes from Ottelia alismoides, assembly GCA_037367405.1. Classification (NCBI taxonomy): domain Eukaryota; kingdom Viridiplantae; phylum Streptophyta; class Magnoliopsida; order Alismatales; family Hydrocharitaceae; genus Ottelia; species Ottelia alismoides. Next base: position 209,708 of record JAZKJV010006410.1, on the reverse strand, counting down.
AGATCATTCAAGGATAAATTATTAATTTCTTTGATCATTCTTCGAGGATTTAATCTTTGTAGGGATTTATTTAAAGGATTGATCCATTCCCTTGGATTAATTGATTATCTATTTGAGGAATAGATCACAAGAAATTTCGGGATAGATACTCTACCTTAAAATTATCATTAATCTAGTTAGTATGAGTATGAGTTGATCTATTGATCTTCTGAGCATGCATCTTGGATTTAAATTGATTACATTTCTTGAACTGAATCATTATATATTGATCTGTGACTAAATTTTGAGGATGTTGATTAACTTATTTAGATTAAAACTCTAGTCACAGATCATATGCTTATCCTTGCTATATATTTTATTCACATTGGATTTTCCTTATTGCATCTCATTTCATTGTATTTTATTTTCTGACACGGAAATTAACTTAGCGATTGATTAACTATTTAATTTAATTTGAAACCACACAACTAAAAGTCATTGTTCCCTGTGACGACCTTGGTATACTTACCACGTAAAAATTCTCCACAACATTCAAAGATTGTGGTTTTTGACGAATCGAAATCGGTCTCCTATACTACAATTATATTATAGAGGTGGATTTCACGTCCATTAAATGGCGTCATTACCGGGGATCAATGAATTTTAAAGTTTTAATTTATTTTCTTTAATTAATTTATGTGAAATTAATTCCTGTATAATTTTTTCTCTATCTTATTTTGCATTTTTGTATTTTTATTTCTGCATTCTCTCTCTCTCTCTCAATAGATATTGATCACATTTTCTCTCTTCACGGATAATTCAGAGTACAATTTTGAAAAGATCAAGAATCGATGAAAGAGATTGCTTTAACTTTAATTCTGTGAGAGAGTTTTTAGATTAGGTTTTGTTTTCCGCGTCATTTACAGGGTCCCTCTCTCTTTGAACCCTCCTACTTTTAATAATGTGATCTGGATTCTTTGTGGTGTGTCGTGTCTGTTTCAACCCCTTACGTGTGGTTGGGACACGACTTGAGTGGCGTAGGAATTAGGCACACTTACGCTATCTTAGTTATTTATTCTTGATTGTGCTAGTAATTCTTAGGTCACACTTTCACTAACTATGCACATTGTAGATCGTTCAACATTAGCCAAATTTTAATTCAATTCTTTATACCAATAGAACTATTTGTTTAGGGCATTTTCATCTGTGCATATCATTTAGTGTAAAATTTTAATTCCTTGTATCGCATCCCGCATGAAAACGCAAGGAATCACTATAACCCTTCTTCTTAGCATGCATTATTGATTTAAACACTTGCATTGGCTTTTTTTATTCTCTCCTCCAGTTTTACAACCTAGAGTTCAAAGGAATTGGGACTCCTCATTATACGTGCTTTTTCTATGATCACATAAGACTCAAGTGATAACTCTACTCTAAAATCGGGACTACTAATTAAGGCGAATATAATAAACTGACATGAAATTCACTTTTGTGTCTGGTGAAGAAGAACCCACGCATTGTTTGTAAGGATATGAATCACACACTTAGGTAGAGCCAAAATTTGGGAGGTTTCATTCTAACTACTAGATTTAAAAATGACTAGCTGCTTCTCAGTGAGGAAACTACAGTCTCCCTTAGTAGATTGGGTGGTTAAAGGACAACATGTAAGGCAACGTCCTAAAGTAATACAGGTAGTCGTTCTACAGCCCGTACCTACACCCATACTAGTTGAAAGTAGGCACAACTAGCCATATGAGTTCATGCCAGTCTTTGTGACACTCTCCCAAACCTACAACTCCGCTTAACCTGCTCAAAGATTGTTTTGTCACTGAATTAAAATTGAAAAGATAAGAGGTCGAACTCTAACGTGCCTTCACAAGTGTTGAGTGGTGAATCTACGGGTTTGAATTGTGTTTGCTTTGTGTGTTTATTCTCTATCCTCTAACTCGAACCTCGTGCTCTACACGATTCTCTTGACATCGGAGATGAATATCTCTGGTGATTTTTGTTCGGACATTGCGAACACTTCACAGAACCCCTTAGATTTTACGTCTCTTCGGATTCGAGATGACCCTCTTCTCGAACCTGCCTGGTCTTGGGATGGCCCTCTTCTCAAGTCCCCTTCAGGGTTCAGTCAATCTCGGACTAACCCTCCCTTCTACTCTCCTCCTACCAAAGAAACTTTTATTTTTGACAGAACTCCTAAACCTTTTAGCCATGTATCTAACTCAGACCTATATGAATATGAAGGTGAAAATGAGGTTAATATGCCTCCCAAGAAGAACCCTGGTGAAGACGAGGACAATGGCCCGATGCATGCACTTTTGGCTAGGGTTACCGCATCCGAACAACACAATGCAATGCTTAGATATCAGATAGCAGAACTGCAATGTGGAGAAGCTGCTATGGAAGACACATACCTCCCTAAATTAGATGGAGATTATAATTGGTCGAGGCCAGTACCCCCTGAGGATGCATTCGAACAAAAACTACATTTCCTCGCGTTGCTACCTAAGTTCGGAGGGAACAATCATGAGGAACCATATGCCTTCCTCCGAGACTTCGACCTGGTCTATGACAACCTGTCCTACCCTAGGGTTAGTCAAGACTACATCTAATTGAGAGTTGTCCCCTTCGCCTTGACCAATAAGGTGACATACTGGCTGAAAAACCTAGGGGAAGTGGCCACCACATGAGCCACCATCAAGACACTGTTCTTAAAGAAATTCTACCTAGTGAGTAGAATTAATCATATGAGGAACAAGCTCACAATCTTTACCCAACAATCGAATGAGCCATTCCATGAAACCTGGGAGAGGTTTACAAACATGATCCAGAAATGCCCCATGCACGGGATAAGCAAAATGATGCTGATCCAAAGTCTTGTTAGTGGAATAAACCCTGAACCCCAACGGATAGTGAGTGCCTCATGTGGAGGAAGCTACATGGGACGACACGAGGATGTTGTCTACAAAGTGTTCAAAAAATTAGCAGAATCTAATCGGGCACATACCACCAGTCGAGCCTACACAGCTAGCTCCCTTTCACTCCTATTTAAGGAGGGAGCCAAGAAGATGGTAAACAATCTATCAACTGACCAGAACGTCGACATGGGGATAATAATTGACAAGCTAACTATAGTCGAACAGATTTATAAGAAGGTGGATGAACTCCATAAATCAATTGACATGGAGAAATTGGCTAAATTACCTGAGCAAATGGAGGAACTAGCTGACCGGGTATCTAAAATACAAGTATCTGCCCGGACTTCACCCCATGCTCCCATTCACCAAATTTACTACATCCAAGGGCAAGGGGTAGGGCAACAGAGCCATTGAGTGGAGATCAAGTCTTTTCCCATCAAACAGAAGAAACCTCCGCTCAAAATATTTACGAGGAACATCCACAAGTCATGGAGATAAACATATATAGCCTTGGTCTCGTCAACCGGTTGGATTTAAACTCTACTCTGAACCCTCTTCCACCACAGTCTCGACCCATCTACTGCCTCAACATCAATAGCAACAGTAGAGTCAACACTACCATCCAGGTTATCAAAGCTCGTAGCCTCAGCAGCAGCAGTACCAGCATCAGGGCCAATACAGACAGTACTAGCAGCATTAAGTTAAGCAAGGCCAGGGGTCTTCCTCTTCTTTGCTCTCTCCCAAACTCTAGCAAGTGCTGGATGAGTTGCATGACATGAGAGTTGACATCAATCGACTCTCTCATTGGAGAGATGAGTGTATTGCACCCCAAACCGTGATTCCAGCTCAAGTCCAGGCTAACCCAAATAGCCTAGTATATAATCAGGTATTAACTTTTGAATATTCTCTACCTAAATACAAGATCTTTTTGCATGATGACACATATCATATTTCTCTCATGAGCTAAAAGATTGTAACCATGTCTGATCAAGCTAAAGAACATGGTAACATAGCCCCAGTGTCTACACACTTACATAAATCTGGAGAAGAAGAGGGAGAGAGGCATGAAGAAGAGGAAGAGGAGAACCCATGCACACCATCCGTGGAGCATCATAACATTGAGGACTCAGGAGAGTCAGAATCTGAACCAGAAGAAGAACGACCAAAACAACATCAACAACCACAGTCATCCATTCATTTTCATGTTTTTAGTCCAAGTCAGAGTCTAGTTAGTCCTGGTCATGTTCAAACTTTTGAATTTTCATTCAATAAAAGTGATGTTTTTTTATCATGATCATTCAATTCCTTTACCTCTGCTCTTACGACTGGAAAGAAGAAAAACCTAAAAATCAAAAAAATGTTGAAGAGATGGACCACATTTGCAAAGAAAATAGCATGGTTACATTATCATCAGATGAGATGATTGAGAGACCCGGCTTTTTGAAAATACCTTAAGGTGAGATGCACGCCAACAAGGACTAGAAAAAAGAAACCCAAGCCGAACAAAGAAGCATATACTATCTATTTCCACATCTCATCTGATCAAAAATAAGCTACCAAGGAAGAAAAGAGACATAGATGAACACTTTGTGACAAGCCAGATAAACGATTTCCAGAACACTGTTAGACAATGGATCCTCCATCAATCTCATGCCCACCACTCTATATGAACATCTAAATCTAGGTCCTCTTAAGAAGTTTAGAGCCCATACTCCAATTCATAGAGTCGTCAACTAAGAGACCTACGGGAGAGATTAGAAATGTTGTCATCAACATAGAGGGACATAATTATCCAGTAGATTTCACAATACTTGACTTTGATGTCCCTGGAAATTGAAAAGATTCTCAGATGATATTAGGGTTGCCCTTCCTCAGGACCGCAAGAGCTCTATTTGATTACACATATAGGAGAACTCGGTTTGAATAAATTGAGCTGGAAATGAAGCAAACTAGGTTTCAAAGACCTAACACAGAATCTAGCACAGAGTCAGTTTCTTCTGAATTAGAGGCAAGTGTTGCACAATCATGACAGTTGGGCCATGGAAACAGAGCCCAACCACATAATCGCTCTCATATGGAGAGGACATTGTTGATCATTTAGTCTGCCAGCTCATTTATGCATTAACCTACACTCCTAGAGACTCGAAGGTCCCTCTTGACCTGTCAGTCCATTCTCTTTCAGGATAATCTCGGAATGAGGTAGACGGATCGGACACGGTGTTTTCCAAAACACAACATATATCTGGTGATCCGATCCTTGAAACAGTAGAGTTGGTGGTCGATGATGTTACACAGAATCCATCCACAATACAACCGGACTCAGCAATGATATAGCCATATTTTTTGGATGATAAGATTTACCCGAGCTCAAACCATTGCCCCATACTCTTAAGTATGCCTTCCTTGTAAGAACTAAAGGAAAGTTTCTGGTCATTATCAGTTCATATCTAACCGAAGAGTAGGAGACTCACCTGCTAAATGTTTTTGAGAAAAACCGCAAGGCCATAGGTTGGAGATTGTCGGATCTCCAAGGGATTAACCCAACACTTTGTTCACACCATATTTACCTTGAGGATAACGCTAAACCCTCCCTTGAATTCCAACGTAGGTTGAATCCAAATTTACGGGAAGCGGTTAAGATTGAGATCAAAAAATGGTGTGGGGAAAGGTTCATTTATCCTATCTCAGACTCCAAGTGGGTGTCACCTTTACATATCGTCCCGAAGAAGTCGGGACTTCAGATTGTCACCGACGAGGAGGGAAAAGAGATCGCCACACGGGTACCCACGTCATGGCACGTCTATGTGGATTGCAGCCGCCAGAATGCCACGACTCTGGTACCCATCTCCTACTCATGTTGGATATCATCTCTTAACAATCATTTGATGGTACTTGATGAGTCCTCAATCTAACTCTTTAGATATTCATCCAAGCACCAGCCACTATGATTCAACAGTTGAAAATCAACAACTGTATAATCATCAAGATGGCCATGGTGGATAACCCTAATTGTACTAAGGTGCCTTATAGTTTGTTCATTCATTTAATCTCAAACAGTGAGTGAAATAAACCAATAACTTTTATTGATAAATTAAATATTACAATAACATTTATTGTAGGAATGGTTCTCCTTGGGCTCACATATCTAACAATCTCTCACTAGACCTCAGAACCATTCAGGTACAATCCTTAAACCCGTACTCATTACATGTTGGTCGAAAACCTTTTATGTCAAATGTTTGGTAAGCAGATCAGCAACGTTGTCGGTAGAGGCCACTTTGGTGATGACAATGTCACCACGTTTTTGAATCTCCTGAATGACGAGGTGTTTCCTTTCCACATTCTTTCTCTTTTGATGCCATATAGGTTCCTTTGCCTAAGCTATGGCTCACGTGTTATCGCAGAGAAGCAAGATGGGAGTATCAGAGGAAACTACACTAATCTCTAGGATGAACTTGCGCAACCAAACCACCTCCTTTACAGCATCTGATGCGGCAATGTATTCAGCTTCTATCCTTGAATCAGTCATAATCTCCTGCTTCTTGCTACTCTAGCTCACAACACCACTGTTCAACATGAACACAATCCCTGATGTCAACTTTCGGTCATCAATATTAGACCAGAAGTCAAAATCTATGTATCCTAAGACTTGGATATCACCATATCCATAGAACAAAGATATAATCTTACATCCGTCTTAGATACTTGAAGATGTTCTTCATGCATTCCAGTGTTGCTCTCCATAGCAGGATTGGTAACGGTTTACCACCCCCACTGCATGGCAGATATCTGGCCTTGTACACATCATACCATACATTAAGCTTCCTACAACTGATGTGTAAGGGCCTGTAGCCATGGCTTTCTTTTCTCAACACTTTTATGAGCCATCCATTTAGACAGGTGGATACCATGTCTTAAAGGAATGAAGCCTTTCTTGGAGTTCTCCATATGGAAATGCTTCAAGATCTTCTTAACGTACCCATGTTGTGACAATCCCAAGATCCTCTTTTCTCGGTTTCTGAAAAGCTTCAGACCCAAGATGTAAGAGGCTTCTCCAAGATCTTTCATCTCGAATGTATGGGACAACCAAATCTTAACAATGGTCATCATCCTTGTATCATTCCCAATGATAAAGACGTAATCTACGTAAAGTATGATGAATATGATGGCGCTCCCACTGAGCTTCTTGTACACACAGTTCATCATGATTATGCACAAAATCATAATTATTTATGGTTTCGTCGAATCTGATGTTCCATCTACGAGAAGCTTGTTTGAGCCCATAGATGGACTTCCTCAGCTTCCATACTTTGCCTTCCTCGATTATGAAGCCATGGGGTTGCTCCATATAGATATCCTCTCCAAGATATCCATTGAGGAAAGTTGTCTTGACGTCCATCTGTAAGATATCATAGTCAAGATATGCAGCAATAGCTAGCAGTGCCCTGATGAAATTAAGCATAGCCACATGAGAGAATGTCTTATCATAGTTGATTCCTCCTCTTTGTGTGTGGCCCTTGGCTATGAGTCGTGTCTTGAAGGTCTCTACCATCCCATCAGGTCCCCTCTTTCTCTTGAAGATCCATTTACATCAAATAGTTTTTACCCCTTTAGACGGATCCTTTGGGGTCCATACACTATTCTTATGCATGGAGTTAATTTCTGATTTAATTGCTAGCATCCATCTATCAATGTCATGATCTGTGAGTGCTTCATTAAATGAGGTTGGATCATTGTTAGTTTCACTAACACATAGAGTCCATACCTTTTAGGTAGTGCAACCACCCTCGAACCTCCTTCGAAGAGGTATGGGTGTTTCATCTTCATTTACTTTTTCAATTTCTGGTTCAGGAAGCTCAGAATCCTCAGGGGTTTCAATGAGCTCCTTCACTTCATTTTGTCTTGACTCTTAAGGAAATCATCCTCCAGAAATTTTACATCTCTATACATGAAGACCTTCTGAGTCTCAGGGCCGTAATGCTGGTATCCAATACCATCCTTAACATACCCAATGAAGTAGCACTCACAAGTGCGAGGTTCTAGCGTACTTGCACCCACGTTCTTTGCATGGAACAAGCAACCCCAAACTCTCAAGTGTTTAACACTGGGTTTGGTTCCCTACCAAAGCTCATGAGGAGTTTTAGGTATGAACTCGCTATAAATCTTATTTAGGATATATATTGCAGTCTGACTCTATTGCATATCCCCAGAAACTAAGTGATAAATATGCTTTACTCATCATTGAGCGGACCATGTCCATAATGGTCATGTTGCATCTTTCAGCGACACCATTAAGTTGGAGAGTTTCAAGAGGAGTGAGAATGGAGACAATTCCTTTCTCTTTAAGGTACTCCTTGAATTCATTTGAGAGGTACTTGCCACCTCGGTCAGATCGAATCCGTTTAATATTCCTATCTATTTGGTTCTTAACCAAAGTCATGAACTCTTTGAACTTTTCAAATGTTTCAGATTTATGATGTAATAGGAAGATAAACCCATATCGTGAATGATCATCAATAAATGTCAGATAGTATAGATATCCATTTCGAGTCGCAGTACTGAAGGGATCACATACATCAATATGTATTAGGTCAATAATACATTCACATCATGTAACCTTGTTACAGAAAGTTTCCTAGTCATTTTACCGATAATGCAATGTTCAAAGGTAGGCAAAGATTGAACCTGTAAAAAATCTAAGGGCCCATTTTATATTAATTTGTTGATCATTTCAATAGATAAATGACCAAGCCTTTGATGCCAAATCATGTTTGAATGATTTTCATCCTCCATGGTTCTTTTAGGGTTATTATTAGTGGTATTAACATTCATGGTATTTTCATCAATGCACAATTCATAGAGTCTACCAGGAGTCAGAACACCATCCGCAATATATTTACCATATCGATTTATGACAAGTTTATTACAGAATAGAAATGAAAATCCACTTCTAACTAACTTAGATTCAGATATTAAGTTTCTTCTGACATCTGGAACATAAAGACATTCTTTAAGTACTAGGACTCTTCCACTACATAAATGATAGTCTGCATGTCCGGACTGCGACTGCTGCAACAATTACATCAGATCCCATCTGGATGACTATCTCCCCTTCATCAAGATTCCTAGTTTCCTAAAATAGATGCAACAAATTGCATACATGAACAGAAGCACTAGAATCGATGACCCAGCTACCTTCTCGTCCTACGAGAAAATTAGTTTCGATGATGAAAGTAGAATTCATACATGTTGGGGCTTTACCTTTGTCAGCATACATCAGATAATCTGGGCAGTTACGCTTCCAGTGCCCCGACTTCTTGCAGTGATGACACACATCGGTCTTCTTTGATGTCACCAGTGCGGAAGCAGTAGAGGATGAGTCAACACATTAACTCTTCTTCTTTTTCTTATGGGACAGACCCTTCCAAGATCCTTGCTTCCGACTGCATTTCTCTTTGACTTGTGCAACCATTGGAACTACCATTGGGATTATCTTTCTTCACTACATCTTCTGTAGACTTTAATGAATCCAAGAGTTCATCGTTAGTTAATTCCATTTTATTCATGTGATATGTTACTACAAAGTTATTGAAAGACTTCGGTAGTGATAACAGAATGAAGTCATACTGCATTTCTGCATCCATATCCACCCTAAGACTTTCCAGCTCAGACAAGTACCCAAACATTTTGGGTATATGCTCATGAACCGAAGTCCCTTCCTGCATCTTGCAACGAATAAGTTCTTTCATAACATTGTAATGTTGTGTGCGGTTGACATCACTAAACGTCTCCTTGAGATTCAACACTATATCTTGACATGTCTCCATATCCACATGTTGCTTCTGAAACACATTGGAGAGAGATCCCGGAATATAACATCGACCCAATGTATGATCTTAATCATATTTTCATTGAACCTTAATTCTTCTGGTGTCTTAGGATATGTTTACTTGTTCTTGGATAGCACGTAAGAGATGCAATCCGCGGAGAGAACAAGCTCCAAATTACAGATCTAATCCGAGTAATTTGGTCCGGTCAATTGATTGATCTCCATGAGCCTACTGAGTGGGTTCATGGAATTCATTGTCAAAATTAAGATTATATTATATTAGAATATATGTTAATTATACATTCAATATTAAAATTCTTTGATAGGAAATTTTTTAATCAAATTAATATTGCTTTTTCAACTTTAAAAGTTCATTCCCTTAATCACTTTCAAAGCAAGAGATATACTTACCACTATATATCTAGCAAGAACCATGATCATTTTTACCTTACGAGAACTTGCAACTCGGATAAAAAGAAGCGGGGACACATTCCTCTTGAAAGTTCAACTTGCATTTCCCAATTCGATCTTTAACTTCGAGGCCCATCATCCCTAAAGTGATGTTGACCCGTCGTTAATTGAACCAACCATCAACATGACTATAACTCACTATACGCAATCCAATATCACCCCATTAATATGAGGACTTGATATTGGGGTAATTACGTATACAACCTTACTCTTTCGAGAAGCAAAGAGCCCGCTCCAGATGCGCTTGTATGCAGGAGATGTCTTCGGACATGCGTTTCCTACATACAATCCTTGACGACGGAACCCTTCACCTTAACATGAGACCATGGATGTCACTTATGTGATCCTCTATATCATATTCAAATTCTAATTAATTATTATGCAACATATTCACACAATTAATTCTTCTAAGGAAAATAAAACTCTATTCATAATAGAGTATTTTTAAATTGATACAATTCATTTAATCACGTTAAATCAATTATCAATCTAATTTAATCAACCAACAAATAATGTTTGATTGTTACTTGAAAGGATGTTATATCTAAAAATATGTATTATTCAAATTTTAATAATTAGGAAAATACATCATGATCTCTTCAAGCATTATCCTTTCCTTACCCGCTGTCATGATCAGTACGCACAGGATGTGGGACAGACCGCTTACGAAGCAACCTGTTAACCCATCAATCCCCGACTACACACCATATCCACCTCAGATCAGGATAATGTGATTTGATCATTTTGTATTTCAGATGATAATCGATCTTTCAATCGAAGTTATACCATATAATATTTATCAAAATCATTTTGATTAATATTATAACAAGATTTGCTAAACAAATCTCCAATCCTATTCAATAAACAATGTTTTGCATGTAGAGTTTGTCCTGCAACTATTCTAGGATAAACTTGGGTTTTCATAAAATATTCATTCAATGACCTATGACGGTTAATTAATTATTTTCATAATTAGTCATCATATCTGATCAAGGTAAATTCATAATTACATGATTTCCATTGAATTATAAGCACATCAAGTAAAGAGTTATGGTGATGTAATCATCTTCCGACCCATCTCCACTAGATATGGAATGTTTAGGGTAAATAGAGTCGGAATCGCACGAAATAAATTCGATAGATTTGCTAGTTTGATTGTCTGCTTAATCCAATGTTTATTTTACATTTTATGATAGAAAAATAGTAAGTAATATTAATTTTCTTACAGATTCGTGAATACATGCAAAATAATTTTCCACGACGGGAACTATTCGAATCATTTTCATGCACTTTTGGAACCGGTTAAAGGCTATTATTTTTGGAATATGTTTAGACATTCTAAATATATTTTATTAATAAAAAATATGTCCAGATAGTGCACAGATAGTAGTTTTTAATTAAGCGAAAAACTAATTCGAATTTTACATCCAATGCAAGAACAATGATTCTTGCACATCCAAAACATAATCCGCAGTCGTCTAGGATTTCAGATCATATCCAAGACCTAGACCAAGGCTCTGATACAACTTGAAGAATATGAGAAGATCCTTAAGCACATCACATAAGCATGAAGATTGCATCATATGTGATCAGACCGACTAGTCGCACTGGTTGCTTGGTAAAATAGAATTTAAAAAATTTAAATGATGAAACTACATGATCCAAGAACATTTCTTGGATTGTTTCATCAAACCACATATAAGAATAAGAATTAACTCTTGAAGCATGGTTATGATCGTAGACTCTAATGTAAGAGACCTTCATGTCTCAAGTCCGATCTGACTGGAGAGATGCTTGTGAGCGTAGTGATGTACCACGTGCTTCTCGCAATCCAAAGCATTGATACAAGTGGTGGATCTCCTGATATCATCTCAATATAACCAACATCTTCTTCATGAGCGAGGCTCGTTGAAGGATACGGAGATCCACGGATACTCAAGGTGGCAACACAATCACGTGACGACGTCGATGATCTCTAGGGTTTCCATGTGGATGACCACTTAGAGAGAGAGAGATGGCGTGAGATGAGAGAGAGAGAGATGTTGTAACAGTGCGTAATAAGAGCAAGGGGTATCTATCCTTTTATAACATTTCAGGAGTCTATGGATCCCAATCCATTGACAACACAAATCCAATGTTTCACATGGTGTGTTTCATTCAATGGCCATGATTTTGTTGTTAAAAATACAACAACAATTGATTTAATTAGAAAGACAACCATGCATGGAATTTGATCGATCCCAATACCTCATGAGTGAGCTCATGTCTTCCGGTTCACAAGTGAATCTGTATGATCCCTTTGAGAGATCGTATTACTCATATGCCCGCATATGCACACCAGCTCGTCGGTGTATAGACCTTGATTATGTATCAATCTATTGGTCTGCAAATCTACATACATAGACATATAACAATACATTTGTTCTTGGTCAGAGGATGCATGCTTATATCATGACAACATACGACATAGGACTTGGTTATCTCGATCTCGTTTAGTCAACTCTTTGACCTAACTAATATGACACCTTCGAATATCTATTCCTACGCAGAGAACCTGCATTAAGAGGTTGGCAGATATCAACCAAAAGATAAAGGATTATCATCTGCTACTCAGGCTATAGATCATCTCTTGATAATCATTTCACGATACTTCTTGAGTACTCAATCTAACACTTTAGATATTCATCCAAGCACTGGCCTCTATGATTCAACAGTTGAACCAACAGATGTATGATCATCAGGATGGTCATGGTACATAACCCTAATTATACTAAGGGACCTTATATTGCATTCATTCATTTAATATTAGATAGGGAGTGGAATAAATCAATAACATTTATTGATAAATTAAACATTACGACAACATTTATTGTAGGAATGGTTCGTCTCGGGCTCACATGGCTAACATGTTTGTATTTATGTAATATGTAATACAAAAATTTGCATGTGTGTGAATTTACATGTGTGTGTGTATATATAAGTATCAAAATGAATCGAAATATTATTGAATAAAATCATGTTAATTTAGTTTGATTCATTTAGGAATTGACCCACAAGTCAAATTCATATTCGATTCATTTGACTTCGATTCAAACTTTTTTTGAACTTTTATCGAATTAAATCATAATTGAATATGAATGATTCAATTCAATTAGTACCCTAATTGCAAATTATCATGAAGGCAGAGAAGAATCGAGAAAGATCGTAAAATGAAGATATCAAAAATCCATTACAGTAAAAAAGCATGTCCAATACGTGTCTATAGTAGAAAAGAGAACTACAACTGGAGATATAAGGTCATATGCGTTATGAACAAGTGAAGACGGCAACCGCAAAGATTTATTGCCTTCATAATGGGGGGGGCATGGCTTGACAAACATTTTGCTGAAAATGGAGAGCCATGTGTCTCAGGGCTTGAGATGCATGAAAAAGGCAATTACAATGGAGAGTCGCATGCCCTGAGGCTTTAAGACGCAATTGTTGAAAATGGAGCCATCAAGAGTGTGTGTGTGTGTGAGAGAGAGAGAGAGAGACTTCAAATGAGATAGGGGCTCACCATCTCCATGTTAAGCCACTAATTCCATCTACTTATTATTACTAAGTGGCTACCACTAATGAGGTATTAATCCTTTTTTAATGCTGGAAGATCTATTTTGATCATTTTCTCACATTCTAAATATAGAATGTGACAACTATGTGACCTAATTTATCTCCTCTCTCTCACGCAAGTTGACCTCCAACCTCCCCTCAATGGCATCTCCATGTCATGCTCATGCTGACCACCATGAGAAACCCTCTCTCTCCCTCATGCAGGCCGACCTCTAGCCTCCCCCAATGGCATCTCCATGCCACGCCAGTGTCGACCACCATGAGGAACTCCAATTCATGGCAAGGTGGATTGTAGTGGAAATGGTGATGTGTCTCACTCGATCTGACCTTGTTGCCCTCGTGAATCTTGTGATAATGTGGAGGTGTGACATAGATCTTTGGAATGGAGGAGGCGGTGCAGTGCTTGGGTGCAACCAGATCATGTCTAGAGGCAGACCCCATGGCAAGTTGTATCATGGAGGCATGATGTGGATCTTTGGAGCAGAGGTGTTGGTGGAAGAATGGTGGAGGGGGAGGTACAACAGAGGACGGTTACGATTGGGAATACCGAGGCAATGCACAATGAAGACGGATCACATCGTGTTGGCGTATGTCGGAGGTAGAGGAGGGGCGAGGATTCAAAACCATGGCGGTGTACAGTGGACGCAGAGCGCGTTGTGGTTGTGCGTGGAGGAGGGGCATGGCCTAAAGGAGGGACCACCATTTTTTTTACATAGTTAGCATGTTTTTTTTACAATTTTCCTATGTATTTACATGACTCTTGTATCAAGTTACAAACATGCATTTATTTTTTACATGATTTCTATTCTAGAGAATAGTCGATAAAGTATTATTCAGTTTTTATATTTGCAGGTTACTATATAAATTTTGTAAAGAGAGCACATAATTTACAAAAAGAGCACATATTTTACAAAGGGAATGTGAGTATTACAAATTGCTTCTTCGTTGTACAACTAAATAAAAATATTATAAAGTACTTCTTCGTACTTACAAAATTAACACTAACAAAAATTTATAAAATAGGTGATTAATTTAACAATTAGAGAAAGAATTTTACAAAGGGAGTGTGAATATTGCAATTATAACATGTTACACATAAATACTTACAAAAATGAGCATATTTTACAAAGAACCAAACAAACATTACAAAATAATATACCCATTTTATTATAAATCAATTATTGATAATGTAAAAAAATTATCGATGAATTTACAAAGATGAAAAATATTTACATAAAAAAATGATTGGAGTTTACAAGTGTATGGTTAAACCTTCATTGAGAATGAAAGTGGAAACTAATTAATGAAGGCATCAACAAAAAATATCAATTGCAAACAAGTCTAAAACAATATGTCGAAAATTATTAAATGAAATTAAAATTTAATGAATCGGGTTGATGGAAATATCCTTTTAGATATTGTATTGGAAGCAACTGTAGCCCCATTCTCATTTGACAGAGTCTCTCTCTCTCTCTCTGAGAGTGTGTGTGTGTGTGTGTACACACACAACTACAACAACAAAGCTTTATCCCACAATTAAGTAGGGTCGGATACATAAATGTTTTGCCTCTATTTAGATCTATTTTGGATCATTCATGTACTTAATCCAAATAACCAAGATCCCTTCAAGTAGTCGTATTCTGACACTTCTTGGTCTTTCTCGCCATCTCTTAACTAGCTCAACATCCCAAATCTTGCATCTTCTAACCGGTGCATCAACCGACCTCCATTTCAAATAACCAAACCGACTTAAGCATTTTCTTGCTTGTCTTATCCCCTATTAGAGCTACACCAACTTTCCTTCTGATCGCATCATTCCAAATATGATATTTTCATGTATGATCGCACATCCACCTTAGCATTTTCATTTCTGTCATTGTTATCCTCTGCACATGTATATGATTTACAAGACAACATCCTGATCCATAGAGCGTAGCAGGTCTCACCGGTGCTTTGTAATACTTCCCTTTGACTTTCAAGGGGATTTTCTTATCATAAAGAACAATAGAGGATCCTCTCCACTTTAGCCAACCAACCTTTATTCTATGAGTAACATCTCCATCAATTTTCACATCCTATTGTAAAATAGATCTCTGGTATCTAAACGAATATTTCTTATGAATGTTATCATCTCCAATCTTCACATCGAGTCCTCTACCGTTGTTTCCATCAAATTTACACTTCATATATTCCGTTTAGACTTACTTAATACAAAATCCTTTAGTCTCTAAGGCATGTCTCCAAATCTCTAGCTTCTTATTTACTCCATCTTTTGTCTCATCGATCAGCACAATATCATCGATGAAACAACATATACCAGGGCATCTCATCATGAATGTGACTAGTTAACTCATCCATAATCAAAGTAAAAAGGGAATGGACTCGAAGTTGAACCTTGATGCCGATCGATGTCGACGTTAAAATTGTTACTCTTCCCAGACTGTATCCTTACACAAGATGAAGCTCCATCATACATATCCTTTTATGAGGTTAATGTGTAGGACATGTACTTGTTTTTCTCTAGAACTCTCCACAAAATCCCCCTTGGGACTGAATCACAAGCCTTCTCCAAATCAATAAAAATTACATGGAAGTTCTTCTTTTTAACTTTATAAATCTCCATTGTCCTCCTCAACAAGTGGATAGCTTCAACAAGTGGATAGCTTCAATAGCTAATCTACTTAGCATAAATCCGAATTGGTTTTCAGTTACTTTGGAAACTTGCCTCAACCTTCTTTTGATCACACATTCCAAAAAAATCATAGTATGACTCATCGGTTTGATACCTCTATGATTCGAACAATTTTGAATAACTCATTTATTCTTATAAAGAGGCACCGCAATGCTTCTCCTCAATTCTTCTAGCATTTTCTTGCTTCACCAAACAACATTGAAAATGAGCCAAGTCAAACCTCATTCACCTAGAACTCTCCAAACTTTTAGGGCTTGTTAGGTAACTGGGTTGGGTTGGGTTGGAGTAAACTCCTGTGAATAATAGTCGTTTGGATGGTTAAGAGGGTTGGAGAGAGTTTGAATGAGAAATGTGATGTGATGTTACATTGATTATATAGTGGAACTTCAACTCAGGAATGCAAGGAGTAAGCCAGGTTACCCCAGGGTAACCTGGCAACCAAATGAGCCCTTATAAGAATGTCATCAAGTCCTACCCATTTCCCATGTTTCATAACCTTTAAAACCTCCTTTACTTCTTTTCTTTGTATCCATCTATAGCTTGCATGAGTCAGGTAACATTCACTACCAATAAGATCCCCCTGATGTAATCTCTTTATTCCCTTCCCCAATGAAAAGCTTATGGAAATATTGCTTCCATCTGGTCTCATATCCTTTTGAGTAACAAGCACACGCCTTCCTCATCCTTGATGCATGTTATTTGAGAAATATCTTTGGTGTTTTTTTTCTTGCTTTGGTCATTTTGAATGTATCCTTCTGGCCCTCCTTCCAGTCAAGCTTTTAGTACAAAACTTCATAAGCTTTCGACTTGGCTTCAATTACATCCTTCTTTGCTTCCTTCTTCATTATTTTGTAGTTGGTGACAGTTTCCTCTATTATATCCTACATAGCTTTAAAGCAAGCTCTTTAAATTTTAATCTTCTTTTGCACCCCTTCAATCCACCACCAAGCCTTTTTTCGGCTCGTAACTCCTCCCTTAGACTCACTTAGCATCTCTTTTGTTATCCATTGGATACAAGATGCTATCGCCTCCCACATCTCATTTGCACTTCCGTTACAATCCCGAGATAACCCTTCTAAAACATTGTCCTTGAAGCCTGATTGCTTCAATTGAAGATTCCACCATTTAATTTTGGTGATCTTGGGAATCATCATCTTCTTTGCCAACCCTTTTATTTGCACATCCATGAGTAGCCAGCGATGTTGAGATGCCAAGCTCTCTCGTGGGATTACTTTGCAGTCTTTGCAACACAAGTGATCTCTTCTCATCATCGCAAAGAAATGCGCATGTGTGTGTTGTGTTGTGTCTGTTTTAGTCGGGACACTCTTATAAGTAATTAAATCCTCCTCCCTCTTCTTGAAGAGAGTGTTTGCTATGAAAAGATCATGAGCCATTGCAAAATATAGGAGGGTTTTTCCCTCTTCATTTCTATCCCCGAAGCCATGGTCTCCATGAACATTAGCGTACCTGAAGAATCCTTTCCCACATGTCCATTAAGATCTCCACCTTGGCAAATCATATATCTTTTCTGGGGTTCATTGCATAATCTTTTCCAATTCCTTCCAAAAGCTTGTTTAGTCATTTCCTTTAAATGAACTTACGACAAATAAACCGAGATTATATTCATAACTTCTTCTTCCAACACCAATTTTAGCAAAATAATCCAATCCCCAAATCTTTGCACCTCAACCATACTAATTTCAAATACTTATGAACAACCATTCCACCATTTCTGCCCCTCATTTTGCATGAATACCATAATTTAAAGCTTGCCTTCTCGATCTCCATTGCTTTCTCTTCGACCTATTTTATCTCTTGGGGACATAGTATCTAAATCTTCATTCTTTCTATCGTATCTACTATCTCCATCGATTTGCCAGTCAAAGTACCACTATTCCAACTACCTATCGTCAACTTCTTTTGCAACTTCTCTTGGACTAACTTCTTTACTCGCATGCATCCATCATGCGAGAACTCTTGCAAATTTTGGATTACATTTGGACAATGATGCATTTGAACTAGACTATTTACACGTATGAGTTCCTCATGCAAGAACCCTTGCCAATTTTGAATTACATCCATGTAGTGTGTGTAGAGAGATACACACACACACATACATATACATTGGAGTCTCTTACAATGAGGTGAGCATTTCCTACACATATAGAAAGCGTTCACTATTTGCCTTTTAGATTAAAAATGGATAATCTAGATTAAAATCACCATAAAAAAGAAAAATGTTTTGATTATAACCACTTTCCTAAAAAAGGTAAAATATTAAATGATGAAATCAATGGAAAACACTGTCAAAATAGATCTTCATGTTTAGAGGAGTGAGAAATTTTATTCGTAATAGTGTAATTCTTTAATAAGGCTATGTTTAACAACTGTAAAATTGATTGTATTTGTTGATGTAAATTACTTCGGTAAGAGGCAAAATAAAAAATTGTCTATCAAGTTACAATCTCAGCTGACTCTTTTTAGAATAAAAAAACCATCAATATATATATGTATATATAAGGTAACTGCTGCTAGGGATTGAATGTTTTTTCCTTCTATGGTGTTACTCTTAAAAGTGAATGAGATACCAATATCCTTATTTGAAGGAATTATTGTTTTAGTATAGATTAATATATATATTTCTATAATTGCCTAGATGCTTGGTATAACTTGACATGATTTAATTATCTGGAATATAAAAAAATACGCTACTATTTTACAAACAAGCATTTGTGAATGACATATTTGTGTTGGTTGAAAACGATACATCTCATTAAAAAAATGAAATTTATTCATGTATGTTACATAATCAGTTCAGCGCTCCACAAATTAGAGCTGATATAATATAAAATTGATGTAATGAACAATTGTGTACAAGAGATTAACAAAAATCAACAATAATTGCAAAATGTTGTACAAAGGATTGACACAGGGAGTCAATGATTGCATATTTTTGTAAATGATGACAAAAAATATGAATTTTTGTTCAAATATGTAAACTTTATTCATTTTGATACACATAAACGCTTATTATTATCACAACATATTATTTCGTGGCACTTTCTGCCTCTTTCGTAGGCCAAACTCAACTCATTGTGATGGTCTTATGCTGTCTGGCTAAAGCGGATTGAGGGTGATTGACTTTGACCCTTTTCTCTAATCGCCAAGCTTTTAGTAAATGGACTCAACCCCACTCTATAATGTGTTGTTTTTAGCAAAGTTTTATAATCACTTGGATGGAGAGAAATATTTAATGCCGACTAATAATGTAACATATATTCATTTGAATTAATATGTAAGATTATTCATTGTTTTTAAAATTTTACAACCACTTGGAGAGAAATATGTAATGTTGACTGATAACGTAAAATATATTCATATGGATTAATATGTAATTTATACTCTAAATGTGTAGTTTTTAATAATTTTTGTAACTACTCGGAGAGAAATGTGTAATTTTGATTGATAATGTAAAACATATTCATATGAATTAATACACAAACTATATTGGAAATTATTTTTTTTGGTAAAGCTCGTAGAGAGAAATGTGTAATGCTGACTGATGACGTAAAACATATTCATTTAAATTTAGCATAGAATTCCATTATCTTTCAGAGATGCAAGCATTATTTCAATCAATGTGGTTGTGAACGATTATCAAACGTGATGGCCAAAACTCTATGTTGTGAGGTTTTGTAGCAATGGGTGCGATATTCAAAACCATATAAAAAGATTAATACGAGAATGGAGTATTATTCACTGGGTTGCACGATTAACTTTAAAAAAGAAACAATGTTGATAGAAAAGCGATCCCACCTGGATGATTACATTACTGTAACCAGTGATAATGCGAAGATATGGAGATTGTGTGGAAGATGAGGAATCCTCCATTGACAGAGAAACGATCAACAAAGAAACAAAAATAAGGCTTTTTACGGAGTGTTTATTATTTAATTAGAATTTACGTTTTGAAAATTACAAAAAACAAGAACTGTATCATATTGTGTAATTGACAGGATATACTCGTGATTTAATTATACACTTCTAAAAATAGAAACCTAGTGGTAGTTTTTAGAATGGATTAGTAATTTTATCTACCACCGTCGATGATAATCAAACGGTGGGAATGATTTGCTTTTTGTACTACAGAAATATCCATGTCATGGGAAGTTTTCCTATATGTATGTATGCACGTATATAGGGTAAGGAGAATATGTCCATAGACACACAACTTTGTGTGTCTACCAAGTAACACATGTCAAATCCCCGGTGTGAATAGTATCATGCATTAATAAACAATCAACGACATATGTGAAATGGATCTTATGTCGCGTGATGGATAGGGTAAAAAACTCCAAATGAGCAGAGTTTTAATACAGATTTTATTTATAATATTAATTATTTAACAAATTTTTTATTTTAATTGGAAAGTGTAATTTTAGCTACGGGAACACAAAATTGTGCGTGCACATGGACACATTTTCCTTTTTCTCATATATATACATGCATCAAATATTTCATTGATTTAAAAGGGTGACACATATCGAAATTAATAAGTATTTACAAGAATATATGCATAGTTACATAAAATAAATATTTACAAGGAAGTCTTCGCAAAAACTCCATTTTTTATAAGTACCTTTTTATTAAATAATTATTAATTAAGTTAAAATTAAATAAAAAGATATAGAAAGAATTTATATTTTAACAAATAGGCATCAATCAACACATGGGTTGTCGATTTAAAGAGATACACCCAAATCAACACACATGGTGCCGCTCCTTGTATTTTTCAATTTAGTCCAAAAGAAATAGCGTAAAGAATCCATTGGTGATGAGTAACAACACACAGTAGATGTAGACCTCCCACCCGAATGAGAAGGCATGCACGAGGCGGTATAGCTCATAGATGACGGTGATGATCCCCACATCTAATACGAGTATCTGTATGCACTCAAGCTTAGAGTAGATGGGACCGTAGGGGTTGAAATGGCAGGCAAAATACTCATAATATCGATCGGAGATATTGAACTCGAGGTGTAGAGGCTAACCGAGGGTGAGCTGCATGACGATGATGAGGATGGGACCAAGTGGGTTGTTCATGTACAAAACATGGTAAGTTATTTAAAAACTCGAAATTGAGGATTATGGTAAGAATCAAAGTGGGCCGACTTGACTCGGAGAATCAAGAGACCTTGGATCTAGGGTAGGGGACGAAGACCTCATCGCATACCTTACCGTCGATGTTGGAGTGGCGATGGTGGCGGCGGCGGCTGTACCTTCGAGAGAAGTAGGGGATGCGGATCGTGGGGTAGAGGACGAGGTCAGTGAGGTCATCAAGGGGGCAAAGTAGGCATGGTGGTCGAACTCGTGTGCGAGGGTTCACTCAAACATCGGTCATGAAGCAACTTTGAGCGACCCAGTAGTGGGCATTTGAGGAGATGGAGGGTGTGTGGGGGGGGGGGGGCTTGAAGCAGTGGGGGAGGGGGATGTTCTTTTTGAGGTCCTCTACAGAGAAGGCTTGCCTACGAGCTAAATTTGCGAAATTCACGAAGGTGTCGATTTCAACTACTACACCAATTCTCCCATACATGAGGTGTAATTGATGTATGTTTTATTGAATATTAAATATCTTATTAAATGATTTAATTAATAATTATTTAATTGAAAGGAGCCTTTTTACAACTTATACAACAAGAAACCCCAACTCGAGAAAAAAAAAACTGAGCTTGCAAAGTGAGGTGAAGCACACGGCCTCTCCGCTGTTATCCTTCCCACACCCCGACACAGAACCCTAACCCGCACGGTCGAGATCGAAATCGCGATCGGCAGAGGCGAGCGGAGGAAATGGAGAGATTGCAGAGGATACTATCGGGATCACATCCTCCGGCGGATTCTCCTCTGCTGGATTCATCGGAGCAAGTCTACATATCGTCTCTCGCCCTCCTCAAGATGCTCAAACACGGTTTGGTTCCCCCGTCATCCTTTCCCTTTTCATTACCCGTACCGTCATTCAATCGATGTTTTCGTTTTCTTTTGCGTGTATGTTTTTATTGCAAATTAATTTTCTCACGCAACTACTCGCCATTGTTTAAGTAAATGCGTTAGTTTTGTTATAAGTCGAGAAAGAGGATTCAATTTATTGGTTAATCGACCATCAACAACGGGGCAAACAATATATCAAACCCCCAAAGAGATTCGCATTTGCCTTGTGCTGCAAGTTAGTTTTTTTCTTGTGATTGTGTGAAAATTGATTGATGTTCGCAGAATATATTTCGGTTCTGCGTGTTGACCGAGAGAAGACATTGACTATATAGGTTGTTAGCACAATGATGTTAGTAAGTGTCAATGTTTTGATTTGCTTTCTTGACTTCTCTACATACATAGTTTTTTTTGAAGAAAACATTTTTATATCCCATGGGCAATCCCAAGAAATAATGGCGGTACCCGCTAACATCTCTACCTACATAGTTATTTGATCAAACATCTTCAGAACTCTTAGTATGATATATGATGGTTTATTGATGCAAATCGGAATGCAACGGTGGAGAAAATAAATTTGACGGTGGAAATTTGTTTGGTGGAAGAAATCGGAGGGAGGGAGAAGAGAAAGCGCGTTCATAGATCACGAGGAGAGAGAAGAGAAAGAGAGAGAGGAGAGAATTCTCAAAATAATTAACTCTGGAATTGATTTAAACAAAGGAACACTATCCCCTTTATATAAAAGGACGGGATTACAAAAACAGAAACAAAAATCAAATTCAAATCCAACTTATCATAATTGACTCCAATCGACTAACTACCTA
This sequence comes from Ottelia alismoides, assembly GCA_037367405.1. Taxonomy (NCBI): domain Eukaryota; kingdom Viridiplantae; phylum Streptophyta; class Magnoliopsida; order Alismatales; family Hydrocharitaceae; genus Ottelia; species Ottelia alismoides. Next base: position 186,398 of record JAZKJV010006410.1, on the reverse strand, counting down.
ATATAACCGATTAATTAATTAAATCGAGATAACACGCGATCTCTTTGTTTAAAATAAAATTGCATCTAAATATAATTACTTGAGCCCAATTTAATTTAATAAAAAATAAAATCCCATTTTTTTATTCTCTGCATCAGTTCTCCTCCGCTTGAAAAATTCATCTATCGATGAATTGCTTGATCTTTCAGCTTGAAGCTTGACGATTTTAATTCAACATTCTCGAGCATATTTGGGAAGAACTGATGTGGAGCAAACGACAGAATCCAAGTGTACTTGGTGCGGTGGTTGGAGGCATTAATTTCATGTTGGAAGAGCGTATGTGACGCAATGCCGGCGCCTTCCCAGATTTCGCCCCCTCGATGTGGTGCTCGAAAAATTGATGAGACATCTTCACATCGAGCATCGCAGCCTTTGGAGAACCCATGGCAATTTTTTTTGAAGTCAAACAAGGGGGAAACATCAACAGTGATCGCCCTGGGAATATATTAAAAGAATGAAAAGCTATTACATCATAAAGAAGCGGCGATCCAGGAATCCAACAAACCCGACACCTGCATACAGACATTCTCCCTATAAAACCGAGAACCAAAGAAGATCAGGGCATTCCTGGCCAGCCAGATGGCCCAAACAATGGCCACTGGCCGGAGCAGACTCCTCCTCAGCCGATACCTAGCCGCCAACAAAGATCCGCAGTAGGAAGCAAGGGACCCCGGGTCTACCCACTCCAGGGTCGGGTCCAATCACAAAGGCGCCGTCTCCCGACACAAGAAGAAGTGCTCAACATACTCAATGCCAGTCCCACATAAAGGGCAACTGTCCGAAACCGATCCAAGTAGCCTAGCACATCGGTCGTAGGTCATCAGCCTCTTCCTAGGGATGAGCATGTGCCGGGCCTGGGCCGGGCCATACAGGGCCCAGGCCCAGGCCCATTTATAATTATGGGCTTTGGGCCGGGCTTGGGCCCACTAATTTTTTTGAAGGCCCAAGCCCAAGCCCAAGCCCAACCCAATTGTTGTGGGTCGGGCCTGGGTCGGGACGGCCCATGGGCCATAATATCTCAAAAATAAATTTGGCTTATACTGACCCAAAACTTATGAGTCTAGACTTGGCGGGCCCATATACTTGGCGTACCCTCATTTGGTTATTTTTATTGTAATCTTCATTGTGAACATGTCCAAATAATAGAGAGTTTCATAGTTATCCTATTTTTTGGATGGATTTTGATGCAAATTAGGATTCGACGCGGCGTAGGAAATAAATTTGAACAGTGGAAAATTTCGACGACTCAAATAAACGTAACTAAAAATGTGGCCCTATCTTTCTGGCCCATGCTGCATCAGATTTGGTCATATCTATGATTCTATAGTATCTAATGGAAATAGTTTCATAGAGATATTATATAAACATGTCCAAATAATAAAGTAAAAGCAATCAACAAGGCTGCTGGCATGCAGCAATAGTAAACAAACAGATTGAAAAATGTACCTCAAGGCTCAAGTGGATTAATCTGTCATCAACTCCCTTATTAAATCCAGATGTATATATCAAAATAAGAGATCAAAGTCTAGACACCTATGTCGAATCCAATTTCTGCAATGAAGAAATAATTTCCAATCAATATGTGTATTTTCGAGATGAACTAATGCGAATATATCATAAGAATGACCTGAAAAATAGATACCTTGAGAAGTAAACATCTTGATCTTCCTGCTCCTTTCTGTCGGGTACCTACAAGGCTAATGCCTACAAATACAACTCAATCTTTGAAAAAGGTGCAATTTGTCATTCGAAGTTGCAAATAATGAAAAACAATAAAAACTTCCAAACAATAAAATAAGGATCCCATAGTTCATATTTTATGAAAACAATAATGAAAAAAACTTCCAAATTGTTCATTATTTGTAAAAACTTCAAGAAAGAACAAAACAGATGTTTCACAAAATCCTCTGAAAGATGAAGTAAGATTTTCACTCAATGATTCCACAGTTTCCACCTGCAAAAATATTTTAATAAAGGTTAGAAAATAAATAGTGATACCACTAAAACTTGTAAGTATTTATTAACATCAAACCAAATGGATTTTACCTGGCATAGTCAGACTTGCTTATCAAATATGTAGACAAACTATTTAGAAGGTTCATTGCATTTTGGATCTAAAATAAAGATAAATGTTTAACAGATATAGTAGAGAATATTGATTGAATGTTAAGTAGATACTAACCAAATTCATTCTCTTCTAGCTCCTCCTCGTCATCTCCTTCATAATCTGAATTCTCTGGCTCATCCGCACGGATCCAGTCTCCTGCGCAAATCAATGCCTCCATCGTTTTCGGATTAAGTCTACTACGATATGTATCAAGAACTCTACCGCCCGTACTGAAAGCACTCTCAGAAGCCACAATGGATACATGTATTGCCAGAATGTCACGAGCCATAGCGGATAAGAAATGATACTTGCTCTTGTTCAATTCCTACCACCTCAGGACATCAAAGTTGTCACCCTGCTCATTGTCTGCGGAATGATCGTAAATAGATTTCAACCTCTGATTTTCCTGTATCACAAGAGCCGCTGACTTTTTTCTGTTTAATGAACTTGTCTAGCATCACCATGCCTCTCATTGTTGGACAGAATACATCTTCTTGAATGGATTTTGATGTGGACATTTCGTGCGAAAAACTTACCATGTACTTAGCAGATTAATCATCAAATAAGTCATAGAAAGTTTGACTAACCCGTTCAACATATTGCGCGGCTTCATCCCCGAGGTAAAGTTCTGAATAAGCAAATCTTATGAGGTCAAACTTGTAACGTGGATCCAAAATTGATGCCAATGCTATAGGCAAAACAGATTCTCTCTCCCTCCAATATTTATCAAACTTCGCGTACATCTTTGAAGCCATATTTCTGATAGCTACATCATCATGATTCAGAATAGTTTGGAGATGCTTTTCAATCTCAAAAATCATACCAAAGAATAAATTTGCAGTTGAATATTTCTGTCCAGAGAATACCTTGGTGGCAACATAAAAGTTCTCCAAGACACCACTGACCATCTCAGCTTTTTTCCAATCACTCGCAGAAGGTGTGTCTGATAAATGGAAATCACGCCCCAAACGATTGAAATCCTTTTGATATTTGATAGCAGAATCAAGCATTAAAAAGGTAGAGTTCCACCTAGTGCTGACGTCAAGCTTCAAACCTGTTGTTATTTCAATCCGTTCTTGTTTGGCAATGTCTTTAAAATCCTGCAATCTCCTAGTGGAATACTTCACATATTTAACAAGATTACGGATTTTTGTGATTATTTCTTTGATCTCAGAAAGTCCATCTTGAACTACAAGATTCAAGATGCGTGCCCAACAACGCACGTGGAAAAAACGTCCACCCATGAGTAGTGTTTCCTTCTGAGACTAAATTCCGTACAACAACATCATTAGTTGACGCATTGTCAACTGTGATGGTACACAAATTCGACATATTCCAATCTCTCAGGCGATTCACAATCATATCCGCAATATTCTCCCCTGTATGACGTGTGTAAATGACACAAAAGCACAGAATCTTCTTTTGTAGCTTCCAATTGTTGTGAACAAAATGTGCAGTAACAACCATGTAACCTAAATTCTGAATTGATGTCCACATGTTAGTTGTGAGGGAAATTCTGCCAAGAGATTTCAATATCATCTTCAATTTCAATTTTTCACTCTCATACAATTTTATGCAATCTCTTTGAAGAGTAAATCTGGACATAAACTTGTACTTGGGCTGAAGATTGTATACAAAAGTTTGAAACTTTGGGTTATCAATAACCGTATAGGGCAATTCACTAGATATAATCCACCTCGTGAAATCATCCCTACTTCTATCTAGTTCAAACTTCCATGCAGAGATGGTGGCGCTTCCTTGATCAGAATTGGCAAAAGTTCAAAAGAGCCTGGGACTTTAATTGTTTGTTATAATATGGACAAACAAGGTTCAAATGACGATCGATGTGACTGGTCCCACCTTTTGCCCCGCAAGATAATTGTGCCTTACAATAATTACACTTGCACATCTCTCGTCCATTTACCATCCCGATTTTTGTGACATGCTTCCAAATCCATGATTTTAACTGTCTTCCACATTTCTTTTTAGTCACAACCTCATTAAGTTCTGAAGGTTCCCCCGAATGTGTCATTGGAGGATTCTCTTCCACTAGATCTTGCATATCTTGATTAGTGTCCGACATCTAAAGTTAAATACCATGTTAGATTATACTCTTCAAATTGATTTCTAAGAACTTTTTTCGCAATTGTCATCCTTATTAAAAACTTAACACCAATGCCAATATCCAATGTAACTTACAACAAATGAATGTAAAATAAATCATACTATTATGAACATAAAGCTTGAGTTGAGAACTTGAGAGTATCCTTACAGTGCAAATAGGGCGACGAGACGAGGGCTGATGCGTGCAGGGTAGACACAACGGCGGGGGAGCGGGGGAGAGGGGGGGGCTTGATGCGGGCAGGGAAGATGCAACGCTTGTGCGGGAGGCCGCGAGGGGGCTAGAGCTCAGAGGGCGGCAGCCGCAGGGGTGGAGGCAAGGGCTGACGGGCAGCCGCAGGTGTGCGGGGGGGGGGGGGGGGAGGCGAGGCTGAGCGAGGGGGGGGGGGTGGGCGAGGCTGAGCGGGGGGGGGGGGGGGGGCGGAGCCGCAACCGCAGGGGGGGAAAGGAGGCTGAGCGGGGGGGAGGCGAGGCTGAGCAGGGGGGAGCCGCGGGGGGGGGGGGAGAGGGGGAGGTTGTGCGGAGGAACGAAGGAGCGACGGGGTGAGGATGGGGTTTCGAGTGGGGAGGGGGTGTCTGTCGGGTGCCCTAGCGGCTAAGTCCCCAAAATTCCCTGACTAAGGCCCGCCAGGGGATATTTCGGGTCTAAATATGGCTTGTAAGTGGGCTATGCAATCGGGCTAACAAGCCTACATCTGGGCTGTTATGTGGGTCGGCCTAACGGGCTTGTCCGGGCTAAGCCCGGGCCCGACCCAATTATTAAATGGGCCTAAATCTTTGGCCCAAGCCCGTCCCATAAATAATTCGGGTTCGGGCTGTACCGGGCTGGGCCGGCCCAGCCCAATGCTCATCCCTACCTCTTCCTCCTAAACAGCCACAAGAAAAAGCCGATCCTCTTGGGGAGGCCAAGGCCCCAAAAGAAACTGCAATCCCTCTCCAGCTTGTCGGACCTCGACGGGGGAGGATGACAAATGGCCCTGTACGCCCTTCTAACCGAGAAACCGTCTCCACGCTACACCCAATGATCTTTATCACTAGAGGGGCCCCCGAACACCCTCAGCGAATCAAGTAAAGATAAGAACTCCTCCAAACGGGGATCCGAGAAGTTAGAGCGAAACACTGGCATCCAGCTCCCCTCCTCCCAACATGAAGCAACCCGAGCCTCCTGGTCCGAAGCCAAAGCAAATAGACGGGGGAAACGGACGCAAAGCACGTCACCATCCGTCCAGTCATCCCTCTTGAAGGCGAAAGACTCCCTGTTCCCAAGCACTGGTCTGAAAAGAGCATGAAATCTGGGAATGACCGACGTGATCCCCTTCCAAAAGGGCGAAGGGTACACTCGAAGATCGGTGCTCTCCGAAGCAGAGACCGAGACACTATAGATCCGACGAACCACCGTAGTGCATTGGTCCTCAGAGCACCCCCATGTCATGTTGACCCATTTCAACAGAAGAGCCTCATTAAACGCGTCAAGACGCCTGATTCCGAGACCTCCCTTGCTCTTCGGGAGGGTGATAGTCTCCCAGTCCACCAAATGAACGTCGGGAGCGCCCTGTCCGCTCTTGGCCCACAAAAATCTACACATCAGGCTATCCAAACACCTTCTAATGCCCGCCGGCATGAGCCTCGATGAGGCGAAGTAGACTGGAATGGCCGAGAGGACCGCCTTCAGAAGAACCAGGCGTCCACCCTTGGAGAGGATCGACGACTTCCAACCAGCGAGCTTCCTTTCCAGCTTCTCAATAACCAGTAGCCAATCTGCCAGCTTCGCCCTGCCAACCGAGAGAGGAACGCCCAGGTACATCAGGGGCAGGTGAGCGCAAGTTCTCATCACATCGCTGCACATACACACCTCCTCATCGGAAATGCCGAAAGTAACCACCTTTGACTTGCCCGTGTTCAGGACAAGCCCCGACATCTCCCCAAAGAGCTCCAGAGTGAGCGCCATGCCTCTCGCTTCCACGCTGCCACCTTCCACGAAGAAAATGGTGTCATCCGTATACTGCAAAAGGGGAATCCGCAGACCATCTTTCTCGTACCCCCGAGTCAAGCTAGCGTCCTGCACCCGGGAAACCATACGTGCCAAAACATCCGATGCAATGATGAAGAGTAGAGGAGCAAGCAGGCGGCCCTATCTGATGCCCCGCTGCGGCTGAAAAAAACCTCCCTCATGGTGCCCATTAACGAGCATAAACATCGATGCTAGTAACACATCACTTCATCCATGAAATCCAGAGCTCAGGGAACCCCCTTCTATGCAAAGCCGCCCAGAGAAATGTTGTCAACGACACCGTAAGCCTTCGCAAAGTCAGCCTTCCAAAGAAGAGCCTCCCTACCCGTTCTCCTCCAGTCCGCAATGATCTCAGTGGCCAAAACCAAGCCCTCCGCAATCTGTCTCCCAAGAACGAAGGCTGACTGAAACGGGGAAACAATGTGCTCAAGAACTCTACTGAGACAGACCACGAAAACCTTCGCCACTATCAAGTACAGAGCGTTGGAAAGAGCGATCAACCTATAATCTTCAATCCTGTTCGCTCCCTCCCGCTTAGGTAGGAGGACAATGAGGGCCTTATTGATGCGATCGAACCCCGCATTGCAGCAGCAACACTCCTTCACAACATCCAACACCTCCACAGCAAGGAGATCCCAAAAATCCTTGTAGAAAGAGATTGGGAAACCATCATGGCCAGGAGCCTCGTCGCCATATCAAATTAATGGCACAAATTTAAGAGGGAAGGAGATGTGGGTAATGAACTAGTCCATAGGGTCTTTTAAATAGACGAAACCCACATTCCTAATCCTAATAGGATAAGGTAGCAATCTCAATTGCTTTCTTTTTTTTTTTTTGAAACCGAAGCACTTCGGGGTAAACACGCCGTGGTGTTCGCCCCAAATAATATTATTAAAAAACGATGAAGAGGAGAAGGCGGTAGTAAAGAAATACAGACACTAAGGATCGAGTGGATCCCGCCTGAGGCCCCAGCCCAAAAGAGTAAGAACACACGTCAAAAGCATTACAGGAGCAGCCAGTCATTCATAAGCAGATCAACGTGTGCTAAAACATTCTCCTTGTAAAACCTTTGACCCCTGAAAATCTTTGCGTTCCTAGCGAGCCACAGCGCCCAAATGCAAGCGAAGGGGCGGAGCAACTCCCTCCTTGGCCGATCAGCATTTGAGCGCATAGAGTCCCAAAACGAGGCAGCCGAAGATGCGTTGACCCAAGTAACATTGAGGTCCTCCCAGATTGTGCCAGAGCTCGGACATAGGAAAAAAAGGTGCTGCAAAGTCTCCACATTGTCGCCACACAGCACACAGTCCAGGGAGTCAGTCCCCGAGAGAAACTTTGCACATCTATCTCGGGTCAAGACCCTCCCACGTCTCAAGAGCCATAGGAAGAAAATCACCCTCTCTGGTAGCTTTATGCGCCACAGCCAACCAAGATCCTTGCAGAGGAGGTTCCGGTCAGAGGCCTGCTGTTGCGAGATGACCTTGAACGCCCGCCTCGAAGAGAAGATGCCGTCGCGCCAAACCCAATGGTCCCTGGTAGTCGAGGGCTTTGGCGCAGCCCTAAGCGAGAGAGGCCGTCGCGCCAATCAATTGCTTTCTTTCAACACTTCTTTTTAGATATTCCAGCACTAGGGGTTGGAGTGTAATTTTCGCACCCCTTCATTCCACATAAACTTCACCTTTCTATAAAGAACTTTGGATGGTGGGACCTTTTAATAAAATACCCATGTCAATCCAACATCCCAAAAATTACGGGATTCAACTTTCGATTGTGTGCCACTTCCCTTTGGTAAGAATACCCTTGTTAGGGTTTGCTTTCTCCCAAAGCAATGGCGGCGTGTGATCGCACAAGACTAGCGACGCTCAATCAAGCATGTGTGGTGAAGCGTGGTCCCCCAACGATGGCGGTGATGGCTCATAGGGGGCAGGTGACGCAGACGATGGAGGGAAGACAACGAGGTTGGGATGAGCTGGAATGGTGGTGGTAGAGGAGTGTGATGGAGGGTGCGGTAGTGTCGGGTAGAGAGGGGAAGGGGGAGGGTGGTGATGTTGGCGGTGGGGAAGGGCGTAGGGAAAAGAGATGGCAACGACATAGGGGTGAGATGGAGGGGGTGGGGTGGTGATACTAAGGCCGCGGGAGGAGGTCCGAAGTTGGCGGTGGAGGTACGAGAGGGGGTAAGGGCGATGCTTGGGTGGCTGAGGAGGTTGGTAGCAAGGCTGGGGGGTTCGCCGGAGGTGCGGGGGTGGTGGGAGGGGTTGGAGGAGTTGACGGGGGTGCTTCGGGAGCACATGGGTCTTGTTGTAGAGGTGGGGAAGGAGGCGTGGGTGTTGGGTTCAGGTGGTGATGGTGGGGTCGTAGATGGAGCGATCGATGTCGTGGGAGCGAGATTCGGTGAGGTTGAAACTTCCAGAACTGCCTGGACAACTGCTGTAGGGACGGTTTTGTGGATAGGAGGGGGCTGCCGTGGGGTTGGGGGCAAGGTTAAGGTTCAGGGAAGCAGTATGCGTATGCTTTCAGATTGGTCATTGAATAGCGATTAAGCGATATGCGGGGGCATATGCAGGGTATATGCGATTCTACGCGATTTCCTAATTTTTATTTAAAAATAAATAAATGTATATAAAATTGACTACAATTGAACTAAATTTATGCATAATTGTGATCCAACAGAAGATCTAAGAAAAATGACTTTATATAGAGCTCAAAACAATCTCTAGCAATCAAATATCAGTACTTCAATTGAAAAGTTAGCACACATAATAATTGACAACAATCATCAAAATATGCAAGTATCCGAAAGAAAATCGAAATTTAACACTAATAACATTAGTAATGTACTAATTAAAATAGTATTAGATTACATAAATGTTCAAGCGACAATATTAACTGGTAAACTCCAATATGTGGAGGCGAGACTTGTAACTATGTATGTCTAATAAAATTCATGATACGATGATACGATGTCCTTAATAATAAATTAAGTTGACCGACTTTTGTTGCAACTTGTATACCAATATATGTGAATATATGTTTGTATAAATGCCTCTTATGTTGTTTTTTACTGATTCTCCATCAAAAGTACCAAACTCTACATATACCAATATATTGCATTCAAAATAACTATTAGTTGACTAAATTAGTTTGCTAAATTATTGGTATATTATTCTTTTTCTTCCTCGCACATTTCCTCATACAATAAAAAACGTGGCACAAATAAAAAAAACGTGACACAAATCATATTATAACACACATTTGACACATTTCATAACAATAATATGAAATAGGTGGTTTAAAAAAACATAAAAAAACACATAAAAATCACAATAAAAATTTACATACAAAAAATCACATTTAACCCAAAGCGGGCATACAAAGGGCATATGCAGCCGTACGACCCGCATAAGCGGCTCGCGTAAGCACCATGGGCGCATAATGGAGGGCTTCATGAAATCGGTGCGCTGAAGGTGCCACACACGTATATACGGTCACATAGACCGATTTCGTGAATACTGGCCGGGGGTTCACTAACGGTGGGGGGGTGGGCGAAGGGGACCTGCGAGAGGGCTGCATGTGTCGGTGGAGTCGATTCCACCAGTACAGGTCGGTTAGAATCTTGCTGGACAGTAAGCAGAACGTTGTCGACGTCCTCTTCTTCTTGTTTTTCTTCCTCAGAAATCAGGACAATGGCTTCGATAGCGGGAGATTTCGATCCGGCGTCGCTTAGGGTCTCAAAATTAGCAACCAAATCCCGTAGATTTGATTGAAATTCGAGCAATATGAACATTACCTCCTTGTTGTAGGTTTCGTTGTCTTGCTGTTTACAGTCCCGCGAACGATAGTCTTTCATTGCGTGCTTGCGTGAACATCTGTTCGGATTGTCAGATCGTGAGGACGATCTGGATGCTATGCTCTGATACCAATTGATGCAAATCGGAATATGCAACGGTGGAAAAAATAAATTTGATGGTAAAAATTTGTTTGGTGGAAGAAATCGGAGGGAAAGAGAAGAGAAAGCACGCCAGTTGAGTGAGATTCGGGAATAAACCACATATATCGCGTGGAGAGAGAAGATAAATAGAGAGAGATGAGATAATTCTCAAAATAATTAACTCTAGACTTGATTTAAACAGAGGACCGGTAACCCCTTTATATAAGAGGGGCGAGATTACAAAAATAAAAACAAAAATCAAATTCAAATCTAACTTATCTTAATTGACTCTAACCGACTAACTACATAATATAACCGACTGATGAATTAAATCAAGATCACATGCGATTTCTTTATTTAAAAAAATTGCATCAGACTAAACATAATTACCTAACTCCAATATAATTTAATGAAAAATAAAGCTCTATTTTTTTTATTTTACGTTGCATCACTTACTGAGAAGATATAGCTGTTTGAGATTTTTAGATTTTTTTCTCAAGGCTTGATCCTGGGCAGGAAGACACTTTTAGGCTTATATAGTTCAATTTTCACTGGGGTTGTACAAAATTTGAAGCCGAAATTTTCATATTGAAATAAAATTACACATATAAAAATCAGTCACGCCAGGTGGACTGATTCTTCCGGCTGTTTCACCTTTTCCAATTATTCCATTTCCTTATAAAGTATACAATTTTTTTTTTCAATTTTTATATATGATCCAATTGAATGTTGCGGGATTCAACATGTTAGGGATATATTTGTATATTTTATTGTACCATGTCCGTTTTATACTAATTTTGACATTTGTATCCTAATCTGTTTTAGGACGAATATATATGGATAGGATATCAATCAGCATATCCATTTTAATATATAATTTAGTTGTAGATTTGTTTACAAATGTATATTGCAACATTGTATAACTTCTCTATTTGATATAATTAGTATGAAAGACATTATTTAATGTATCTATAAAAAAGTAGGACATCAAATACACATATATTTGAGCTTGCATGTAGTATGCTTGTTTATTCACCATCTATATCCGTATTTGTAACAATGTAAGCACATGTATCCATATATAGATTCAAAAATAGATAAGTAGGATACGATGTTCATTTGTTATTATCCCTATCGTCTTGGCATAATCTCAGGTATGATGATGTGATTCTGTTGTTTTTGCTTTTTATTATATTCCCAAGTTGGGCTTGTTGGCGGTTTTTCTGATTGGTATAATACACTCATAACTACTTTGTAACCATTTGTACTAAGTTGCCATTAATTAACAATATTTTTTCTTGTTTTGTAATAGGAAGAGCTGGTGTTCCCATGGAAGTCATGGGTCTGATGCTTGGTGAGTTTGTGGATGATTATACAGTCCGGGTTGTGGATGTGTTTGCGATGCCTCAGAGTGGCACAGGTGTTAGTGTTGAGGCTGTTGACCATGTCTTCCAGACAAACATGCTTGACATGCTCAAGCAGACGGGAAGGTTTACCTCTTAATTATTCACATTTTTAGGATAAGATAATTCATTTTGTTTCCTGGCTTGCTGTTTTACCGCAGAAAATTATTAACTTGGAGTCATATTACTACAATAGACTATTGCCTATGAATTAATAGTAGAAGGGTATTGATTGTGACCATCATGTCATCATCAATTTAGTACAGACTGAGTCTGTTTTTTTCCACCTGGGAGAGGCATTATCCTCAAGATACTAGAGGTGCAAGCCTCTCTTTTTTTGGCAAAAAATGGTAAAATTTTAGAAATTGGCACAAAGGAATTATATTAAAATGATGTAAATGAGAGTACATTATGGAAATGACATTTCCTGCAATATTAAATATTACATCATGATTTCAAAGACAACTCTCAATTTCGAAGTAAATTATCTATGGAGACCGTTGTAGTAAATATCCAAAAGATTAGTGCTTTGGATCCTCCAACGGATCATCTTAAACTTGCACCATCTTCTCCATCATCATCATTATCATCAGCACACCCTTCACTTTTCTAGAATTTATCTTCGATGGCGTCAACACCACTTCTCATGCTTAAAATAAAGGCAAAGCCTTCTCCCACTATGATGCAAAATAGAAAAATTCGGCGACGGCGGAAAATTATCTTGATCGGTGGAATTTATTTGGTAGAAGAAGAAATTGGAGGATTGAGAAGAGAAGCTCGTCGGAAAACGAGGGGTTTGGAGGGAAAACGTGAAGACCACGTGGGAGGGAGAATGGAGACGAGAGAGAGGATAAGAGAAATAATCTCAATTTTTATATCAACTGAACTGACTCCATAACTAATCTATCATTCCTTTATATAGGAGGGATGAGATTACAAAAATAGAAATTCAAACTAATTATCCTAAATTGACTCTAACCGACTAACTGACTAATTTGAAATTCAAATTGAAACTAACTACTTTAGAGATCACACACGATCTCTTATTTAAAATAAAATTACGATGACTCAAAATAAACGTAAATAAAATTAACGGATAAAAAGTAGATAAAAATGCGGCCCTATTTCTCCAGTTCACGCTGCATCAACTCTCCTCCGCTTGAAAAATTCGGCTCCCGACGAATTGCTGGATCTGCAGGCTTGGAGGTTGATAAATTCGAATCCGCGTTCTCGGTCATCCCATGGAAGAACTGGTGTGGAGCAAATGGTGGGATCCATACGTGCTTGGCGCGAGTGTTGGCGACGTTGACCTCGCGACGGAAGAGCAGGTGTGGCGCAAATGCTGGCGTACATCTGGATTTCATCCCGTTGACATGGTGCTCGAAGAACTGGTGGGGCATCTTCATGACGAACAACTTGGCCTTTGGAGAACCCATAGCGAAGCAATAGCACAAAGAGAGTAGAGGAGGAGACGTGTCCAAGGAATTCAGCCATGGGGTCTTTAAATAGGAGGGAACCCATGATCCTAGTCCTGTTGGATAAGGGGGTTCTGCAGATTTCCTCTTTTCAGCACTTCTTTTAAAATATTTCTGCTTCAGAGGGTTGGCATGCAAATTTCGCACCCCTTCACTTAAATAAAATCCATAGCATATTTTATCCTCCAAATAACCCTTTTGATGAAAGCTTTTGGGAAAGGGGGTCTTTCTGCAAATATTCCAAATTAGCTTCTTATCCCAAGTTTCATGGGATTGGAACCCCGTAGATGTCGGGCCTCCTGTTAGGGTTCGACCTTTCATTCTCTGGCAGTGGTGGCGGCGGACGCTAGGTGGCCGCAAAGCCCGATGGTGCCTGTAGGAAGGTCGGCACGATCGAGGGCGGAGCGTGGGATATACGCTGGGACGACACAGGGCGATAGGGGGGGAGGAGGTGATAGAGGGTTCTGGTGGCGGGCGGGGTGTCGGGAGGAAGGGGAAAACATGGGTGCAGGCACGCGCGGATTGGAGAATGGAAACGGGCGACGGGAGGAGAAGGGAAAGGGGTGGCGAGGGAGGATGGGTACTGGGAATGGGGAAGATGGGGCGGCAGCACAAGTTAGGGTTTGGTGATGGCTCGCGAGGCGCGAGGGGGAGGTTTGGAGGGGGTTTTGCTGGGAGTGAAGAGGTCGCGGTGGGAGGGGGATCTGGGTTTGCGGGAGGGGACACGGGGGTTGGGGGAAATATCGCAGGGGGTCCTGGGATGGTGGGCGAGGTTGACGGGGCTGGGGTCGCAGGTGCAGGGGGTGCGTTGGTGGCGAGGAGGGAAAACGGCGGCGGCGGTGGGGCAGGGGGGCTCGCCGGGAAGAGCACAGAGGCTGACGATGGTACCACAAAGGTGACGGGGTTGGCAGTGGCTTGCAGCGTTGGTGGGGCTGTGACTGGATTCGCGGGTGTCGTAGCAAGGTGTACGGGTACATCGGGTGGGGCGTAGATCGATTCCGGAGGGTTTTGTGAATCTGAATATGCTTGGGCAGCAAGTAGGTCATAATTTTTACTTCCTGAAATGGCCCGGACAACGAGTAAATCATCATCGGCGGCGAGTTCTTCTTCGTCAACAATCTGGACAGCGGCTTCGGTAGCGGAAGATTGTGATTCGGCCGCGCATAGGGTCTTGAAGTCAGCCATCCAATCTCGAAGCTTTGACCGGAAATCAAGCAGCATGCCCAACAACTCCTTGTCGTAAGCTTCGTTGGATCGTCGTTTTCGTTCCGATGAACGATGGCCCTTCGTTGCATGATGATTGCGTGAACTTTTGTATGGATCGACAGATCGTGAGGACGATCTGTAAGCCATGCTCTGATGCCAATTGATGCAGAATAGAAAAATTCGACGACGGCGGAAAATTATTTTGATCGGTGGAATTTATTTGGTAGAAGAAGAAATTGGAGGATTGAGAAGAGAAGCTCGTCGGAAAACGAGGGGTTTGGAGGAGGGAAAACGTGAAGACCACGTGAGAGGGAGAATGGAGACGAGAGAGAGGATAAGAGAAATAATCTCAATTTTTATGTCAACTGAACTGACTCCATAACTAATCTATCATCCCTTTATATAGGAGGGATGAGATTACAAAAATAGAAATTCAAACTAATTATCCTAAATTGACTCTAACCGACTAACTGACTAATTTGAAATTCAAATTGAAACTAACTACTTTAGAGATCACACACGATCTCTTATTTAAAATAAAATTACGATGACTCAAAATAAACGTAAATAAAATTAACGGATAAAAGTAGATAAAAATGCGGCCCTATTTCTCCAGTTCACGCTGCATCACACTATAAGTAGTGTCGGCAACATGTATTCTTGCTCAAATCCATGTTGAAAGTTTTAACTATTTTTACGCGGGTTGTCGACTACCTAACACAGCTCTCACAAGGGGCGATTTGAACACTGATCTTTTGGGTGGTAGGCACACTGCACTACCAACGAACTATTTAAGTGGGTGCAAATTTGTAATTGTTCTCATGCTTAACATGTATATATTTATGATTTATAAAATTGACAAAATCAATCTCTTCATTATTTTCCCTATGTTGCATCTTTTTTTCTTGGGAGATTTACACCTATAACCCTTAGTAATTTTGTAATTATGTACGCAACCCTACGTAATAATGAATTACATTAGAAACCCCAAATAGTCACTCCGTTTCACATCCATAACCCTCTGTTAGTTGAGTCCATTAACTCAACACACCATTGAGTTAATCTATTATATATTCCGTCCCACGTCTATTATTAAATCCAAATAAAATAAAATTAAAAAATCCTAACTCCTCCCCCCCTCCCTTCATCCTCGGATACCCTCAACTCTCCAGCCCATCGCCCGATGCCCCTCTCCTCCAGCGTCACCGCTCGGAGGCCCCTCCCCTCCAACCCTCTATGCCCGAAGCTCCCTCCCCTCCGTCCATTCCTCCATTCGAATCCCCATTTACTCTAACCCCTCCACCCGAGCTCGCTCTCCAACCCCCTCTGCGTGAAGCTCCCTCCCCTCCGCCCCATTCCTCCACTCGAATCCCCCTCTCCTCCAACGCCCTCCGCCTGAGCCCCCTCCCCACGAACCCCCTCTGCTTGAAGCCCGCTTCCCTCCATCCATTCCTGCGCAAAGTAGCATAGCAGCAATCTTCGAAGGAGAAAACAAGTGTCGAGCATCTTCTTTGCAGGGGGTTAAACACTGCAACATTTGGAGCAAGTCCCTGCACTCATTTGCAGCAGAGCCTCTGATCAAAACTCATGAACTCGAGCTCCGCAACACATTAGAAGATCCGTGCTAGAGATTTTCAGACCAACACCTTCCAACCGTTTTTTTCGTTTATCCATCCTCTTCACTACTTCGGATCTCACCAGCATCAAAACCTCGACAGCATAATAAGCTGCAACACAAGTATGTGCTGAGCCCTCGACATCCGTGGTTGCTCAGACCTCCAGTTCCGTACTCTCCGCCTCTCGCGGAAGAATAAAAGGAGTAATCGATGGCACCTTTTGCAAATGTAATTTAGTTCAAGGGGTAAAATGGTCAAAGTTCGACGGATTCGGTCAAAGATAACGGAGAGAATGGACGGAAGTTAACACTGGGTCATGATGCATAAGAGTTAACCATTACTCAGGGCTCCTCATGCAATTCACGATTATATGGGTTATGTATATAATTACAAAAATACTCAGCGTTATGGTAAATATCCGTTTTTTTCTTTTATGATTGTTGTCCATTCTATTCCTTAAGAGTCTCAACATTGTGGATTTCATCATCAAGAAGTATGGTTGCATCAAGCTCATGGACAATTTCAACCTCATATTTAGAAAGTTGGAGTGCAAAAATCCTTCCATCATCCAAGTTTGGTTTGTTATTTATTATTTTATTTTAAATCTCTTTTCCTTTTTTTGATTTTATTTAGATGCTTCTTATAATTTACCCGATTCCCCTCTTTCATGAATGTAGATTTAAGGTTCTATTTTATCGAATAAGAACTGTGTATTCTATCTAGGTTGGTACCTACTTGGTTATCCATTTCTTTCTCCATCAAAATCACTCCATTAGTTCTTTGCTAATCAAAACTAAAACAACATCTCTATGTCATCCCCATAGCGATACCCGCATTGACAACCATCTTGTGAACTCATTTGTGAGGGGCCTGAACATCACCTCAATGACTGCATGATAACCAACTTGTAGCATAACCACTGCCTCGTCGACCACACAACTATCTGCACATGGCTCCATCATTGCAGTGACCTCGTTGTCGCTATTTAATGTGCCATTATGCCCCTTATGCGGATGTTGTCGACTATCCTATTGTTTTAGTGAGGGTGATGCAGGCCCCATACATCGTCATGTGGCCCAGTGGTGATTAATTCGTCCTTTTGATGTATATTCTACGACCTTTATGGTTATATACTCTTCTAAGCCCTTTGCGGTTCATGCTAATGCCTAAGCATCCTACTGAGTTGATTTTGGCATTTCCCATCTAACCTAGTGTTCTTCTGCAACTCTTTTTAGTGTGAATTGTTTCCTATTGCCATGCTAATGTGCTACTGATTGACGTGATTCACACCTAATTACTAGCTCGTCATTGCAAGATTAATTCTATCGAAACGAAGCCATGAGCCCACCTCTCCTCACGTGATGCATGGCACCACCATCAAATTGAATGACCCACTTAACTACACTTTATGGCCTTAAGCATTCCATATTTTCATTGAAGGCCAAAAAAGAAGCTTTACATCTTGTCGAAGTGTTTTGAAGTCTAGTGATGATGACTTTGAGAAATGGGAGCATGATAATTATCTTGTGATGACTTGGTTGACGAACAACATTGATGAGAAGATTGAAACTAACTTACTATCCAAGCAAGGAACTAATGGCATATAATCTAAAGAGGAAATACACTCAGAAGATTAATGAGGTTAGATAGGCAAATATATATCACGGAATATGGTCTACTATCTAGAATGCCATGTTCTTGGGACAACACAATAGAGTCCTTAGTTCGAAGAATTGACTATCTTCGAACCTTCATGCATTGACAATCAAACAACACAAAGGGTCAAGTGGGTCAACTGTAGACATGCATATCTTTGGATGGTTTTAACTCTTGATACTATGTTGCTGGTGATTGGATTTGCATTTTTAGTTTTGTTTCAGATTTGGAGACCATCTATATTTGCCTCTTAGATGGTAGATGTGATTCCTACTTAGACTAACGTTGTGATTGGATTTCAATTTTTGGGTGTCACTCATATGGGGTGAGCACCAACAAGTGTGCCCCCCTTTCTTGGCTTCAAAAAAAAATTTTTTGGGTGTCACTCATATGTCAGATGACAAGGTCGTGATGATGGTTGTGGTCCTCGCTATCCTATTCTGCTGTGCGTGTATTGCAAGTGCACAAAACACTATTCGGACAGTAAGTCTGACTAGGTTAATGAAGCTTCTTCATATGACTATTAATACTCTGATACTTAGACTACCTACCATAGAAGGCTGTAGAGGTTATATTATGTTATGATGTACTGTTATGTATTTCCTATTTATATAACGTACGTCTATGTAATTTACCCAAGGGTTTTCTCTCTATATAAGAGACCCGAGGGCTCTATGGAATAACACATTAGAGTATCGATTACTCTAACATGGTATCAGAGCCAAAACCCTAACCCTAGGGTTTTCTCCACCCCCCCTCTCCCCTCCACCCCCTCCCGCCGCCGCCAGCCCAACCGGCCCCTCCAGCCGCTCCAGCCGGGCACTTCAGCCCTCCAACGGGGCCCCTCGCCACCCCAGCCAGGCCCCCGCCCCCCCCCCCCCCCCCCCCCCCCCCCCCCCGCCGTCCCCGGCCCCGCCAGCCGTCTCCAGCCCCGCCGCCGGGACCCCCCAACCGCCGCCTCTCTCTTCCGTAGAGGCTTCCACAGCCTCTACTCGTCACCAGGACGCCTCTCCTTCGGTCGGTCTCGGATAGATGATGGGTTCAAGTGCGTAAGGTCTACATATGCACTTGAATCCTCAAAGGTCTTGGTAGACAACACTTTCTTGGTCTATCATCCCTAGTTGTTCTTCTCCGGCAGTATGTCCGAACAAAAGGTCGATATGCCCGCCATAGGTGCCTTTAAAGGTTCGGCACCAATCGTCAAAATGGACGGGACGAACTACGAACTGTGGGCTATGCAGTTCCTCAGTCTTATTAATTCATGTGGTAAGAAGCATATTCTTACCGAAGATGAACCGCCGGAGAAGACGGGAATATATGCCTAATGGGAGGCTGATGACGCGTATGCCAAAGTCTGGCTGTCAGGAACGCTTACGACGGAGATATCAAATGATGTTCTCCATCAGCCCACCGCCAAGGCGATGTGGGATATCCTGGCCACGACGTACTCTCAGGTACGGAACGAGACAAAGATGCTGCAGTTGCAGCATGATATCTTTACCACGAAGCAAAATGGGAGGCCTCTTCATTCCCTGTACACATCTCTTCGTGGAATGTTCGAGAAACTCTATAGCACCATCCCACTCACAGCCACGCCGGAACAGCAGAAGACGTTCCGCAACGCCACTATGGTTGGCGTATTACTTGCTGCCCTTGACCCTGAGTACGAGGCAACACGCTCTCAGATCCTTGCCGATGCCACCATTCCACCGATGGAAGAAGTATACAGGAGGCTCAGTCGTGTACCTGTTCCATCGAATACAGCGACTCCACCTCCCTCGGCAATGGCAGTTTCCAGAGGACGAGGTAGTTCGTCCTCATTTCGTGGAAGAGGAAGTGGTGGACGTGGCCGCAGAGGTCGCGTACGGTTTACGTGCTCATTCTGTCGTCGTACTGGTCATTCGGAGGATACATGCTATTCCAAGCATGGCTTCCCTCCTTCTGCACGTGTCGCTGATCATGTCCAGAGTCCACCAGCATCTACTCCAGATCACAGGTTCGAGGAGCTAGTGGCACGGCTTCGTGATATCATGCCACAGTCATCGTCAGAGGGTGCTGATGCTTCTGATGTTGCGGCTTCGGCGTCTGCTAGTACATCTGCTTCAGCCAGTGCCTCAGGTAGTCCTTCAGTCTCATATCATAACCATGATCTCACAGGATGGATTGTTGATTCTGGAGCCACCCATCATCTCTGTCGTGAGAGAGATATTCTGCAGTCCTATAGAGCTGTTCAGCCTGGTCGCTCTGTACTCATTGCTGATGGCACTCATTCCCCTATCATCGGTCAGGGGGAGACGGCGTTGCTGCCCTCTATGCACTTACAGAATGTTCTACATGCATCAGAATTCTCTATGAATCTCTTATCCATTAGTCAGATTACACGAGATTTGCACTGTCGAGCTATTTTTGACCCATCGTCTGTCATTTTTCAGGACATACTAACGGGCAGGGTGATTGGCTGTGATTCTGAGCACAACGGGCTCTATCGTCTCGTACGGAACTCTTATGCTGGCGTCTCACTGCATTCCCAGGGCTCCGTCTCTCCATATACCTGGCATCTTCGGTTTGGTCACCTGCCGCTACAGAAAATGCGTCACCTCCTGCCTCAGATCTCTCCGAGTTCGTCATTTCGTTGTGAAGCATGTCAGTTAGGGAAGCACCATCGGTCCAGCTTCCCCAGTCGTCAGAGTCGGAGCAGTCGCTCCCCTTTTGAGTTATTTCATATAGATATTTGGGGTCCCAGTCGTGTCCCAGATCATCAGGGGCACAAGTTCTATTTAGTTGTGGTTGATGATTTTTCTAGAGTGTCCTGGACTTTTCTTCTTAAAAATAAATCAGAAGCAAGAAGTGTTATTCAAAATCTTGTCAATGAAGTTCAAAATGTTTTTTCATCTATCGTTAAGTATGTGCGTACTGACAATGCTTTGGAATTCCGCACTCGTTCCCTTGCTCACTTTCTTTCTTCTAAAGGCATAATCCACCAAACCACATGTGCATACACATCTCAACAAAATGGTGTTGCCGAATGGAAGCATCGACACTTTCTTGACATTGCTCGCACATTACTTATTCAGAGCTGTGCCCCATTAGCCTTTTGGGGAGATGCTATACTTACAGCATGCTATCTGGTTAACCGCATGCCTGCTACTATTCTTGGGGAAAAGTCTCCTATCTCTGTTCTTTTTCCTGACAGAGACTTGTTTACACTTACACCTCGGGTCTTTGGCACTGTTGCATTTGTCCACAGGTTATCTCCAGGGCTTGATAAGCTCTCTCCTAGGGCTATCAAGTGTGTTTTTGTGGGCTACTCCAGGACACAGAAAGGATATCGTTGCTATGACCCTGTTCATAACAAGTACTATGTGAGTGCTGATGTTACCTTTTTCGAACCAATCATGTACTTCTCCCCTGCAGGTGACAGATTGGTCTCCTCTACACCCACGGATTCTAATGTCTATGTCCCTCCACCTCCAAGCCTGGGTCATTCCATTACAACATCACCACCACCACCACCACCACCTCCAATTGTACCATTTCCTAAGTTCTATACAAGGCGGACAGGCCCTGCTCAATCCACATGTCAACCATCCAGCACGCCTCAGGTATGTTCTGATGTTATCACTAATGATGGGTTAGATAATGCACCGATGCAGGAGCCTTTACTACAGGAGGAGGAGCCGCCAGTCACCACAGTGATAGATGATCTTGATCGGCCTATTGCTCAAAGAAAGCAGAGAAGAAAATATGCATCATATCCTCTTGCCTCCCAGGTCTCATTTCATCGTCTCAATGGGGATTTCCAGAAATTTGCAGCTGCTGTCTCATCCGTTGACATTCCACGAACCTATCAAGAAGCCATGAAGATTGATTGCTGGCAGCTAGCTATGGAGGAGGAGATGCGTGCCTTACAGTCTCGAGGGACTTGGTCTCTAGTTCCCATTCCTCCGGGTGCATCCGTGGTGAGCTGCAAGTGGGTGTTTACGGTAAAATATCACGCAGATGGACGTCTTGACAGATACAAGGCCAGACTTGTTGCACGTGGATTTACCCAAACTTATGGGGTAGATTATTTGGATACTTTTTCACCGGTGGCTCGACACTCTACTCTTCGTATCCTACTATCTGTTGCTGTGGTACGTAACTGGACCATTTTTCAGCTTGATGTCAAGAATGCTTTCTTGTATGGTGACCTACAGGAGGAAGTCTACATGTAGCAGCCACCGGGGTTTGCTGCTGAGGGGGAGACTCAGATGGTGTGCAGACTTCATAAGGCTATTTACGGCCTCAAGCAGAGTCCCCGAGCCTGGTTCCAGAAGCTTTCCCAGCTAATTGAACGAAAGGGGCTCAGAAGATCAAATGCGGACCATTCACTGTTCATCCAGAAGACCCCTAGAGGTACAGTTGTTGTCATGATATATGTTGATGACATCTTGGTTACAGGAGATGATGCTCAGGGAATTGAGATAACCAAATCCCTGTTGGGAAGCCAGTTTATTACGAAGGATCTGGGCACGATACGATATTTTCTGGGGATAGAGTTTGCAAGAAATGCACAAGGGATGGTAATGACTCAAAGAAAATATGTCACAGACTTGCTAGGTGAAACAGGAATGACTGGACGCAGACCGTCAAGCACACCTATGGACCCAAGCATGAAGCTGTACGATGATGATACCGAAGAGGTGGACAAAAGAAGATACATAGAGATGGTAGGTAAGCTCTTATACATTACTATAACTCGACCGGATATTGCGTTTGCAGTAAACCGGGTGAGTCAATTTATGGAGCAGCCTAGGCAAGTTCATATGGATGCCTTGTATATGATATTGAGATATCTGAAGTCCTCCCCAGGCACAGGGTTGCTATTCAGGAAAGATACAGATCTGTCTATTTCAGCTTGTGCAGATGCAGACTATGCAGGATGTCCAAGAGATCGTAAATCTACTTCTGGATTTGCTATCTTCATAGGAAGCTCTTTGGTTTCTTGGAAAAGCAAGAAACAGACCGTTGTGGCGAGATCCAGTGCTGAATCCGAGTACAGAGCCATGGCACAAGTAAGCGCAGAGATGATGTGGGTTAGAGCAGTCTTAGAAGATTTGAATGTAGATGTCTCCTTGCCTATGAATCTCCAATGTGACAATCAGGCAGCATTGTTTATTGCCAATAATCCGGCCTTCCATGAGAGGATAAAGCACATCGAGGTGGATTGTCATTATACTAGAGACATGATTCAGAAGGGCTTCATATCTACTTCTCATGTCAGTTCAGAGGACCAGACTGCTGATATATTCACCAAGCCATTGCTCAGAGGACCTTTCCAGAGATGTTCTTCCAAGCTGAGTATGATAGATATCTATGCTCCATCTTGAGGGGGAGTTGTAGAGGTTATATTATGTTATGATGTACTGTTCTGTATTTCCTATTTATATAACGTACGTCTATGTAATTTACCCAAGGGTTTTCTCTCTATATAAGAGACCCGAGGGCTCTATGGAATAACACATTAGAGTATCGATTACTCTAACAAAGGCCATATCGATATCGATATCGTATTGATCCACTCGGGAAAATGATATATCGAGGGTATATCACTGATATATCGACGATATCGGTGGAAATGTCATAAATGGCTCAAAATGGCATTTTTACTATTTTTTCCAGATTAAGATCATTCAAGATATTAAAACAACAAATAACCTACAAATAATCACACATATCGGTCATTTATACCCCATATATCGCACATATCGGTCATTTTGAATATACCGATGTTAATGTTGATTCCTGACTTATAGATATCAGAAATGGAGGTCATCCAAGTTCTTAGAACACTAAATAACTAACAAATATATTCTTAGATCACACATATCGATCATCCATGACCTTTATATCGTACATATCGAACATATCACTGGTACTTTTAATTATTGACCTATAGATATTGGAATTCGGAAATGGAGTTCGTCCAAGTTCTTAGAACACTAAATAACTTACAAGTATACTCTTAGATCACACATATCGATCATATATGACCCTTATATTGTATATATCGATCATATCGAAAATATTGTTGTTACTGTTGATTGCTAACTTGTGGATATTGGAAATGTAGTCCATCCAAGTTCTTACAACTCTAAGTAACTTACAAATATACACTTATATCACACATATCGATCATCTATGACCCTTATATTGCACATATCTGTCGTATGAGCATATCATTATTAATGTTGATTGTTGACTTATAGACATTGGAAATGGAGTTCATCCAAGACTTATATTCCATCACATATTATGTATAAACAAAATATGTGAGCTATTTTTGGAATCAAACAAATAAAGAGCATAATAGCATTTTTTAAAAGGGACATAATTCATAATAATAATTTCGAAAGGGAAAGAAGATGAATTAAAGCGATTGAACACCCTAAGGTGAAGAACCATTGTATGCACCCCTTGTCGCACCATACCCTACCTGACAGGGGTCTCGCTGCCCGGTCAGCGGGCCTGTTGGTTTTAGGGGGCTCAGGTTGGCCTCCCCTTGTGGGGATGCGGGGGCAGCGCCCCAGACTCAAAATAAAATATATAAAACATGATGTATTTTAATACCAAGAGTAGCAAAATAAGTAGTGAGATCAAGCTTATAAGGGTATTATTCATCAATACATAGATATCGACGAAAATTTGACGATATCGATCGATATCCGGGTATTTTTGTACTGAATCCAGTCATTTTTGACCGATATGGCAATATATCATCGATATATCTGTCATATATTGCTGATATCTTGGTAAATAGATATGCACCTTGATATCGATATCCCTTACGTCTCAATACCGATATATCTACGCTATATCAGCGATATATCGCGATATGGCCTTCTATGCTACCTACTGATTTTGTGACTACTCATGCCATTCAACTCTCTCTAGAGGATTGGATCTGTAAGATGAACATTCTCCATACTCGTTGGTGAGGTCCTTGCTCTTGCTGAATGTTGATACAACAATTATTATTTCCAACATGCGTGAGCTACCTTTTTTGCGAGGCTTACAATTTTTATTCTACCGAAGTTAGATTTATTCATACTAATAATACCTTAAAGTTTATGCAACGTAGCTTACATTACCATACATGTCTATGCCCATACCCATTGATAAGACACCCCATTGTTAATCGGATCAATCACCCCATTGATAATGCTAATCAGACCGATTAGCGGCATAGTCAATTGTTTTTTGCACGTTTGATCCACATGAACAAACATGTATAGAGTGCATTTTCCTCCTATTCACATGAACTAGCAATGGTCGGCGATGATAGAGAGTCCTAGACTCCCAAGGACCTTTAGTAGGATTTTGGAAGGTTGGAACTAAGATCGAAGGCTCTTAAGGACATAAATGGCCTTCTTCAAGAAGTATACTTCAGATTTTCCCCCGAGCCTCAAAGCCAGATGGTTGCTATACATAAATGGCCTCTAGATCTTGTAGATTGCGATAGAGAAAAGCATTCTTCATGTCAAGCTAGTGAAGAGGTCAATTCAAGTTGTATAACCATTGAAACAAGAATTCTTATTGAAAGGCATGCGATCGTGGATAATGTTTCAAAAAATCCACACACCGTATGTTCACGTAAAGCCTTTTGCTATCGTCCTGACTTTGTAACGAGCAACTGATCCATCTAGGTTGTACTTCATTATGAAAATCCATCTAGATCTAATAAACTTGCCATCTCCAGGTTGATATACTAGATGTGATATACCTCAAGTGATTAGAGTGACTATTTCTTCCTCCATGGCAAGCTGCCATATGGAGTCACAGACTCACAGAGTGCGTTGATATGGCCGCAGGAAATCTCCGTTGCTGAGAGAGCCTTGGTAAGTCGTTTGTAAGAGGGTACAAGGTCGAAGAGGGATACTGTTATAGAGATAAGGTGTGTAGTGCATTGTCTTTTACCTTTCTTGAGAGCTATCAAACGTGTAAGTGGATACATCGTCTCCCGAGCCATCTCCTAAAATTGTATCACTGGAGGAAGAAATGCTGGAAATTTGTAAAATCTTCGTTGAAGGACTCGTCTCTCTACGAAGGGCATGTGTTGACTGCTGACTTAGAAGGGGATTGTCTTCGTTGATACAAATCGGAGTTGTCTTGGACATAATAGGAGGCAAAGAGTGGAGACTATGGCATCAAATTTCAACGAAATTCACGTGAATTTTTCTGAAATTTCCATTTCTCCAAGTTAGTGAAATCGAAATGCTACCTTATTTCTTTTTCTAGGATTTCGGCTTGTTGAGATTATTGTACATCTTTGGTGTTATTTCTTATCTTATTTTCTTTATGTACCTCTCTTGATATTTACCCAGGGTTTTTCTCCTATATAAGAGAGCCCTGGGTCTCATGAATAAACAAATTATTCATTCCCTCCAACATGGTATCGGAGCAACGATCCTAAATCGGGGTTCCTGTATCCCCCCCGCACCGCGCGTGCGCGTCGCGACGCATTTGGCACGCCAGGTAGGGGATCGATTGCCTGGAAAGGGGATCTGCGCAAATCGCGCATCGCCTCTGGAAAGGGGATCGAGAGAAGGCCTAAAAAGGCATCTGTGCAAATCGTGCATCGTGCCGTGCTCCAGACACTGTCTGCGCCGTGCTCTAGACACCCCTTGCGCCGTGCTCCTGCACGCACCAGCGCGCGTTTGCATCTGTGCACCAGCGCACACACCAACGCGCATCTACATCTGCGCACCAGCACACGCACCAGTGCACATCCGCTTCTGCGCACATCTGCGTGCATCCTGTGCGCATCTGCGTGCACATGCGTGCATTTGACGAGCATTTGTGTGCGTCTCTTGTGCATCTGCATGCATTTGTGTGCGCCGCTGCCCTTTGCGCCCATACGGCCTAGCCTACGACAACATGAGATGAGGATGGTTGCATGAGTCTACAGATACAACCAATCCTCTATATGTGATTGTGTAAACTCATTTATAATTGTCTACTCAGTTTTGTTCCGGATTTCGGCGTTCTTGCTACCATGTTAGAGAACAAGGGTGATGTTTTTTCATCCGATGCCTTCAAGGACCCGGCTCCCATCGTAAAGATGGATGTGACCAACTACGAGTTGTGATCCATGTAGTTTCATATCCTGATGCAATGCCATAACAAAGAGCACATTCTGACGGATCCAGAGATAGAGGACAAGACTGGGACTAATGCTTATTGGAAGCAAGATGATGCCTATGCTCGCATTTGCCTCTCCGAGATGCTCACAATGGAGATTGCCAATGATATTGTCAATCAACAACAAAGGCTATGTGGGATATCTTAGCAGTCACGTATGGGCATGCGAAAAATGAGAGCATAATTTTACAGTTACAGTTTGATATTTTCTCGACCAAGCAGAATGGTCGACCTCTTCATGCACACTTCTCGCGTCTTAGAGGCATGTTTGAGTGTCTGCATAGCTTCATGCCTATTACTACGAGAACTGAGCAACAACAATCATATCGGAATGCAACTATGACAGGAGTATTTTTGTCATCTCTGGACTCTGAGTACGATACTAAAGGCCAGAAGAGCAGGATCAGATCTCCAGGCCTATACTGACCTGTCAGACCACTCTTCAAGTCGTCGAGCGTCGGAACTCTTCTCCCTCTTTTTATGCAACACATACTCTACTTATTGGAGAAACGATACCTCCGATGGAGGAAGTTTACAAGAGGCTGAGTAGAAATACTACATCCTCTACTATTGTGGCTTAGACTCCTTTTGCTATGGCATCCTCTCGTGGCAGAGAGGGTACTTCGTAGTTCCGTGGCTGAGGGCCACGTGGTTGAGGAGGAAGTTGTTAGCGAGGTCCATGTTCATATTGCCATCGACCTGGTCATTCTGAGGAGACATGCTATCAGAAGCATGAGTATCCAGCTTCCGCCCGAGTTGCTGAGCAGACATAGCCTACCTCTACACCTGCTCCGGCTCATGACACCCGCTTTGATGATATTTATTCCAGGCTACGAGAGATGATGACTACTCCGACTACTTCGCCTGTAGGTTCTTTAGATGTCGTACATATTGCTAGAGCCTCTTCGAGCTTGTCAGGTATTGCTTATGCCCTTACTAGTAGCAACAATTCAGATTTGTCTGACTGGATCATGAACTCTGGAGCATCTCATCATATGTGTGGTGATCGAGCACAATTTACTTCTTACAGGTCTATCCCTCCAGGTAGATCAGTGGTGATTGTCAGTGGGGTTCATCTACCCATTGTTGGACAGGGAGAGATTGTTCTAGCTCCCTTGATGCGTCTGCAAAATGTCTTACATGCTCCAACATTTCAGATGATCTTTTGTCTATTAGCCAGATTACAAAATATTTACATTATCATGCCATATTTGATCCTTCTTCTCTCGTGTTTCAGGGCATACTCACGGACATGGTGATTGGATGTGGCCGTGATCGGGGAGGGGACTTCACAGACTTGTCCAACCTCCTTGTGCAGGGGCTGCTACTATCCCTTATGAACCTATCTCCCCGTTTTTGTGATATCTTCGCTTTGGACACCTTCCTCTGCAGAAGCTGCGTCATGTTCTCCCGCAGATCTCTACTCATACTAGCTTGGAGTGTGAGGCGTGTCAGCTTGGGAAGCACCATCGTTCCTCTTTTCTGAGTCGTCGGAGTCGTCACAGTGGTTAGTTGTTTGAGTTGGTTCACTTTGATATCTGGGGTCCTAGTCATGTTCCTGATCATCAGGGACATTGATTTTATATGGTTGCTGTAGATGATTATTCTAGATTATCTTGGGTATTTCTGATGAAGAATTAGTCTGAAGCTGATCCTGTTATCAATTCTTTCCTTATTGAGATTAAAAATATTTTTCTGCTAATGTGAAATTTATTCGCACCGACAATGCCTTGGAGTTTTCTACTTTACAGTTATCGGACTTCCTCATATCTATTGGTGTTGTTCATCAAACTTCGTGTACTTACACTTCATAGCAGCGGTATTGCTGAACGCAAACATCGTCATCTTTTAGATGTCACAAGAACTCTTTTCATTTAGAGTCGATCTCCTCATTCTTTCTGAGGTGATGCGGTTCTTACTGCATGCTACTTGGTGAACCGCATGCCGCCCACCATGCTTGAAGAAAAGTTTCTTTCTTGATTGCATTTCCCAAGGACTTATTCTCACTTACCCCCAGAGTTTTTGGATCTGTGGCTTTTGTCCACAATTTTACTCCTGGTCGTGACAAGCTCTCTCCTAGAGCTGTCAAATGTGTGTTCGTTGACTATTCTCGTATCCAAAAAGGGTATCGATGTTTTAAACATGTTGGAAGAAATTATTATGTGAGTGCAGATGTCACATTTTTTGAGTCTATTATGTATTTTTCTCCTACGGGTGACAGGTTGTCTAATGCTGACTCTAGTGAGGATATTTTCGTTCTTCCTCCTCCGATATCTCCACCAACAAGTCCTCATGATGAGTCTCAGTCACCTCCACCTCATCCACCACCACCTCCTCCACCTCCTCCTCTACCTCCGTCTACCATGACTCAGTTCCTACCTCGTTTTACATTCGCAAGTCCTCTACTCGTCCCTCTGCTCCTTCGCCTTCCCAGTCATCTAGCACGCCCAGGTATGTAGTGAGCACATTGTTTCTTTCGATGGCACTGGTGCTATGCTTGATCCACAGGATACTACACAGGAGAATCTGATAGCAGAGAACAGAGAGGCTGATGACCTCGATGTAACTATTGCCTTGAGGAAGCCCCGTACCCTCTAGCTGTGCATGTTTCCTTGGACCATCTTTCCGAGAAATACATGAAGTTTGGGTCTCTCAGTTATTACTATACCACGAACATATCATGAGGCCATACAGGATAGTAGTCAGTGACTTGCCATGGAAGAGGAGATGACCGCTTTGCAGTCTCGTTGTACTTGGAGTGTTGTTTCTGCTCCTCCAGGTGCATCTGTTGTGGGGTGCAAATGGATATCTGTGGTGAAGCAACGAGCGGATGGCAGTGTGGATCGCTACAAGGCAAGGCTTGTAGCACGTGGATTCACCCAGACTTATGGGGTGGATGGCAGAGTCCCCGAGCTTGGTACCAGAAGCTTTCAGAATTGATAGCGCATCAAGGGTTTGCCCGGTCCACTGCGGATCACTCACTTTTTGTCTAGATGATACAGAGAGGTACTGTTGCTACTCTCGTCTATGTTGATGATATTATTGTCACGAGTGATGATGAGCAGGGCATTCAGGTGGCCAAGGAGTTCCTAGGTCAGCAGTTTGTGACCAAAGACCTTGGCAATCTTCGATACTTCCTTGGATTAGAGTTCGCCAGGAACCAACATGGTCTTGTAATGACCCAGAGGAAGTGTGTTACCGATCTTCTTCTAGAGACATGCATGACAGGGTGCAAACCTGCTACTACTCCTATGAATCCAAGTATGAGACTTTATGATGATGATACAGAGGAGGTAGATCAGAGGAGATATAGAGAGCTTATTGCGAAACTTCTATATGCTACCATCACCAGGCCAGATATATCCTTTGCCGTGAGCAAAGTGAGCCAGTTCATGGAACTGCCTAGGAAGGTTCATATGGATGCTTTCTATATGATTTTGAGATATTTGAAGTCTTCACTAGGAAGTGAGCTTATATTCAGCCATAGAAGGTCGTATCGACGATATATCGGCGATATATCGCCGCTAAATCGGTCTCAACAAAAAAGGGGTTTCGATATCACCCAGTATATCTTTTTCAAGGATATCGGCGATATATCGCCATATCGGCTCATATCGGTCAAAAATGAATGTATTCAGTATAAAAAGTCCCGAATATCGATCGATATCGTCCATGTTTCGACGATATCTCTATATAAGTATATATCAATGCTTTTATTCATGTAAGATTGACTCCACTACTTATCTAGTTACACCCAGTATTAAAATACATATCCAGCTACAACGAGACCCTCGTACTAGTAGGGTATGGTGCGACAGGAAGGTGCATACAATGGTTCTTCAACTTTGTGTATATTTACAAGTTATTTCATGTTGTAAGAACTTGAATGAAATCCATTTCCAATATCTATAAGTCAGTTCTTCAAAAAAAATCTATAAGTCAAAAATCAAACATTAATATCGATATGTTCAAAATGATCGATATATGCGATATAAGCTTCATAGATGATCGATATGTGTGATTTAAGAGTATATTGTAAGTTATTTAGTGATCTAAGAACTTGGATGAACTCCATTTTCAATATATATTGGTCAACAACTAACAGTACCAAGGATATGTTCGATATGACCGATATGTGCAATATAAGGATCATAGTCTTCACAAATGATCTATATGTGTCATCTAAGTGTATATTTGTAAGTTATGTAATGTTATAAGAACTTGAATGGAATCCATTTCCAATATCTATAGGTCAGGAATAAACATTAACAACGATATGTTCGATATGATTGATATGTGCGATATATGGGCTACAAATGACTGATATGTGTGGCATAATTGTGTATTTATAGGTTGTTTGTTGTTTTAATATCTTGGATGATCTTAATTTCTGAAAAAAACGATAAAAATGGTCTTTTTGAGCCATTTTTGACATATCCACCGATATCGTCGATATATCGGCGATATATCCCGATATATCCATATCCGGGCAGCCGAAACGATATCGATATCGATACAACCTTCCTTGTATTCAACAGAAGCACTTCTCTTGATGTGATAACATATGCAGACGCATATTATGCAGGATGCCCTAGGGACATGAAGTCTTCTTCTGATTATGCTAATATTTGTTGGCAGCTCACTCGTGTCATGGAAAAGTAAAAAATTAGACAGTGGTTGCTAGATCTAGTGCATAATTCGAATACAGGGCCATGGCTCAAGGAAGCACAGAGATGATGTGGGTGAGGTCAGTTTTGACAGATCTTGCAGTTGATGTACCTCTTCTGATGCAAACGGAAATTTGAAATGGTGAATGATAAATTTTGAAGGTGGAATTTTCGGTGGAGAAGAGATTAGAGGGTGGGAGAGGAGAATAACACACCAGATGCGCGGGATTTTGGGATGAGAATCGCGAAGAACACACTTAGAAAGAGAGAGAGAGAGAGACGGGGATAAACTCAATTTTTCATATATACTGAACTGTCCCTTACAATAGGCTACCAACCTCTTTATATAGTAGAGGTGGAATTACAAAAATAGAAAGTGAATAAAATCTGACTTGATCTTAATTGATTTGAACCAAAATTCAAATCTACCTTATCCTAATTTGACTCTAATTCAAAATTCGAAATTCAAAAAACTGACTAACTAATTTTGAGATCACACGCGATCTCTTTATTTAAATAAACATTGCAACGACTCGAAAAAAACTTAAATAAAATTAACGGATAAAAATCGACTCTATTTGTTGATTTCGTGCTGCATCAATTCTCCTCCGCTTGAAAAATTCGTCTCCTGAAGAATTGCTTTATCTTCTTTCCGTCGGTGGAGAATTTCATCTGGATTGGTTGAGTAGATATCTCCAATTTTGATCCTTTTTCATGTTACGTTTGTAGTTTCTTTCCACTGAGAGGCACGGCTGCAAATGTTCTACCCCTTCACTTAAACAAAACTCATAACATAAGCTCTCCAAGTTGTCCTTTAAATAAAAACTTTTGGGCGAAGGAGGTTGCTCATAAATTTTCCAATTATTTCCTTCTCCACTTAGTTTAGGAGATCCGACGAGAGAGCGCTTCCCATCTCCCTTTAGGGTTTGACTCTCTCCACCCCAAAGATGGTGGCGGCGGCTCCATCGATGTATCTCGCAACTAGGGTGACACATGCGATGGCGACGTCAGCGACGATATAGGAGGCACATATGTTTCCAGCGACATGACAATTGGAGGTACGGGAGATGGAGGTGGTGACGCCCGGGGTCCATGCAGTCACGGTGGCGAGGAAGAAGGTTCGGCCGAAAGGGTCTCGAGATCGTGTGGCATCGCTTCCAATGATAGCAACAATGCCGACGCAAGCCGCACACACGGTGGTGATGGTCGTGTGCAAGGCAATGGTGGCGCACCGATGGCGTGTAGGTCGTGCGTGAGTCGCGGCTCCTTCGATTGTGGTTGGGAATGGGTGACGATGTTGGGGTTGTCACGACGAGTGGCATTGGAGGCCGTGTCGGTGTCGTAAAAGCCAGATCTAGGTCTTCCCCCTTTTCAGCGTGGAAGGCCAATTTTTCGTCGTATTTTGTTTCCTGGACAACCACTTTTACTGTCAAAAAATCGAGGCTTTCGTATTTTTCATCCGTGAGCTCCTTGTCGAATATGGGCGCAACATCATCATTGCTTCCTTGTACATCTGTATCAATAAAATCTTCATTTTGAATGAAAATACCTCCAATTCTTTTGTTATCGTACGAATATTCATCGATTTGCGCATCCAACCATGCTTGGACTTTGAAACTTGATAGGAGTCGATGCTTGAACTTCCTTGAATGCGAACGTGAATGCGGATCATGAGATAGACGACTCAAATCGAATTGCAAATGCCAGTAGGTGATCGGATCGTCGAATCGTAATAACGATTCGGTTTCCATGCTCTGATACCAAATGATGCAAACTGAAATTTGAAATGGTGAATGATAAATTTTGAAGGTGGAATTATCAGTGGAGAAGAGATTAGAGGGTGGGAGAGAAGAATAACATGCCAGATGTGCGGGATTTTGGGATGAGAATCGCGAAGAACGCACTTAGAAAGAGAGAGAGACATGGATAAACTCAATTTTTCATATATCCTGAACTGTCCCTTACAATAGGTTACCAACCTCTTTATATAGTAGAGGTGGAATTACAAAAATAGAAAGTGAATAAAATCTGACTCGATCTTGATTGATTTGAACCAAAATTCAAATCTATCTTATCCTAATTTGACTCTAATTCAAAATTCGAAATTCAAAAAACTGACTAACTAATTTTGAGATCACACGCGATCTCTTTATTTAAATAAACATTGCGACGACTCGAAAAAACGTAAATAAAATTAACGGATAAAAATCGACTCTATTTGTTAATTTCGTGCTGCATCATCTTCCTATGCAGCTTCTATGTGACAATCATGCATCACTTTTTATTGCAGATAATCCTGCATTCCGTGAACGTACAAAGCATGTAGAGATGGATTGCCATTATACCAGAGACTTGATCCAGAAGGGTCTCATATCCACCTCTCATGTTTCTACTGGAGATCAGACTGCTGATATATTCACCAAAGCTCTTACTAGATGTCCTTTCCAAAGATGCAGTTCCAAGCTGAGCATGATAGACATATATGCTCCAGCTTGAGGAGTGTTGAGATTACTGTACATCTTTGGTGTTATTTCTTATTTTGTTTTCTTTATGTATCTCTCTTGATATTTACCTAGGGTTTTTCTCCTATATAAGAGAACCCTGGTGTCTCATGAATAAATTAGTCATTCATTCCCTCTAATACGGCTAAAATGTCGATGAATTGTCAGTAAAATTTCATCGAAATTGCATGTCGTCTCGGTGAAACGATAAAAATAAGGGAGTCTATATTTCTATAATTGAAATTTATGTATAGCAAGAATTTTTCATCCATTTCTTTGCTGATGTGTTGAGTCCTTAAAGAGTTTTATATTGTTCGAAGAAGTTTCTTTAATTAGTTTCAAAATTTTGTGTCTGAATCCAATCAAAATCGGTTAGAAACATGCTACAAGAGTTACTTAAGTTTTAATCGAAGAGCTTTATATTTTTATTCATTATTTATTTTAATATATATGTTTAGTTTAGTAGTTATTGCAAGTGCCACCTCATTTTTGTTGAAGTTGTAATTATCATGGTCTTTTCTTCTAGTTCATTGTGGTGATTATGACGATAATACTACATCAAAACTTATACTTGATCATCTATTTTACAAACAAGTGTGTATTTTTATTCTGTTGGGAAAAAGAATGAAATGTAATTTATTCCTTGAACCTTAGGCTCTCTTATATAGGGGAGAGACCTATGGGTAAATTACATATGATAGGCAAAAGAACAAAAAAATAGGAAAATAGTACAAAGACATAAATATAACTCTACACTCCCCTTCAAGATGGAGCATATATGTCAATCATGCTCAGCTTGGATGAGCATTTTTGGAATGACCCTCTGAGCAAGGCCTTAGTGAAGATATCTGCAGTTTAATCCTCTGAGTTGACATGAGAGGTAGAGATAAACCCTTTCCGAACATATCTCTCGTGTAGTGACAGTCCACTTCAATATGCTTGGTTCTCTCATGAAACGTAGGATTGTTTGCAATGAACATGGCTGCCTGGTTATCACATTGTAGCTGCATAGGAATATGTACATCTATATGTAAATCTGCTGGTACAACTCAGACCCACATCATTTCTGTACTAGCTTGTGCCATAGCCTTATATTCAGACTCAACACTGGACCTGGAAACTACATTTTGTTTCCTACTCTTCCAAGAGACGAGAGAGCTACAAACATAAACTGCAACGCCTGAAGTGGACTTTCTATTCTTTGGACATCCTGCATAATCAACATCAGTGCATGCAGATATGGTAAGTGTTGCCCAGTTTTTGAATAATAATCATACACTTGGAGAAGACTTTAGGTATCTCAAAATCATATATACAATATCCATGTGTACCTGCGGGGTTGTTCCATGAATTGATTCACTCGACTGACTGCAAATGAGATATCCAATCTGATTATAGTAACATAAAGAAGCTTCCCCACTATTTCTCTGTATTGTCTCCTGTCCACCTCCTCCGTGTCATCATCATATAATCTCATACTAGGGTCCATAGGAGTGGTAGCTGACCGACATCCAATCATTCCTTTCTCATATAGCATATCTATCAGACTGTCACATACTTCTGTTGGGTCATCACAAGACCTCGCTGATTTCTAGTAAATTCTAATCTCAAAAAATATCGTAAGGTGCCAATCCTTGGTAACGAACTGTCGGCCTAGAAATTCTTTAGCCCTTTTTATCCGCTGCACGTCATTACCGATGACTAATATGTCATCAACATATACCATAATAACCACCGTGCCTTTAGGAGTTCTCTGTGCAAACAATGAATGATCCACGTTCAACCTTTGAAATCCCTGCTTCTCAAATCCAAGAGCTTTTGAAACTATGCACGAGGACTCTGTTTAATGCATGGTATTAAAAGGCGCGCCTCGAGGCGTATGCCTCGAGGCGAGGCTGGCCTTTTTAGCCTCGAGGCGTACGCCTCGACCTTGTCCAGTGAGGCGTGCACCTCGAGCGGCTGAGGCGTAGCCTCGAGGCGTTCCGCCTCGAGGCGGTCGGGGCGTTTTCCGAGGCGTTTTTATTTTTTTGAAGATTTTTTTATGATTTTAATAGTTTACATGATGGTTTGAGAAGCTTATAAATATATACTTGTTTAGGATAATGATTATATAAGTTAAATGCCTAAATCTGATGTTTCTTTCGTACCCATAACTTCATATTTACTATCAATTTTTTTCAGCAAACTGCTTCATATATACTATTAATTATGTCTAACTATTAATTTATGAAAAATGAATGCTTAAATTTGACCTCTTTCATATTCATATGCTTGAATTTGACCTCTTTTATATTCATATTTACGATTAACATGCCAAATTATTTTAGTGAACGCTTACTATTACATCCTTAAACATATAAAAATGTGTATACGAATTCGAATACTCATAAAAGAAAAAATTTTGGGACGGGGGCGCTGCCCCCTGCACCCCCGCAAGGGTATGGTGCAACAGGGGGGATGCATACAACTGTTCTTCATCTGGGTATAGTAGAGCATATAGTTACGATTCAAATCATATGATTCATATCAACAACTTGGATATTTATAATGACAACTATAGCCAATCCCTTTTAGATAATTTTTTAGTGATAGTTATAACTTATAAGTTATAACCAATGATTTCCTTTTGATTAGGTAGAAATTTAGAAAGGTTTAAGGCTTTGAGTCATTGACATATCCTTTTTTCATGTTCTTATTTTCATAATATCATCATATATTACATTGTTATATACTATATGTTTGTCAGATTATATTATTTCACCAATAAATATATTTATTATATATTTTATAATTATTTTTCTATACAAAACTAAGGCTTACGCCTCGACCGCCTCGAGGCTACGCTTCGCCTCGCTTCCAGGGAAAACGCCTCATTCCGCCTTTCGTTTTTTCGAACCTTGGTTTAATACCATATATTGCCTTATGAAGTCTGCAAACCTGCGGATACTCCCCCCTCAGTAGCAAATCCAGGAGGCTGCTGCATGTAGACTTCTTCCTGTAGGTCCCCATACAAAAAGGCATTTTTAACATCAAGCTGGAAGAGAGGCCAATCACGTACAACGGCAACAGAAAGAAGAATCCGTAGAGTAGAACGATGAACCGCTGAGGAGAATGTGTCTAGGTAATCCACGCCATGCACGAGCAACCAATCTGGTTTTGTACCCATCTGCATGATGTTTAACAATAAACACCCACTTGTAACTGATGATAGAAGCTCCATCAGGAGCAGAAACCAAGATCCAGCCTCCAGGTACCATGTGACTATAAGGCAACCATCTCTCTTCCATAGCTAATTGCCACCTACTATCCTTCAAAGCCTCCTGATAATTCCGTGGAATGTCCACGACAGACAATGCAATTGCAAATTTATTGATTTCCCCAGTTAAGCGATCAAAGGAGACCATGGATGTTAAAGGATATGATGCACAACTATGCTTCTGCTTCCGAAGCGCAATAGGTAAGTCTAGATCATCATCCTCCACGTCCATCCCCTGTAAAGAACCATGCTCAGGCAGACCACCATACCCATCTTTAGGATTTATGTATTCAGAGCATACCTTATGCATGCTAGATGATGAGCGGTGACCATGAGCAGAAGCAGATCGACGGTATAATGATGCGGCAGCGGTGGGGCAGGGAGAATGGGGGCTGAGGATATAGGAGGAGGTGAAGGTGGTGGTGATAGTGGCGATGGTGGTGAAGGAGGTAGTGAAGGTGGTGATGATGGCGGTGGTGGCATGTAGATCTCATTGTCGGAATATGAGGAAGTCAACCGATCACATGTAGGAGGTAAGTACATTACAAACTCGAAAAAGGTGATATCGGCCCTAACATAATACTTCCTGCGCATGGGATCATAACATCTATACCTTTTTCTGTCTTGGAGTACCCAACAAAGACACACTTGACTGCTCTAGGAGAGAGCTTGTCAATACCTGAAGACAACTGGTGGACAAGGCGATCAAGCCAAACACGCGAGGAGTAAAGAAGAACAATTTTTTCTCAGGAAAAGAAAGAGAGAAAGGAGTTTTCTCACTCAAGATCGGCGAGGGCATGCGATTAATAAGATAACATGCCGTAAGAACATCACCACCCCAAAAAGAATGTGGAGCATGACTTTGAATGAGAAGAGTTCTGGTAATATCAAGCAAATGATGATGTTTCCTCTCCGCAACACCATTTTGTTGGGAAGTATAGGCAAACGATGTTTGATGATGTTTTCAACGATGTTTGGTTGAAAAGTAATTGGAAAGAGTACGAGTACTAGTACTGAATTCCAAAGCATTATCAGTTCGCACAAATTTT
The DNA here is from genome assembly GCA_037367405.1 of Ottelia alismoides. Classification (NCBI taxonomy): domain Eukaryota; kingdom Viridiplantae; phylum Streptophyta; class Magnoliopsida; order Alismatales; family Hydrocharitaceae; genus Ottelia; species Ottelia alismoides. The sequence continues at coordinate 148,186 of JAZKJV010006410.1, read as the reverse complement.
ACCAAAGAAGAAAACACATTCTGTACTTCATTGATAAAATTCTTGATACCATCTCCAGCTTCAGATTTATTCTTTAATAAAAGACCCAAGACAGACGAGAGAGATCATCAACAACAACACGATAAAACTTGTGTCCCTGATAGACCTGGCCATTGGGCCGGGGGCCCGCCCGCCCAGCCCGTTCATGGGCCGGACTTGGGCAAGCGATTTCGGAAATGGGTCGGGCTTGGGCAAGCGATTTCGGAAATGGGCCGACCCGGCCCGACCCGCTCTTTGGCCCGCCCGTCAGTTGGGCGGGCCGTGGGCATGTGTCATAAAACTCGGCCTGGCCCGCACATATAAAAATATATATTTAAAAATTATATTTTAGATACATTTAATATAATATACTTCAAGTTTTTGTTTTGCATTATTAATATCACATCTTATTTTATACTTTACATGCAAAGTAACATATATTATGGTTACTTGGATTTAAAAAGATTAGATGATGCTAAAAAAAATTTAATTACCTCCATAAATTTGGTTAAAAAATTAATAAAAAAATATTTTACATTTGGCCCATGGGCCGGTCCGGCCCGACCCAGACCTGGGCCGGGCTTGGGCCTTGAAGTATGGCCCGTGGACCGGGCTGGACCGGGTCTTGGACAAGGGATTTTAAAACCTCGGCCCGGCCAATGGCCCGGCCCATGGCCCGGCCCGGCCCAGACTTTAGCCAGGCCTAGTCCCTGATGATTGGGAATACGACAGGGACCCCAAATATCTATATGAAATAACTAAAAAATGGACCTACTGCTCCAACTCTGACGATTGGGGAATGCAGACCGATGATGCTTTCCCAACTGACATGCCTCACAATGAAAAGGACGATTGAGGAGAAATCTGAGGCAGAACAAATCACATTTTTTGGAACGGGAGATGACCAAAGCACAGGTGCCACACAAGGGGTGAGATGGGTCCAGCAAAATGAGAGGAAATGCCAGCATAAGAGGTTTGAACCAAGCGATAGAGACCGCCCTGCTCACGACCACTCTCAATCACCCTTCTCGTAAGGATGTCCTGAAATCCAAGAGAAGATATGTCAAAAATAACTCGACAATGTAGATCCTTCGTAATCTGACTAATAGATAACAAACTCCTAGAAAAGTCAGGTGCATGTAACACATTTTTTAGACGCATAGAGGGTGTCAGGCTAATCTCCCCCTGGCCAATGATCGAGGAATGAGTCCCATTTGCTATAACCACAGTCCGTCTTGGGGGAACCAGTCTATATGATGTAGGCTGACCTTTGTCTCCACATAAGTGATGTGTAGCTCCGGAGTCCATAACCATTCTGTAACATTAGATCCACTACAGCTAGTAAGTACATAAGTACTATCTGAGGTACTAGAAGATGCTAAACAACCACATCTGAATGACTCCCGGAGATTGATGAAGAAGTAATGGGACTGGCAGGAGGTATATTGTCGATCGTTCTACAAAATCATCAAATCTCTGATCTAAAGAGGAAGCAGTCAGGGGCTCAATCTGCTCAACTACTCGAGCGAAAGCAGGAAATCCGTGCTTGGAATAGCATGTATCCTCTGTATGTCTAAGACGATGGCAGTAAGTACAAGGCTAACGAATATGATCTCCTTTGCCACGAGGTCCACGTCCACGAAACTGAGAAGAGCCTCCTCGATCTCGGGAGGCAGCCATCGTTGAAGAAGTCTGACTGGTAATAGTAGATGGGACAGTGATCCTACTGAGCCTGCGGAACGCTTCCTCCATAGGAGGAATAGTGACATCTGCCAGAATCTGGGAACGAGCAGCCTCATACTCAGGATCGAGGGCTGCTAGGAATACACCAACCATGGTGGCATTCCTATAAGTCTTCTGCTGCTCAGGAGTAGATGTGAGGGGCATGAAACTGTGGAGCTTCTCGAACATTCCACGCAAGGATGTATATAAAGAATGAAGGGGCCGTCCATTCCGCTTGATAATAAAAATATCGTGCTGGAGTTATACAATCTTTATCTCTTTCCTTGCCTGTGAATAGGTAGCAGCGAGGATATCCCACATCGCCTTAGCAGTGGGCTGATGTAACACATCATTGGCGATCTCTATCGCCAATGTACTTGATAGCCAAACCTTGGCATACACATCACCCACCTCCCACGAGGCGTTAACCCTGGTTTTCTCAACCGACTCTTCCTCGGTAAAAATGTGTTTCTTACTCGCAGACTTCATCAGGCTAATGGACTGCATGGCCCAAAGCTCGTAGTTCGTCCCGTCCATCTTGATAATCGACGTTGGACTTCTGAAGGCGTCTGTGGCAGGGATATCGACCTTGCTCTCTGATATATTGCCGGGTGAAAAAATCTAGGGTTTTTGTTGACCAATAGATAAGTGTCTACACATGCATATATGAATTTGATTTCATGTGTAGACTTATGCAATCAAATCCATCAACACAGGCGGATCTCGATACGAGTAAGGAGAGTCGTAGGGAGGTCCGTTGGCAAGATCAAGGATCGGCGACAGAGGGAGGGGGGCCGTCCCTACAGAGGCGAGCAAGCGGGTCGGCAATGGCTAGCTTGAACAAAGGGGCGGCGACAACGACCGCCGCCCAACGGAGAGGAGGTACGGAGGCGAGGAGAGGGGCAACATCGAGAGGAGAGAGTGACGATGGCGTCAAGTGGAGAGAGGGGCAGCAATGCATAGAGGAGGGAAGGGCGGCGGGTGTGGTAGGCCTAGGGTTAGGGTACAAGAGCTCTGGCCTAGGACCGCTGCTCTGATACCATGTTGGGAAAAAGAATGAAGTGTAGTTTATTCCTTGAACCCTGGGCTCTCTTATATAAGGGAGAGACCTGTGGGTAAGTTACATATGATAGCCAGAAGAACCGAAAAATAGGAAAACGGTACAAAGACATAAATATAACTCTACATATTCTATTTATTGGTTTAGGTACATTGAAAGCATTAATTTTTGGAAATAAATCAAGCTGGGAGTCATTTCTATGATTCCGACGATCTCAACGATATTTCAACGAAATTCTCCGAAATTTACTTTTTTTGGACTATGGCGAAACGAAATCGAAATCTAAAATTTAAGGTCTTGATGGAGACATGTGTGTCATTATGGAAAAAGTAGGGAATAGATTCAAAGAAGGCGATGTTTGCACTAATATAATATTTATATGATCCTGGGTTTTAACAGCAATATCCCTCTGATTCCTACCATACTCGAATAAGACATGTTGAGATATTAGTTATCTTTCATATTGTTTATGTAATTTCTATTTTTTTGTCTTCTTGTAATTTGCCCAATATGTTTCTCTCCTATATAAGAACCCTAGGACCTCTCAATAATGCAATTCATTCTTTCATCTCCACATGGTATCAGAGCAATAGTCCTAGACTGGATCCTTGACCTAGACTCTTCACCCCACAACCGTTCTTCCTTTCCATCCCGTCAGAGTCGGAGCAGTTCTCAGTTGTTTGAGCTCCTTCATTTAGATTTCTGGGGTCCTAGTCGTGTCCCTAATTACCACGGACATCGTTTTTATCTGGTCATTGTTGATGATTTTCTAGACTTTCTTGGGTTTCTTATTGAAGAATAAGTCTGAGGCTGGGTATGTTATCAAATATTTCATGAATGAGATAAAGATTTTTTTCTGCCAAGGCCAAATATCTGCGTTCTGATAATGCCTTAGAGTTCTGCACCTTACAACTTTTTGAGTTTCTTAGATCTCTTGGCATTGTTCACCAGACCTCATGTGCTAATACATCCCGACAGAACAGTATTGTCGAGCGTAAACATCACCAGTTACTTGATGTGAGCAGAACCCTATTGATTCAGAATCGTGCTCCTCACGATTACTGGGGTGATGTGGTCCTCACTGCATGCTACCTAGTGAACCACATGCCCTCCTCTGTGTTGGGAGAGGTCACTTTCTCGATTGCGTTTCTTGAGAAGGATCTATTCTCCCTTACACCTCATATGTTTGGATCGGTTGCTTTTTTCATGATTTCTCACCAGGTCGTGATAAGCTCTCCCCTAGAGCCGTCAAGTGCATTTTTGTTGGCTACTCTTGTACCCAAAAGGGGTACCGTTGCTTTGATCCGCTTCGACGAAAATATTTTGTCAGTGCTGATGTTACTTTCTTTTAGTCTGCCATGTATTTCTCTCCTACAGGTGGCAGACTAGCCTCATCAGACTATGATGAGGAGATCTACATGCCTCCACTTCCTACTGTCATACCACCATCTACACCTACTCTTGCTCTACCACCACCACCACCACTGCTGCCATCTCACCACCTCCACCTCCACCACCAATACCACCATCTCTTGTACCTATGCATGCTCTTCCACATGCTCATGTGTCTGCTCTTAGACCACCACCTACCCTCACTGAGTTTTTGCCATTTGTCTATATTCACATGTCTCGCTCTATTCCCCTTGCTCACAAGTCTTCCCCATCATCCAATACGCCTCAGGTATGTCATGAGCACATTGTTTCTACTAATGGCACTATTGACTCCTCTGTGCAGCAGGATTTCCTACAGGATGAGCATGTGCCCTCTCAAGAGGGAAACTTACAGGTTCATGACATAACAAATGATCTTGATGTGCCGATTGCTCTGCAAAAGCAGAGATGTATGCATGCTACATATCCTCTTACCTCCTATGTTTCTTTGAGCAGTCTGTCAGATGATTTCGAGAGGTTTATCCTGACACTATCAACCATGTAGATACTATGGTCATATGAGGAGGCTATTCATGATAGTCAGTGACGTCTAGCCATGTAGGAGGAGATGGTTGCTCTTCAGTCACAACACTTGGAGTCCTGTTTCAGCTCATGTTGGCGCATCCGTTGTTGGGTGCAAGTGGATGTTCACTGTGAAGCACCGCACAAATGGCTGTGTAGATCTCTATAAGGCGAGACTTGTGGCATGTGGATTTACCCAGACATATGGGGTGGCCTCATGATACCTTTTCTCCAGTTGCCCGACATTCTACTCTACGCATCCTTCTATTTGTTGTTGTGACACGAGATTGGCCTCACTACCAACTTGATATGAAGAATGTCTTTCTATATGGTGATCTACAAGAAGAGATCTACATGCAACAATCACCTGGGTTCGCTGCTGAGGGGGAGTGTCAGAAGGTTTGCAAGCTACACAAAGCTATTTATGGTCTTAAACAGAGTCCAAGAGCATGGTTTCATAAGCTCTCGGACTTGATAGAGCAACGGGGGTTTGTGTGATCGATTGCCGATCACTCTTTGTTTGTGCACATGACTCAGAGAGGTATACTTGTCATTCTTGTCTATGTTGATGATATTATTGTTACAGGGGACGATGAGAAGAGCATTCAGGTTGCCAAGGATTTCCTTGGACAACAGTTTGTGATTAAGGACCTTGGTAGTTTACGCTACTTCCATAAACCGGAGTTTGCCAGAAACCGACAAGGTCTTGTGATGACCATGAGGAAGTATGTTACTGTTGGAGTATATGCATCATGTGTAGATGGGTAGTTGGATCCCTCCTGGGTTCAATTACCATGTACATTGGTATAATCCCACATCTACTATTTGTGTGACTTGGAGACTCAGTGAGGGCTATATAAGAAGCCCCACATCCATTGTATCAGATGGGAAAAATGAATGAAATATCAGTTCTTTGAGGTGTTTTCCCATGGTTTCATTCCTCACGGAGTAGGGTTCCACATAAAATGTTGAGATTCTTCATGTTTTTATTCTATTTCTCTGATATTACGCTTCCAAATTCTAGTTTTCCACATGGTATCAGAGCAAGTTCGATTTTAGGGTTTGATCTTGAAGTTTTATTGTATTTATGTGTGGAAGGAAAGAAGGAATGAAATAGCTTGCAATATTCCATATGCCTAGGGTTCCTTGTATAGGGCTAAACCTTGTAAATCCTAGAGAGTCCAAAGAAGGAGAAAGTACGTAAGTGCCCCTAGTGGGGTTACAATGAATAATTAAGCATCATACAATATATATTTCTAACATAGAATATATATTACTAACACTCCCTCTGAAGTTGGAGCATACTTATCAGTCATGTCCAACTTGGAAACAATCCAAAAAAGGTGCTTCTTAGATAAAGCCTTCATGAAGACATCTACAAGCTGAAGTTCTATGATGATATGAGGAGTAGCAATTCTTCCAATCCTGACGGCATCGCGAACGAAATGGCAGTCGATCTCTGTATGTTTGGTTCGCTCATGGAACACATGATTTGTGGCAATATAGGTAGCAGATTTGTTGTCACAATATAGTGGAATAGGAGTATTGACAATAATACCAAGCTCTTGCAGAAAAGATAATAACCATGTGATCTCACAAGTAGCTTGGGCCATCGCCTTATATTCTGCTTCTGCACTGGATCTGGACACAAAAGTCTGTTTCTTGCTTCTCCAAAAAATAATATTTCCTCCAACCATCATAGCGTATCATGTGGTAGAGTGCCGATCCTCTAGCGAACTTGCATAATCCGCATCATCTTATGCGACAACATCATTGTTCCTATTTGCCCCATAAAAGAGACCACACCTTGATGATTCTTTCAAATATTGTAGAATTTGAAGAACATCCTGCCAATGATCGTAACAAGGTTTCTCCATGTGTTGGCTAGCTCTGCTCACTACATAAGAAATATCTGATATGGTAACAGTAAGGTAAAGAAGTTTGCCAACCGGACTTCTGTATCGAGTAACGTCTTCAAAGGCAGGATCAGAGGAAGTGAAGTGTTTCTTTGGATCTGTAGGAATACCATAGTGCTTGCATCCATGTAATCCTGCTTTAGTAAGGATATCCATACAGTATTTCCTTTGTGAGAGATGAAGACTCTCTGTAGTGCGTAGTACTTCTATGCCTAAGAAGTAGCGTAGAGGACCGAGATCTTTGGTAATAAATACCTTATGGAAGAAGGCCTTGGTCTGTGCTATCGCATTGTTATCATCCCCTGTGATAACCATATCATCCACATAGACCGCAAGTATGACAGTACCAGTTGTTCGTCTTTTGACAAACACATAGTAGTCAGATATTGTTCTTTGGAAGCTGCGAGTGCTTATTTCTGTAGTAAGTCTGTCGAACTATTCCCTTGGGCTCTTCTTCAAACCATATATGACCTTGCGAAGTCGACATACACACTCCCCCTCGACTTCATAACCTGAAGGCTGCATCATGTACACCTCCTCATCAAGGTCGCCATATTTTTTGAGGCCAAAGAAGGGGGGTACACTCATAGGTGTTCACCATATATGAAAGCATTTTTCACATCTAACTGAAATATGGGCCAGGTTTTATTAGCTGCCACTGAAAGGATAGTCCTTATTGATCCCATCCTGTGCTATCGGTGAGAATGTCTCAAAGTAATCCACTCCATATGTTTGTGTAAAGTCTTTGGACACAAGACGTGCTTTTAATCTGTCATTGGACCCTTCAGGTGATTGTTTGGTCATGAAGACCCACTTGCACGCCACATGGGACACTGCACTAGATTCCATGCCCCTCTGGAAATAAGAGCATCCATCTCTTCATTCACGGTCTGTCGCCATCCCGAATCCTGCAACGCGCACTATGATGGTCCTTCGCAACAGAAATAGTCATGAGAGTATCTGCATATCGTCTGTCAGCGCACGATAAACTAGCAATAAAAGTGAAGTGAGACATGGGATGAGAAGTACATTGCCTCTTAGATCTTCGTAGAGTAATGGGAAGTTCTTGAGGATCATCCGAGACAACATTGGAGGGGACACTTGTAGAAGGCATATTATCCTGCAACATATAAACAAGTAGAGGAACATCTGTGGTAAAGATACTTGTCTGCGTCTATAGATAATGGGTAGAGGTGGGAGATCCATAGGAATATTAGTTACAGATTGATTGAAGAAACTGGTCTGCTCAAAAAAGGTTACATTTGCAGAGATATAATAGCGATGTCCAGTTGGATCGTAACATCTGTAGCCTTTTTGAGTACGAGAGTAACCAAGGAATACACATTTCATTGCACGAGGAGAAAGTTTGTCTGTAGTGTGAAAATTGTGAACAAAGCACACATAACCAAAAATCCGCAAGGGAAGAAAGGGTGACTCGATTGAGTAAAGTAGAGAGAAGGGAGTGGATCCATTGAGGTTTGGAGATGGAATTCTGTTGATAAGATGGACAACGGTTTGAACAACATCACCCAAAATATTTTTAGAACTTTCATCTAATTCAGGAGGGATCAAGCAATATTTAGGAGATGTCAGAGTTTTCTTTCTGCTATCTCGTTTTGTTGGGATGTATATGGGCATGAGCTTTGATGAATGGTGCCTTGAGTGACAAAGAAGTTTGTTAGGTCTTGCTGTGTAAATTCCAAGGCATTATCAGAACGGAAAATTTTTATACAAGAGGAGAAGATATTCTTGACATAGTAAAATAAAAATTTGACAATATTATTAATCTTTGAACGTTCTTTTAAAAGATAGACTCAAGACGACCTACTAAAATCATCAACAAAAACAACAAAATACCTATGTCCACTTAGGGTACGAACGAGAAAAGGTCCCCAAATATTACAGTGGACTAGAGAGAAATGAACTTCATGACAAGGCTCTGTATGAGCTGGGAAAGATGCTCGATGATGTTTCCCGAACTGACATGCTTCACACTCAAAAGGCTTGAGCACACAGATTTCAGAAAACATTAAGGAGAGAGCTTTGGCAGACGGATGGTCGGGGCGAAGATGCCATCGAAGAGGATCGATGGAGATGGATGAAGCACCAACAAAACCAGAGTCAGAAGGGATGTCAAGATAATAAAGACCATTCTTTTCATGTTCCACACCAAAAAATCTGTCTCGTCCCGATGTCCTGAAATTGAAAATAACAGCAAAACTCATCAAATATAACTCGACAATTAAGCTCAGTGCACAACTTGTGAACAGATAAGAGACTAAGTGGAAAGTCAGGAGCGTAGTGAACTCTAGTAAGGTGGAGTTTGGTAGAAAACTCCATCGTGCCCACAACATTAATAGGTGAATGGACTCCATTGGCACCATGAACAGTCTTCACAACTGAAGATGGCTGTGGAGAGGTGAGAAGACTACCTTCTTCCGTCAGATGACTTGACCGAGTCAATGATCCACACAGGAGTAGATATAGAGACAGAGTTGGCAACTGTACCTGATGTAGTAGCCATACTAGCAGTAGAAGCAGAAGCAATATAGTCACTAGTAGAGTTCTGTAGCAGTTGTTGTAAGCGAGCATATTCAGATGCAGTGAAAGAGGTCTGATTGTCGTCGGAAGGCTGATCATGAGAGGTATCTGCAATATCATAGGAGCTATCATATAAGGCTATCTCATGGGTACTGTTGGCATTAGGAGGCATGCCAAACTTCGCTCAACAACGTTCTGACGGATGGTTCAGGATGTGTGCAAGGTGGAAAGCGGTTAGTAGCGGGGCGTCGGGGTCTCGTCCACGTCTACATCCTAAGTCACGTCTACGACCACGACCCAGTCGAAAATCACGTCCACGTCCCCCTTGGTAGTTGGATCGCCCTCTAGCAAAATGGGTCGTAGTCTCAACGGACAGAAGAGGCGATGGAGACTCTAGTTCATGTAATTGACCAAAGATGGTCTCAAGATTGGGTAGAGTAGCATCCGTCAGAAATTGATCTTTCGCAGACTTGTATCACGGATGTAAACCTGATAAGAAACGATACATTTGCCACTCTGCACGTTCTCCTATCTGTTTGTCACAACAAGCAGGTTGGAAGATAAGAAGCTCCTCAAAAAGGCCTGTGAGAAGACGATATTGCTCGATCAAGGTTGTGCCTCCTTGATTTGTAGGCCAAATCCGTGTATAGATATCTGATAGCCTGGACTTGGTTGTCTTTTGGGAGTAAGTATTCTCAAGACTCTCCCACATTGTCTTTGCCGTCTCCTTGTAGAGAAGATTCGTAGCGATATTTGGATCAATGCTATTAGGCATCCATGTGATTACGTGGCAATTAATCACGTACTAGGAATCATAGTTCTTGTCCGTCTCCTTAGGCGGATCTTTAGTGTGAACATAGTTCTTTCGCTGACCACCAATAAATACCTTGAAAGATCGGGACCATAAGACAGTTTTCGGAGTCCTTTAGTTTGATTAACGTGCCTTGTACTATTACAGAGGAAGTCGGGTACAGAGGCTTGGGCTCAGTAGAAGTCATGGTGGCCGCACAAGTCCAAAAGAAAAATGACCTAGAAAGTTCTGATAGTTTTGACCAAGCAAGTATCGTGGAGATTCAGTAGTTCAACGAAGAGACCTTATGTAAGAGAGAAGCCCATGATAGATGGGCAACAAAGCATCAAAGGACAGCCTGGCGAACGACTTCGGGAGGCTAGCTTGCATGAGGGCTGGAATGCATCTTCAAATGGCTTGCAGGCGGCCTCGGGTCGGCAGGATGGGCTAGCGGGGTAGAGAGGCTGGTGGGCCGATGGGAGTGGCTGGCGGGGGATGAGATTCGTCGAGAATGCAGGAGGGGTTGGGGGCTGGTGGGATTTGTCGAGAGTGTAGGAGGGGCTAGGGGCCTTCGGGCAGAAGTGGTTCGACATGATGGCTGGAAGATGCTTCGGGCCTTCGGGCAGAAGTGATTCGGCAGGATGGCTGGAAGTGGTTCGACAGAATGACAGGATGTCGGGAGTGGAGGGGCTGGAAGGGGCTTTGGGCTGTTGGAGTGGCCTGGCAATAGGGGGAGCAATAGAGCGATGGGTGCGGGCGACAGGGGAGGGTAATGAGGCGACAGGGTGATAAGGGCTGGGAGGAGCGGGCGATAGGGGCTGGGAGTGGGCGATAGGGGCTGGGAGCGGGCGATAGGGGATGAGTGCAGGCTTTGGGAGGGCGACAGGGGCGAGAGGTGTGGGCGACAGGGGAGGTGCGTGCGATAGGGGTGATAGGGGTTGGGAGGAGCGGGCAATAGGGACGGGAGGTGCGGGAGAAGGGGCTTCGGGCGATGGGAGGGACTGGAGGGGCCGGGCGATAGAGCAGGAAGAGCTTTGGCTTGGAGGCCGGAGACGCCGCTGGGCAGGGGTGGAGACGTTGAATGGCACCGCTGGCTGGGATGGGGTTGGGGCTGGCTATGGGGGGAATTAGGTCAGAGCCGTGGCTCTAATACCATGTGGAAGGAAAGAAAGAATGAAATAGCTTGCAATATTCCATAGGCTAGGACTAACCCTAGAAACCCTAAAGAGCCCAAAGGAGGAGAAAATACATAAGTGCCCCTAGTGGGGTTATAATGAATAATTACGTGCTGTAGAATATATATTACTAACATAGAACATACATTACTAACATTATGTTTATTGATTATCAAGATCTGTTAAATTTGAGAAGTTTCGATTCTGTTTGAAAGCTGTTCAAAGTTCTGAATCGATTATGCATTTTGGAGATCCTGTTGGCCAAAATCGAGAAAATTCTAGGGTTTTTGAACTCTAATCCTAGCGGCGCAACAACCAACAACAATATGAAGACGGTTTCGATTCATTGATCTTCCGTGATGCAGCGTGAAATAAAAAAATAGAACTTTATTTTCGTTAAATTAAATTGGAGTCAAGTAATTAATTAGTCGATTATATTAGGTATTAGGTAGTCAATTAAAGTCAATTAGGATAAGTTAGATTTTAATTGATTTTTATTTCTTTTTTTGTAATCTTGCTCCTTTTATATAAATGGGATAGTGGTCCTTTGTTTAAATAAAGTACAGAGTTATTTATTTTGAGAAATATCTCATCCATCTCTCTTTCTCTTCTCTCTCCACATGATCTACATGGTTCTTTCCTGAATCTCGCGCAACTGGCGCGCTTTCTCTTCTCCCTCCCTCCGATTTCATCCACCAAACAAATTCCCACCTTCAAATTTATTTTTTCCACTGTTGCATATTCCGATTTACATCAATTGATATCAGAGCTTGACATCTAGATCGTTCTCACGATCTGATGATCTGTACAGATGTTCACGCAAGCACGCGATGACTATCGTTCGTCGGAACTTAAACGTCGAGCTAAAGAAGCTTACAACAAGAAGTTATTGTTCATATTACTTGAATTTCAATCAAATCTGCTTGATTTGGTTGCTTATTTTGAGACCCTAAGCACCGTCGGATCGAAACCTCCTGCCGTCTAAGCCGTTGTCTTGGTTTCTGAGGAAGAAAAATAAGAAGAAAAGGGCGTCGATAATGTTCTGCTTGCTGTCCAGCAAGATTCTGACCGACCTATGCTGGTCGAATCGACTCCACCGACACCCACAACCCTCTCGCTGCTCCCTTCGCCAACTCCCCACCATTGGTGAACCCCCCCCCCCCCCCCCCCCCCCCCCCCCCACCCCCATGACAACCCCCTCCCGTCCCCAAAACCGTCCTTACAGTAGCTGTCCAGGTAGTTCTGGGAGCTTCAACCTCACTGAATCCCGCTCCCACGACATAGATCGCTCCATCTACGACCCCACCATCACCGCTTGCACCCCCTCCGACCAGCCCAACACCCCCGCCTACTTCCCCGCCTCTCCAGATGATGCAACATGAAATAAAAAATAAGGCTTTATTTTTCATTAAATTAAAATAGGGTTAACTAATTATGGTTTAGTCCGATGCAATTTTATTTTAATTTAAGAGATTGCATGTGATCTCGATTTAATTAATTAGTCGATTATATCATGTAGTTAGAGTCAATTAGGACATGTTAATTAAATTTGATTTTTATTTCTATTTATGTAATCTCGCCACTCTTATTTAAAGGGGAAAGTAGTCCTTTGTTTAAACCAAGTCCAGAGTTAATTATTTTGAGAATTTTCCCATCCCTCTTTCTTTGTCTTCTCTCTCCACATGATCTACGCGATTCTTTCTTGAATCTCGCACATCCGACGTGCTTTCTTTTCTCCCTCCCTCCGATTTCTTCCACCAAACAAATTTCCACCGTCAAATGTATTTGTTCCACCATTGCATATTCCGATTGCATCGTTCGTGATCGGTTCGAAAAGAAAATCTAGGGTTTCATAGAAGCGACTTCTTAAGACTGATTGATGGGTTCTAGAGAACCTTAGTCTAGAAGCAACCTCCACCAGGCAAGGCCTTAAATGTCGGATTTCGGTTTCGTTTCGGAGAGTGACCGAAACGAAATTTCGGTCGAAATTCGATCGAAATTTCGATCTGTTTTTGAACTAGCCCCACTAAATTTCGGTCGACATCGGCCATTTCGGTCGGATTTCGGTCACCCACCGAAACCAAAATTCAACCGAAATTCGGTCGAATTTCGTCGAAATTTGAGGCCATGCCCCAGGTGACGTCACCCACCTCATGCGTGATGAAGCCTCAACACGAGGGGGCATCAAGCGACGACACAACATCTACAACGACGATGCTAAGATGTCTCCTGACCGCCGATCACCTCCAGGCGGTACGAACCAAAGCGCTGCCGACATCCACGCTAGCACCCGATCTCATGCGCATCAACCAGCGCTGCGTGGATGTCCAAGACGATCTTCCTCATGTCGCTCCAACATCCATGAGATAGATCTGCACATCTTTAGGATGCGCGGGCCCTTCTTCTCCCATGTCTACACAACGACGATCCCAATGCTCGATGCTTCCTCTCGTTCAGTGCACCTCTAAGGCGCTGCATTCCCCAGCAGGAGTTCCTTACTCGACTGAATCGCCTTCAAGCTCTAATGGCGACGCAACCCCCTTCCCTTCCTCGTTGTTCTCACATAGGCGACGTTGAGAGAAAGGGTTCCCTCGATGGAACCCTATTCATGCGAACAGAAGAATGTTTTGGGCTTTAATAGCCGGTGTTTATTAAATTTTTTTAAAAGGAGGAGAGGGCCTCTGAGTCAAAAGGAAAATTAGTCCCGTAAAAAAAGAGAGGGGGAGCTATGAGATGTTTGGGTCCTATTTGGGTTGTATTCAAAAAAGGGAAAGATGATATTTTTTTGGAAAAGACACGTACAAAAGAAAAGCCACATGCGAAGAAAAAAATTTGCGAGAAGCCGTAAAAAAATGGAATGGCTCATTACCAAAAAAAATAAAATGGCTAAAAAAGAGGAAATAACCAAGAAAAAATTCATTTGAGTTTGGTTTCTCTCCATCTTTTCATGTCTTCTCCAAACTTTGTTGATGTCATTGTTTTACGACAAGTATGTGAGTAAGGGAGAGTATCGTGTAGAGTGCTACGACTCAGTTTTATATTCAGATTCTCCTGGTCAGATTTCGGACTCTACATATTTTCTGATTCAGACTCGACGTTCAAATTGATTCCGAGTCTTCAGTTTGACGCGCATATGTATGTCATCATCAATTGTGTCGTCCCCATCTTTGATTTGGACTTAGAGTTTTCTTGGGATCCATAGGGACTCCAGAGTAGAGATCCCATCCTCTTTGCCTTTGTGGGCTAGGGTTTTCATGTGGTTTCATAGGGTCTCCAAAACTAGATCTCCGTGCCGATATGAGAGAGATCCAGTTCTCTGATGAGGATGTTTCCACTGCCTTTTCCGGCGGGTCAGAGTAATCCTGGTGGAGACTCATTCCAGTTTCAATGACTCTGATAGGAGCAATAGAGAGCACATGTTCTCCGACGATGAGACCCAGTTCAACTCACACTCTAGCCCTTTAGTTCCTCCTCACCAGCACGGCATGAGAAGCAACACCCTCGACATCAACCGACAATAGAGTATGCGTTGAGTTGATATTGTCTGTAGTACCTTGCGTTGTGAGTTTGAGATTTCTTTCTATGTGTCCAAGCTGAGCATTGCATGCTCCGGCTTAAGGGGGAGTGTTGGAGTGTATGCGTCATGTATAGATAGGTAACTAAATCCCTCCAGGGTCCAATTACGACATCCGATGGTTTTATCCCACATCTACTATTTGTGGGACTTGGAGACTCATTGAGGGCTATATAAGAAGCCCCACACCCATTGTATCAGATGAGAAAAATGAATGAAATATCAGCCCTTTGAGGCGTTCTCTCGTGGTCTCATCTCGCTTCCCACGGAGTAGGGTTCCACGTAAAATTCCGGTGTTATTCATGTTTTATTCTATTACTATGATATTACACTTCCGCATTCTTGTTTTCTACAGTTACACATCTTTTTGAGACAGACATGGCAAATTATACACCTGCCACTACTCCTGTGGACCGAGCTCCGAGCATGAAGCTCGACGATGATGACATTGAGGAGGTCGACAAAAGGATGTACATTGAGCTTGTTGGCAAGCTCCTGTATATGACCATTACCAGGCAAGATTATCCTTTGCCGTGATTAAAGTGAGTCAGTTTGTGGAGTAGCCTTGACATGCACATATGAATGCAATCCATATGATTCTGAGGTATCTGAAGGCATCGCATGGCACTGGACTTCTATTCAGCAGAGGTACACCCCTTTCAGTTACAGGCTTACAGCATGTGCAGATGCAGATTATGTTAGGTGTCCTAAGGGTAGGAAGTCTACTTCAGGCTTTGCAATGCTCATAGGGAATTCTCTGGTATCATGGAAGAGCAAGAAGCAGACTGTGATTGCTTGGTCTAGTGCTAAGTCAGAATACAGGGCTATGGCGGAGGCTAGCACATAGATGATGTGGGTCAGACCTGTTCTTACTGATCTGTTTATCGAGGTGCCTCTTCCCATCTACCTCCAATGCGACAACTAGACTGCTCTTTTCATTGCAAACAACCATGCTTTCCATGACAAGACCAAGCACATATAAGTGGATTGTCACTACACTTGTGACATGATAAAGAAGGGTTTCATCGCCACTACTCATATCAGCTTCGGAGACCAGACAACAAATGTATTTACTAAGGCCCTTAGCCAGAGGGCCTTACCAGAGATGCTGCTCCATGCTGAGCTTGATTGATATCTACTCTCCAGCTTGAGGGGTAGTTATCTTTCGTATTGTTTATGTAATTTCTATTTTCTTTGTCTTCTTTAATTTGACCAACAGGTTTCTCTCCTATATAAGAGAACCCTAAGGCCTCTCAGTAATGCAGTTCATTCTTTCATCTCTACAAGACACACTTGACTGCTCCGACGATTAGCTTATCCTTTCCAAGATGAAGAATGAAGACAAAGGCAATGTACTCGAACACTTTAGGAGGGATTGAGAACACCCTCTTTCCAAGGTAGAAAACCTCAATCTAAACCTCCTCATAAATAAGGAGGGTATGCAGTTTATGAAAAGGTGGCAATGAGAATCACATCCCCTAAATATGAGCTGCAACATGATGATATATGAGCAAGGTATGCACAATATCAAGAAGATGTTGATTGTGGAAAAACGAGAATCAATTGTTTTTATTCTGTAGGGCTAGGATTTTTTATATATAGAGAAAACCCTATAGAGCGCAAGAGGAAAAATATGTAAGTATCCTTAAGGGTTACGGAACATAAAAAACTTAAATATAATAATTCTAACACTCCCCCAAGTTGGAGCATATCTGTCGATCATGCCCTACTTGGACACTAAGTACATGAGACGCTTCCTTGGAAGGGCCTTTGTGAAGATGTCTACAAGCTGAAGTTCAATGGAGATGTGTGGAGTGCTGATTCGTCCTCGTGCTGCATCACAAATGAAATGACAATCAACTTTAATGTGTTTTGTCCATTTATGGAAAGCTGGGTTGATGGCGGTTTACGTGGCAGACTTGTTATCGCAGTATAAGGGTACATAAGTGGTGACTAACATGCCAAGTTCTGTTGGGAAAGAGACAAGCCACACGATCTCACAGGTAGACCTAGCCAATGGGCCGAGGCCTGCCCGCCCATCCCGCTCATAGGCCGGGCCGGGCTTGGGCCAAGAGATTTCATGAATAGGCCGGCCCGACCCGACTCGCTTTTTGGCCCGCCCGTCAACTGGGCGGGTCGTGGACATATGCCACAAAACCCTGCCCGACCCGCAAGTGTAATATAACACATTTAAAAGTTACAATTTACATACATCTAATATAATATACTTCACGTTTTTATTTAACATTATCAATATTTTATCGTTTTTTATACTTTAAATGTTAAGTAACACATATTATGGTAACTTCGATTTACAATGATTAAATGATGTTCAAAAAACTTATTTATCACTATAAATTATATTAAAAAATGAGAAAAAATACCTTACATTCGACCTATGGCTCGGCCTGGCCTAGCCCGGCCCAAACATGGCTCGGGTTTGGGCCTTGAAGTACGACCCATGAGATGGTTTGGGTCAGGCCTTGGACAGGGGGTTTTAGGACCCCGGCCTGTTCGGATTGGCTTGACCCGCACTTTGGCTAGGTCTACTCACATGTGGCTTGAGCCATTGCCCTGTATTATGCTTCCACACTGGATCTGGAGACCACTGTCTGCTTCTTGCTTCGTCAAGTGACAAGGTTGTCCCCGACACACATGACATATCCTGTAATGGATAGGTGGTCCTCCGAGGGCTTGCATAGTCAGAATCTATATAGGCGAAGATATTAGTGTGCTTCCATTCGCCTCGTAGAAGAGTTCGCGTCCAGGATATTCATTCAATTATCAAAAGATAAAAAGAACATCCTGCCAATGACTGTAACGACGCTTCTGCATATGCTGGTTGGCTCTGCTCATAGCATATTATATATCTGGCCTAGTTATTGTGAGATAGAGCAATTTCCCCACTAGGAGTATATACCGTGTTGCATCCTCAAAAGGTGGATCAGTAAAAGCTAAATGTTTTCTCACTTAAACAGGGATGCTAGATGGCTTGCATCGTAGTAGTTCTGCATCAGTCAGAATATCGAGGCAATACTTCCTTTGTGAAAGATGGAGTCCCTTTGTAGTGCATATCACCTCAGTGCAAGGAAATAACGAAGTTGGCCGAGGTCCATCATGATAAAGACCTTCTGGAGGAAGGTATTGGTCTCCAGAATACCATCTTTATCATCTCTTGTGACGGCCATATCATCAACATAGACATCAAGAATGACAGTGCCAATAGATCGTCGTTTATATGTTGTCCTCTAAAAGCCAAAAGTGCTGATCTCCGTAGTGAGTCTGTCAAACCATGCCTTGGGACTTTGTTTCAGGCCATAGATGGCCTTGTGTAGTCAACATACATGCTCCCCTCGACTACATAACTCGACGGTTGCATCATGTAGACCTCCTCCTCAAGGTCACCATAAAGAAATGTGTTCTTCACATCACGTTGGTGAATGGACCAGGCCTTGTTGGCAACAACATAGAGAAGGGTACATATCGACCTCATTCTGGCAACATGTGAGAATATCTCAAAATAATCAACTCCAAATGTTTGTGTGAAACCTTTGGCAACTAGTATGGCTTTTAATCTGTCAACAGACCCATCAGGCGATTGATTGGTCGTGAAGAAACATCTGCAAGTCGCACGATGAACTCCTGGGGGCATGACACAAGATCCCATGTGCCCCGAGAGGTAAGTGCATCCATCTCCTCGTCCATGGCTTGCCGCCAACCATGGTCCTGTATTACACTGAAATGATCTCTGGGGATGGAAATAACATTCAGAGCATCTGCAAATCTTTTATCACAGCTAGACAAACCATTAAAACAAGTAAAATGTGATATGGGCTTATACTTACATTGCCTCTTTTGCTTGCATAGAGCTATAGGAAGCTCCTCAGGAACACCCGGAACATCAGTGATGGGAGCACTCAAAGTGGTCATAACATCCTGCATGAAAGGGATAAGCACATGTACAGACACTTGTGTAGAAGATATGGAGGTACATTGATGAGTATATATGAGTAGTGGAGGGAGGGAGGCCCAGAGGGATGTCACTCACAGTCTGTGTGAAGTAACTTGTCTGCTTAAAGAAGGTGACATCTGCAGATACATAGTATCGACGTCTAACAAGATCATAACAGAGATAGTCTTTCTGGATAGGAGAGTACTCACGAAAGATACATTTGATGGCTCGCGGATAATTTGTCAGCATGAAAGTTATGAACGAAGGAAATACATTCAAAAATTCATAGAATATGGGGAAGGAAGACTCAGTAGGGTAAAGTAAGTAAAATGGAGTCCCCTCCTGAGAACAGACGAAGGAACACGGTTGATGAGATATACTGCAGTAAGGATATCATCCCCCCAATAGTGTTCAAGAACACTCATTTGACTAAAAAGGGATCTGGCAACATCTAGTAAGTATCGGAGTTTCTTCTCAGCTATACCATTCTATTGTGAGGTATATGGATAGGAGGTTTGGTGAACAATTCCCTGAGACGCAAAGAAAAGGTCAAGTCCTGTTGGGTTAACTCAAGAGCATTATCAGTTCAAAAGATCTTAACACATGTAGAAAAGAAGGTTTTAACATATTGAAAAAGATTTCCGACAATTTTATTAATCTCCAAACATTCTTTTATCAAGGTTACAGAAATCGATAGTCGGTACTTGGTTGGCGGGGTCACTAAGGATTAATCGGCAGTCTGACGACTAATTTGATCTAATTTGATTTAGCCAACCATTAGTTAGTTTTGATTTTTTTAAATATTTTAAATTAACAAATAAATCATTTTTGTACATATATTTTTATATATTTTCATAGATTTATTCATTTTTTATTCTATCATAATGAAACAAAAGAAGTAGTTGACTTTAAATATAACATTAAGCCTATTAGAATAAGTTTACTTTTAAAAAAAGGAAAAAATTAAAAAAAAAGCTCTATATAAAAGTCGGTCGATTAGTCGACTGACTAGGCCGACTAGTTGGCTCGATTAGTTGGGTTAACCGACTAATGGCCTACTAAGCCTAGTCGAGTCGGCCACCCCCGACTCGACTAGTCAAACTGACTAGTCGGCATTGTCAGCCGACTTTTACAACAATGTCTTTTATTAGATACACCCAAGAAGATCTACTATAATCGTCAACGAAAACTATAAAATAATGATGACCACTTAATGTTCGGACCGGACAAGGTCCCTAAACATCACAATGAATATGATGAAAATCGCTTGTACTACGAGACTTGATACGGACATGAAACAAAGCTTGATGGTATTTTTCGAACTCACACGCCTCGCACTGAAAGGGCTTCAAATTAGAGAGTTCGGGAAACATCATGAAGATGGCCTTGGCAGAGGGATGCCTAAGGCGTAAATGCCATAGGAGCATATCTTCGAAGATGGACGCATCACTGACAAACTTGGAGTCCGATGATATGTCAAAATAATATAAGTCATTCTTCTCATAACCCCCGCCAAAATCTACCTCGTCTAGATGCCCTGAAAATAGCAACAAAACTCATCAAATATCATGCGATGCAACAATTAAGATCACCACAAAGCTTATGAATTGACATCAAACTAAGAGGAAAATTAGGAGCACAGTGAACCCCAGAAAGTTGGATCTTGGAAGAGAACTTCATAGTTCTGACAGTAGTAATCGTGATTGAGTTCCATTAGCGACTCGAACTGACTTCACAGATGTAGATGATATGGAGGAGGTGAGCAGACTGCCTTCTCTGGTCGGGTGAGTAGAGGCACCCGAATCAATAATCCAAGCCGGAGCAAAAGTGACAATAGAGTTGGCTACTGTACCTGAAGGAGTAGCCAGAGCAACAGTGGTAGTGTCGGTGGAGGTTGTAGGCCTTGGGGTCTGAAGGATCTACATCAGGTGGGAGTAATCTGCATCATTAAGATGGACTGTCTTGCCACTGAAGGTTGCTGCATGTGACGCCTCTTCCGCATCATAGGCATCCTCATAGGCATTATTGGCATGATAAGAAGGTACTTCAAAATTCTACCAGCATCTTTCATATAGGTGGTTCCACCGACCACAGTGAGTGCATGAGACAGTAGAGCCTCGCCCACGACCACAGCTAAAGTCGTGGCCTCGTCCGGATTCTCATCCACGACCACGACTGAAATCGAGACTGCATCCTCCTCGAAAGCCGTATTTGTCTCCTCTCCCATATGAGGCGATGTGTGCAAGGTTCTCTCCTAAAGGTAATACGGGAGGCCATGCAACATGTTTTCGAGTTCCTCAAGTTTGCTAAAGATGGCCTTCATCATTGGTAGTGTGTCTGAAGTAAGAAATTGTTCATTCGCTGCCTGGTATCTAGAATGCAGGCCATCAAGGAAGCGGTATACCTGCCAGTCGGATTGCTCTTGTACCTGTTTGGTGCAACATGAGGGTTGAAATATTGCAAGCTCCTCATATAGATTGGAGAGATACCTGTAATACTCAATGAGGCTGCAGTCACCCTGAGATGCAAACTAGATTTGCTTATAAATGTCCGCAAGGCGTGACTTCATCCTCTTCTGGGAGCATGTCTGCTCGAGATCCTCCTGCATTTCCTTCGCCGTGTTTTTGTAAAGGAGATTTGAGGCAATGCGAGCCTAAACACGGTTGGCCATCTAATTGATAACCAAGTAGTTGTCTGTCTGCCAGTTGACGTAGTCCTTGCCCTTCTCATCTAGAGAATCTTGAGTCAGGATGTAGAGTTTCTGTTGACCACCGATGAGCACCATAAAAAATCGAAACCAGATCACATAATTTTCTGTGCACTTAAGTTTGATAGTAGTGCCTGGTGCCATCATGTTCGTGGTTCAGGGCTTCATCTCAGTAGAAGAAGTATGTGCCACAGTGGTTTTAAAGATAAAGGAGATACTGCGATCGACTAAGGATGCATATAAGGGCTAAAAGATGCCCTAAAACTCAGGTTTGCCGATGAAGAAGGGCTGAAATCTCATGAACAATAGATCAGGCAGGTCTTGAGGACCCTATCAGCGATCCATAAGGGTTCTCGGGCCTGCAGCGTGGTCGACAACATCCGTAGGGGGTTGCTGCTGTGATGGCGGCACCCGTGGGGATGCCTAGGGGGTGCTGGCAGCACCAAACAACAACCCAACATCACCTATTAGTGGCTGGTGGCGCCTTTGAGGGCTAGCTGCTGACCGGTGACACCTGTGTGCCTATAAGGTGCTGGCAGCCTATAATAGTGCAGCATCCGCTGGTAGCGCATGGGAAGGGGTGGCGGTGCCTATTGCTGTTCCTTGGCAAGATTGGAGGGCCTCATGGCCTCAAATTTCAGCGAAATTCGGTCGAATTTCTGTCGAATATCGATATCCAGTCGAAATCGAAATTTGACCGAAATGACCGAAATATGGGGTCCTAGTACAAAAAATGACTCAAATGATCGAAATTTCGATCGAAATTTGACCGAAATTCCATCGAAATTCTGTTTTGGTCGTCACCGAAATGGTAACCAAAACCGACATTTAAAGCCTTGGAGGGCCTCACACGGGGTCCTACATGCTGAAGAAGGGCCTGCAGGCTCCTATGGGGCTTGGGGGCGGCAGCATGGATTTTTTAGGTCAGAACTCCAGTCTATGACCGTTGCTCTGATACCATGTGGAAAAAGAGAATCAATTGTTTATTCTGTAGGGATAGGTCTATTGTATAGAGAGAAAACCCTAGAGAGTACAAGAAGAAAAATACATAAGTACCCCCAAGGGTTACAGAACAAAAAAACATACATATAATAATTCTAACATCGATATTTTCATTTGGCAACCCTATATGATTGTGAGGCATGAGCATAATGTTTTGATGCATAATCCCTTTAGAGGAGAAGAAAAGTTGTAGATCTTTTGAAAAAAAATCCTCAACATCAAAACGAAGACTTTTCACGTTGGCATCACATTGTGTCTTTATTTTGTTAATGTGCCTGATAATGAAACAAAAAACAGACTTATTTTTCAGTAGAAAAAACTAAGAGATACTGGAAAAGTTATCCTACAACAATATAATATCGATTTACAGGACGATCTAGATATCGATTAGGTCCCCTAGACGTCAAGGTGGACCAACTGAAGCAATGCTTCTCTAATTGGCAGGCCTCACACTCTAAGTTGACAATATGAAGGAGATGAGGAAGAATACAACGATGCTCCTGAAGAGATGATAACCCAAACGCTGATGCCATAAAGCACATGAAGGAGAAAATCGAATACCGGAGCAACTATTATCAACTAGGGTTTGTACTGAGTGATAAATGTCCCCTTCACAACCTGCACCAATTGTCTAAAATGTCCCCTTCAAAACCTGCACCAATTGTCCTTCCAGTCAAGATATTCGGAAAACAAATGAAACGATGTCAAATATAACTCAATAGTTAAGCTCTTTGTAAATCTGATTAATAGATAACAATTTGATGGGCTTGTCCTTTGACACGAGATAATCTTCCATCTACTATTTGTATAATTCAGCCCGAACTTACTTGCTGCATATGTATAAATAGACTCTTCTCTCCATATAAATGAGTTAGCTCCGATAATAACTAACCAATCTACATTATAACAAGGTTGAATATTTTAATTATTTCTTATGGCAAGCTCAGGGGTAGAACATCATGACATGACTAATTTTGCAATTTTTTTATGACATTCTGCCTTATTTCTAATTTTTATGTTTGATATAAAGCCTCATTTTTTTACGAGATTCTGCTTTGAGTCCATTTCTTTTTACTTTGATTATGGACGAGTTGACAAGTCACATTCAGGATGAGTTACCTTGGTGTATGTTATTTGCTGATGATATTATGTTGATCGACGAGACTAGAGATGGAGTAAATGAGAAGCTTGAGGTCTGGAGACATGCATTGGAGACTAAAGGATTTCGTATAAGTAGGGCTAAGATGGAATATATGGAGTGCACCTTTGATGGAAGCAATGGTGAAGGAATTGAGGTGAAGATTGGTGACAATAACATTCAGAAGAGAGATTCTTTTAGATATTCAGAAGGTAGATGTGTGGACACACACGTAAAGATCGGATTTGGAATGATGCAATCAGAAAGAAAGTTGGTGTTGCTTCGATCGAGTATAAGATGCGAGAAAACCGCTTAAGATGGTTTGGTCATTTGCAAAGAAGATCAACGGATGCACCGGTTAGGAGATGCGAGTGTTGGGATGTTGAGCCGGCTAAGAGAGGGCGAGGACGGCCCAAGAAGTGTTGGAAAGAGACTATACGAAGGGATCTTAGTTTTTTGAATATAAGCCCGGGATTGACCCAAGGTAGATCTGAATGGAGGCGAAGAATTCATGTAGCCGACCCTACTTAATTGTGGGAAAAGGCTTTGTTGTTGTTGTATATGAAGCCTCACTTTTTTCTATATTTGAATCTCAAAACATAGTTAAACGGTCAAACTTGCACTGCTAGATTCTAGATTTTTTTTGGGAATCCACATATTTGTTTGGTTTTTTAGATTTTTGTGGATCTTTTTAATGAATTTTAAAGTCACACGAACTAAATTGCATTTATCGAGAAACTTAGGGGCCTAAATGTGATGAAAATGTGGACTTCTACTTGTCTATCCGCAGTTAGTAGAAGTACCCAAACTGTTAAATTTAATAAATGGCGAATTCATAAAAAGAAAAGAAGTTTCTAAAATTATCAATAGGTCAATGTGAGCGACCTATTTGAATTTACTTTTTTTAAATGAAAAAGGGTACACACATGCGGTGGTATAACAACAACACAAGCTTCTCTCATATTAAGTAGGGTTGGCTAGATGGATTCTTTGCCTCCATTCGGATCTATTTTGAGTCATTATCGGACCTAGATCCAAATAACTAAGATCCCTTCAGATAATCTCCTTCCAACACTTCTTGGGCCTTCTTTACCCTCTCTTAATGTACTCAACATCCCAAATCTTGCATCTTCCAAGTTCCAACTGGTGCATCAACCGACCTCCTTTTCAAGTGGCCAACCTAATTTAAGCGGTTCTCTCTTATCTTATCCTCGGAGCTATACCAACTTTCCTTCTGATCACATCATTCTGAATCCCATTTTTCTGTATATGACCCACCCATCCATGATACATTTTTCATTTCTATTACTGTCGTTCTCTACACATGCCTGTGGTTCACATGCCAACATTCAGATCCATAAAACATTACAAGTCTCACAGTTGCTTTGTAATACTTTCCTTTGATTTTCAAAGGAATTTGCTTATCACATAGAACAATAGAGAGGTGTCTCTACTTTAGGCAATTTGCATTTATTTTATAAGTAACAACTTCTATCAATTTCCCCACCATATTGCAAAATAGATTTCAAGTATCTAGAAGAATCTTTTTTTATAAATGTTATCTTCTCCAATCCCCACCTCGATTCCTTCACCACCGCTTCCATCAAATGTCTACTCCATATATTCAGTCTTAACCATGCTTATACGAAATCTTTCAGTCGCT
The DNA here is from genome assembly GCA_037367405.1 of Ottelia alismoides. Classification (NCBI taxonomy): domain Eukaryota; kingdom Viridiplantae; phylum Streptophyta; class Magnoliopsida; order Alismatales; family Hydrocharitaceae; genus Ottelia; species Ottelia alismoides. Next base: position 122,975 of record JAZKJV010006410.1, on the reverse strand, counting down.
AAAGCATTTATACAAACCTCAAGCCTCTCATTTACTCCATCTCTAGTCTTATCAATCAACACAACATCATTGGTAAATAACATACATCAAGGTATCACATCCTGGTTGTGGCTAGTCAACTCGTCTATAATCAAAGTAAAGAAGGAATGAACGTAAAATTGAACCTTGATGTAGATTGATGCTAATGTGAATTTGAAAATAGTCAATCTTACCAGATTGGATCTTCAACATACATATCTTTTCTAAGGTTAATATATTGGACATGTACTTGTCTCTTATCCAAAACTCTCCACAAGATCTCCCGAGGAACTGAAGTCCTAATCAATAAAAATCATATGAATGTTCTTCATTTTAGTTCTATAAAATTCCATTATTCTCATCAACATGTGGATAGCTTCAATAGTTGAGTGACCTGGCATAAATCCAAATTGGTTTTCTGTTACTTTGGAAATTTGCCTCAGTATTTTTTCAATTACATTTCCCCAAATTTTCATTGTATGACTCATCAAATTCTTACCCCTATAATTCGAACAATTTTAAATGTCACATTATTCTTGTGAAGAGGCACCATGATGCTTTTCCTCTATTCTTTAGGCATTTTCTTGCTTCGTTAAATAACATTAAATAAATTTATGAACCAAGTCAAGCTTTGTTCACCTAGAACTCTCCATACTAGGAATTTTATCATGTTTTATACCTTTCTCAGGTTTCATAACTTTCAAAGCCTCCTCTACTTCCTTTGTATTCGTCTATAGCACATACGATCCATGTAACTTTCAATACCAGCTAGATCTCTCAAAGTGATCTCTTTATTCCATTTCCCAATGAAAAGCTTATAGAGATACCTCTTCCGTTTGGTCTCTATATCCTTATAAGTAACAATCACATGACTTTCCTCATCCTTATGCATCTTACTTGAGGAGTGAGACCCCCTCCAGTTGGATGCTGAGTGTTCGTGGTTGGGGCTGGAATCTAGGGGGCGACCCGATGGATGGTGGGTAGGAAAGGCTGGAGACTCGAAGGGAGGGGCGACACTCTTAGGGTGGCGGGCGAGAGCCGGGATGCAGAACTCAGAGACGGGAGGGAGACGACGAGGAAGTCTAAGCCTCTGACGAACCAACAAGAGGCGCATGAAGGCCTGGGCGGGGATATGTAGGGAGAGGCGGAGGGATCGGGTCGATATGGAATGCATATGGCAGGAGCCACCTATGGGAGAAAAGGAGAATTAGATGGTTGGGTATCTACAGGAGGTTGGAGTGTGCGCCGCATGCGACCATCTCTAAAGATGGTGCTGCTGTAGGGGGTTGGGGGGAATGGGAGGTACTGCAGGAGTAGGGTAGGGCATCGACACTGCTCGAGGGTGGGCCTGCCGGAAAAGAGGCTGGGAATAAGGATGAGGTGCCTGGTGGGGCGGTGAAGGAAGCGAGGGCATATCTGGGCAGGGAGGCTTTGACATGCATCGGATTAGTGCCTCCGAAGGGGAGCTTCCACGGTTCTCAATGAATGTGATTTCATGGAATGTGAGGGGCTTGGGGCATGGGGTGAAGAGGTTGGCGATGAAGAATTTGCTTATGGAGAACCATTGTTGTAAAAATCCCCCGACTGGCCCGACTAGTAGGTCCGACTAGTCTAGTCGGTGGGGTGGCCGACCGAGTACTAACTAATTCCGATTAAGGTCAACTAGTCGATTGATTTTTGCATATAGATACCATTTATTTTTTAAAGCAAACTTATTCTAATATGCTTAATGTTTTATTTAAATTCAATTTCTTCTTTTGTTACATTATGATAATATAAAAAATATACAAATCTATGTAAATGTATAAGAATATACATACAAAAATGATTTATATATTTAAAATAATTAAAAAAATTCAAAAGTGATTAAAGCCCGACTAAATTCGATTAATCGTCCGACTGTCGATTAATCCTTAGTAAGTGACCCAACCGACCGTGTACCGACAACCAATTTTTGCAACCTTGTGGAGAACAGAGCAGACATGGCTATGCTGCAAGAATCTAAGATTGAGCATGGCATGGATGGAGTTTGGAGGGAGGTTGGGGGAACCGTGCTGGAGGAGTTCAAGATGATTGACTCGGTGGGGGCTGTTGGAGGACTCGTCATGGGATGGAACGGTGATAAGCTAGTGATGGAGGGGGAGGAGGTGCCAGGGCAGCATTCGCTTTCTGTTCGCCTTCGACGTAAGGTTGACGGGACGAGGTTGATGGTCACTAATGTTTATGGGCCCAATGGTGGGGGCAATCTTACGGTGTTTGTGGATGAGCTGTTCATGGCCAGAGCTAGGTTTCCTGATGTGGCGTGGATCATTGGAGATGACTTCAATGTGACATTGCGCCCGGAGGACAGGCTGGGGGAGAGAAGAGGCAGAGATGATGGTTCGGTGGAATTATGGGATATGGTGGACGAGCTGGGGTCCCAGGTGATGGATGCATCAGGGTGCTCATACACATGGAGGAGCTTGAGGTCGCGCTCACGCATAGACAGATTTATGGTGTCCACGGAGGCGATTCAACATTATCCTATGCTTGGGGCCAAAGCATTGCCCAGGGCTCATTCGGATCACATACCGATACTGTGATACTCAGGGGAGGGGGTTAGCTCTCATTCATTCTTCAGGTTTGAAAAGGCATGGTTATAGTGGAGGAATGATTCAAGGAATCAGTGGAGGTGTGGGCCGCGTGTCGACCACCGGGGTCGGTACTGCTAGATTTGCATACAAGCTGTCCGAGCTCAGGAGATTCATGATGGACTTTCACAAGGTCAATTGGATCAAGCGTAGGGAGAGAAGAACAGGGGCACTGAATGGGGTGGCTAGGCTGGACGGCATAGAGGATGATAGGGAACCACGGGAGGAGGAGATAGAGGAAAGAAGAGATTTCCTGGAGGTAATTCTTTGCGAAGATAAGGAGGTGACATGGAGGCAATGGTCTAGGGAGCGGTGGGTGAGCGAGGGGGACACGGACACGCGTTTTTTCCATGCTGTGGCTAGTGGAAGGCGGCGAAGGAACTACATCCATTCGATCGAGGTTGGGGGCCAAACTTTTGGGGGAGATGATCGTGTTGGGACAATGCTTCGGGCACATTTCCAAGAGTTCGGGAGAAGGAGATCTCATGCAGGTTGGGGATGACAAGGGAAGGGGGTGATTCAGCTACCCGACGGGGAGGCGAACTTGTTAATGAAGGCTTTCTCTGAGGAGGAGGCATGGATAGTGCTTTTCCAGCTGAACGCGCAGGGGGTACCGGGCCCTGATGGATTCCCGGTTTGCTTCTACATGGAGTTCTGAGAGGTGGTGAAGGGCGATGTCTTAGAGGTGATATCTGAGTTCGGGGAGGGCAATCAGGGGTTCGAGAAGCTCAACAAGGTGCTCCTTGTCTTGCTGCCGAAGAAGGAGGTGCCAACCAGGGTGGAAGACTTTAGGCCGATCGCGCTGTCTAACGCCATATACCTCATCATCTTCAAGATCCTCACGAACCGACTGAGGAGAGTGCTGCACCAAATCATTTCTTCAGAATAGATGGTGTTTATCCCAGGAAGGCAGATGGCTGACAGACTGGTGCAGGCTTTTGAGATGGTAACCCGATTGGGAAAGAAACAAAAATAAAGGGGTGTTTTGGAAGATCGTTTTTTCGAAGGCATACGATTGCTTGGATTTTTGATTCTTGTGGGCTTCATTGGAGAAAATGGGGTTCCCTGACATATGGATTGCGTCGATCAAGCGGTGCGTAACTATAAGCTCTCACGCGGTTCCGGTGAATGGAAGATTGAGAGGGGATTTCTTCCAACCTCAACAGGGGATCAAGCATGACTGTCCTTTAGCGCCGCTGCTGTTGGTCATTGTTGTTAACGCTCTGATGGTTATGATGAGGCTGGCAGAGGATGGAGGGTGGTGCTCAGGTTACATAAGGGAGGGCGTATCTATTCAGTTGCTGCAATATGCGGACGACACGATGATGTTTTTAGGGGCAGAGGATGAGAAGATCCAAAGAGCATCTTACATAATGGAGATATTTGGGGAGTTGTCAAGCCTAAGGGTGAATAGGGGAAAATCGACCGTGGTTCCGTTTGGACTTTCCGAGGCAGAGGGGCAACGTGCAGCGGAGGCTCTGGGGTGCATGTCGGTGTCATTGCCTATCACGTATCTGGGACTGCCGTTGGTAGCTGGGAGGCACAAGATGAGGGACTGTAAGGGGCTGTTGGAGAGGTTGGAGGAGAAGTTGGCATGGTAGAAGGCGAGGACCTTGTCTAGGGGAGGGAGGTTGACTCTCCTCAAGCATGTTCTGTATGCAATTCTTGTCTTTTTTGCTCTACGAGGTTGTTGCTGGTGGGGATGCGAAGGAAGATGGAGGTGTTGATGAGGATGTTCTTTTGGTCGGATGGGAGGCAAGATAGGAAGGGCATGAATTTGGTGGATTGGAGGAGTGTCACCAAGCCAAAGGGAAACGACGACCTAGGGATCTTACGGATGGAGGAGATGAACAAGGTATTCATGGTCAAATGGGTGGTCCGGTTATGGGAAAACTCGGAGGACTTGGTTTGCAGAGTAATGAGGAAAATTTACGGGATCTCTATGTCTCTGGAGACTGAAGCCGTTTGCCTTCTGTCCTCGTTATGGAGTGGCATTGTGCAAGTGGCTTCGGATCTGACATCTAGGTTGAGGCCAATCCTCAGGAATGGTGATGGTTTTCGTTTCTGGCGGGATAACTGGATGGGGAATGGCGCGATGGGGGTGAGGTACCCAAGGCTGCTGCAGTTGGCGGTGGACAAGGAGGTTTCGGTTCGTAGTGTGTGGGATCAGGTATGTTAGGCCCCAACTTTTTCTTCGGAACTTTCGGACCAAAGGGTCAATGACTTTATGGAGATGCCCTCTGAGCTTGCGTGGTTAAAGGGTCTAGGGGAAGGAAGAAATCATTTAGCATGGGGGGATGACAGGTTCTCGGTCAAGAAGGCGTATCGGTGTTTGGTGGAGGAGTGCGCGGGGAATGAGGAAGACGAGAACGAGCTGGCCATGAACACACGTATGATTTGGAAATGCAGGGTCCCGATTCGTATCAAGATTTTTCTACGGTTGCTTCGACAAGGCATAATTCTCACCAAGGAGCGAAGGGGGTGGATGTTGGGGGTGGGAGACAACACATGCGGCATGTGTGGAGAGGTGGTGGAAGATTTGGATCACTTGTTCTTTTCATGTGTCTATTTGGCTCGGGTTTGGTGTGAGGCACGAATACAATGGCATGTTCAGAGCAGCTCAGGGCTTTGGAGGGAATTGAGATTGGTGGATGGCTCAAGACGAGAATACTCAATCATTATTTTCACATTTTTGTAGGCGATTTGGTAATGCTAGAAATGATGTAGTTTTTTGGGGAGTACTTTTTACTCTGGGAACGTGATCGAGCATTGTCGAGCGCTATGTAAAACTTGGGCCATGTACTTTCTCTTTTTTGTAACTTTTACGACTTTATATATATATATATATATATAGAATATTCGTATACTGCGGTAGTTCCCAATTAGGGACACCACCCCTTTTACTTCTAAAAAATGCATCTTACTTGAGAAATATTTTTGTCTTTGTTTTTCTTGCTCTGGCCAATAAGAATATATCCTTTTGGTCCTCATTAGAGTTAAGCTTTTTGTACAAAACTTCAGATGCATTTGTTTTAGCTTACTTACATCCTTTTTTGCTTCCTTCTTTGCTATCTTGTAGTTTGTGACAATTTCCATTGTTCCATCCTTATACATAGTTTTAAAGCAAGTTCTTTCAATTTCAAGCTTTTCTTGTGCCCAGTCACTTCACTGAGAAGTCTCATTTGATCTAGGACTCCTCCTTTAAACCCGCCTAGCATCTCTTTGGCTACCCTTCAGATACAAGATGCTACCGCCTCTCTCATCTCATTTGCACTTTCATTACATTCCCAATTGAAGCTTGCTTGCTTCAATTAAGGAATCCACCATCTAGTTGTAATAGTTTTGGGAACTATTCTTTTCTTTTCCATTCCTTTTATTTGCACATCCATGACTAGCAAGCGATGTTGAGATGTCAAGCTCTCTCCTGTGACTTCGTTGCAGTCTTTGCAACACGATAGATCTCTTCTCCTCATCGCAAAGTAACCTATCTGTGTTCTAGTTGGGCCGCTCTTACTCGTAATTAAATGCTCATTCCTCTTTTTGTAGAGAGTGTGTGATATGAAAATGTCATAAGCTGTTACAAAATCCAAAATGACTTTTCCCTTTTCATTTCTAACCCCAAAGCCATGTCCCCCATGAACACTAGCATACCCTGAAGCAACCTTTCCCACATGTTAATTGAAATATCTGCCTATGCAAATCATCTCTCCATGCGGGATTCTTTGCATAATCTTTATCCAAATCCTCCCAAAATCTTGTTTAATTCTTTCTTCTAAACCGATTTGCGCTGCATAAACTGAGATGATATTCTGGATTTCTATCCACTCATAATTTTTGCAATATAATCTGATCCCCAAATCTTTGCACCTCAACCATGCTACATTCAAATCCTTATGGACAACCACTCCAACTCCATTTCTACCTTTTTCTAAAAAAACACAATTTCTACTCATCTTTTTACCTGAATACCATAATTTAAAAAAGCCCATCTTCTCGATCTCCCTTACTTTCTCTCCGACATATTTTGTCTCTTGGAGACATAGTATCCGAATCTTCCTTTTTTTATAGTATATTAGACTTGCGGTGGTGTTCACCCAAATTATATTAAAGGGTAAGAAGTGGAAGCTGCAACAACCATTTAGTTATTGCCTTCTCAACAACATTCTAGCTGGTGAATTACATTCTTAACATAACAACGTTTCACTCTGAAGATGGCATTGTTACGTGTCATCCATATAGCCCATAGCGTCACCACTAGTCTCCATAATTCAACCGCATGTTCGAATTGATTGGCTACCAAGCAATTCAAGACGTTCACATGTGATGAGATGCCCACCCAATCGATATCAGTCCCACCCCAAATTTTGCATGTGCAGGTGCATGAATAGAAAATGCGATCAAGATCCTTAGGTTCCTCGCCACACATGGAACATGTGCAATCTTCTCCTGGAGCAAATTAGACATGTGCCTTGGTCAGGGTCCTTTTCCGATGGTGAATCCAAAGGAACATTTTTATCGTCATGGGGACCCTCAAAGCCAAAATCAACTTGCAATTCCGTTTCCCAACTCCCAGCTGGGGATTAAGGTTGGAAGTGAGCGCAACAAGCCTTCTTGACGGAGAAGTGATTATCATGCCAAACCCAATGATCTCAGTCCGCATATATCAGTTAGCTGAAAAAAATCCTCCAAGCATTTTTCCGTAAAGCTGGATGAGAAGGTTGATATTCGATGATCACCAACCCACGCATCACAAACAGACAAGGGGTTAGTATATATGTTCTTACCTGACTTATAGAGACCAATCAAATGATGCACTTCTTAGCCAACTCTTATTAGTTCATGGCCAATGACATTGGCATCCCATGCCAGCTGAGATAGGTGTCTTCTGAGACCTTGTGATTTTTTTGGAAAGATGAATAGCTACCCCTACTGCACACAACGCACACACAAAAAGGACAATGGAGATCAACGTCTTCCAAGTATGGGTCAAGGGGTTAGTATACATGTGTTGTTCCCATCCTGTCACACCTGAAACCGGCAGCGACGGGGTTTACATCTTATCACCCGGGATCTAGTTCATCCAACTAAAAGTACGAAATGCACCACAATACCAACATCGTATAAAAATGCCATGAAAAAGAAAGAAGTAGCATATAAAATATCCATGTCCACATACTACTTTTATTACATCAGGCCTCAAATACGGGCCAATCAAAATGAAGAGCGGAAACTGAAATGGAGAATAATCTAGAGTTTGGATATACATACATACATACATACATACATATATATATATATATATATATATATATATATAACAGAAGCCTAGAACCAATTGTAAATTGGAAAAAAATGCTGTAAAGGAACATATCTCCCGTTTGTAATATCGAATATTACGATATATTGTTATTATATCATAGTGGACAATCCTTGAAGTTGGATAAACGAGAGAAATCTATTCAGCAAGGAGACGTTGGGGAAGCTTCAACATCATGAATAGCGCCTGAAAGCTCATACATGAGGAATATGCTGCACGAGAATAGTGTCTATACAATGAGGAGTTTGGTGGACCCTATGAGGGTTGGAATTGTTGGAGCTGGTATGATGGTACCTTCTCGCTGGGGAAAGCTTATAGGTCTCTTAAAGGCCCAATGGTCTTCGATCCGGGTGACTGTGTAGCTGGCTGAAGAAGAATTTGGAAATGGAATATTTCAGCATGTGTGAAGGTGTTTCTATGGCTCTTTCGAAGAGGGAGATTGTTGACGGGAAACAAATTTGCACGGTTTATTTAGACGGCGGACTCGGTTTGCTGTCGGTGTCACGTGGAGGTCGAGAATGCGGATCACCTGTTCTTTGGCTGTGGGGGTTCCATTGCGGCTTGGAGGCTCTTTGGAAACACCATGACATCCACTGATGAGGCATCCGATTTTTGGGAGTCTCGCAGTGCAGGCTTGGGTTCGAATCGGAGCGGATACGGCGTGTCACATTGATTTGGGCGCTTTGGCTGGCCAAAAATGAAGTCATATTCCGCCATGACTGTTTTTACAGTGGCAATGTAGTGGCCCATGCTAGGGCATTAGCTGAGAGTTGGTCTGTTTAACGTGCATTTTCTTTTTTTCTATGTACACCTGTAATGACCTTGTAAATTTTTGGTGATTAATGGTGAAGTTTTTAGACATACACCTATACGGTAGAGACCCTTTTTTTTCAAAAAAAAAAGATAATTTCTATACAAGGTATGAGAATAGATCCGTTACCTTAAAACGGCAATCCGAGTGCAGATTTGCTTTTCCTACACCATTCCCGTTTTCTTACTTGACTCATGGAGACCAATCAACTGATGCTCTTCTTAGCTAACTCTTACCAGTTCTTGGCCAATGACACCATGCTTCCCTTGCCAGCTGAGTTAGGTGCCTTTTGAGACCTCATGATTTTTTTTGGAAATCCTTTTCTAGCATTGTTGTTGAAAGAAGAAGAGAACACGTTTCCCTGGCCGGGCTCTTGGAACACAGTAAGCTGGGTTGAAGTGAGAATTACGAGTTATATTACAAGCTTTCAGAAGTAGAGGTAAAAAACTAGAGATTTCCAAAGACATTATAATCAGATGGACCAAGATCTCCAGACTTTTTTTCAATTGAATGTTGAATTTAAACTCCAGTACCGTCTGAATGTGAACAGTTCCTGATTGGACTATACTAAGCTTTAGAGACCATTGCCATGAAGCTTCTCAATAAAAACAAGAAAAAATGAAGCTCAGAAACTAGAACTTAAAATTTTAATTTAGAAAACACAACCAAGGTAATTTGCTTAAGTTGCGGGAGGCCTACGACTTTGGGAAAGTGAGGGAGAGGGTTTCGAGCTGTATTAGTGTGGCAAGAGGCAAACAGATCCATGCAAAAATAAATGTTAACAATTTCAGGCAAATGGCTTCACCGTTTCAAGCAACCAGCTTTAGGTGGAGCTATGGAGGGTTTCTGAAGGAGGTCTTCAATTGCTGCTATTGGCAAGGGTTCTGGGATGTTTAAGAAAAAGAAATGGTTTTGAGAGACATGGATTTTGGGGGCTTTTGATTTTTCATGGTCATATGTGCAACTCATCTGATTGAGAACACCAAAGTCATGTGAGGTGGAATCTCACTCGTTTCGTTCTTTCTCACCTCGCCTCTACGCAGACTTGCTGATTCTCTCGTCTAGGGCCTCGATGAGAAATTTTTGAAAAGTGCATCTGGAGGTGTACGCGTCACTGCCTTGAGACATTTTTAAGATGCTAGTATTTTCTGGGTAGAGCTTAGGAAGCCATCTGTGATATTTTCTGTTTTATACTTGGTATTTATATTTTATGGAATTAGGATGCATCTAATGTTACAAAATGACTTCGCTGCAGGAATGAGATGGTTGTTGGCTGGTACCATTCACATCCTGGTTTTGGCTGTTGGTTATCCGGCGTAGACATAAACACACAACAGGTTTGTCCTAGTCTCTCTAATGATATTTATATCTGCTGATGTCGCTGCATCTTTGAGTTCATACACATTTCTGTCATATGAAAAAATGTTAAAGTTGCTAGTATTGGTCCCTTTCTGCCTTCTTGTCCTCCCAACTTAATCTGGTGTTAGGGTTATATATCGGGATGTGCTGATGGGCTTGTACATAGTGGCGCCTGAGTGTGCCACAATCTTTTGGGATTCTATGGATGAATCTAGGGTAGGTGCGGCACCCAATGGGGTTTGGGCTGCGGCTGTATTATGGGCCTTATGATGGCCATGAACGGGGTCATTTTCTGTGGTGAGATGTTATATATAGATAATGTTATAGAGCATGCCAAGATCGTTTGGGATAATGTCATTGTAACTCATATTTTTAAACTTGTGATATAAAAGTTTTTGGGTGTGCCTATTTTCTTATATTTTATTGTGTAGATATAAAGTGGTTCATTAAGGATAAAAAAAATATCAGTTGTAATCATGAAGCGACAAATTTCCATGCTGCCTTCAAATTTTTTTGGGTCATATAACCAAGTGCGCATGCATTTTGATAGGATTTCGTGTTTAGATCCACGATTTTGTAAGCATTGCTACCTTCAATTCTATTGAGATGATTTGGATTGCTCATGCTTTCCAGTTGTGCTCTTTTTGATTTATTTTTCAGAGAAATTGCATTCTAGCCTCCACAGTTTCAAAAAGGAGGAGCTGCCCTGAATTTAATACAAATCTGGAGAGTTACCGTAGAAAAGGACTCAATTTATAGAATGAACAGAAACTTCATATTCAGTGATTTCTAGGTTTCGTCGTAAATCTAATTGGTTACTTCAAATTACGTAAATCAATATTTCAAACCGCACCCAAAGTAGGGCATTTCCCATTAATATAGGAACTTCTGTACCAGAAACAATGGTATCTCCAATTATAGCCCCTATGGGATGTAAAATATATCTCTTCTCACCATGCCCAGTGTATGAGACAAATGTATGCATTTCGATTAGGGTCGTATTCTATGGTTGCGATTCTATCAGATATGTCTTTCACTCCGTCGAAAATTGATTTTACGGTATAGACGTTTATGACCTCCCCTTCTATGCCTTGCGATAATGATACCTCTGGCATTACAACCTTTACCACAATGATGCTGTCCAATAAATTGACCATTGGGATTTAAAGAGATAACAGACCGATAGAAAAGTACGGAAACTCAAGCCTCAGGTTGGAAGATGCGAGAAATTGGATGATTGGTATATAGGAAAAACCAGGAAAAGATTAATGAAATGCTGTAAGGACGCTATTGGGAATCACTCGCTTATTTTATATCTAAATGTAATGCTAGGATGGATTAGATGAATGTGAGCGTATCGGATACATTTTTATTTATGTTTTTATTTTATCCATTAATGCAAACAACCCAGTGAATGTATAAATGTTACCAGTCCACTTTATATAATTCAGATTTAGTTGAAAAGTTTTACTGCATCGTGACGGATGGTGACTAGTGTCTTTACAATCCTTGCAGAGTTTTGAGGCACTTAATCAAAGAGCTGTAGCGGTGGTGGTTGATCCAATACAAAGTGTGAAAGGGAAGGTCGTAATTGATGCATTCCGATTGATCAATCCGCAGACCATGATGCTAGGCCAAGAGCCACGGCAGACAACCTCTAATCTTGGATATCTTAATAAACCATCTATTCAGGCATCCAAGCTGCAACCTTGCCATCACAACTTCACTTTCTTCATTTAAGTTCATGCATCTTGTTTACTTATTGTATGCCTCAATTTCTCTTTAGGCACTTATCCATGGGTTGAATCGACATTACTATTCGATAGCCATCAATTATAGGAAGAATGAGCTTGAGGAGAAAATGCTACTCAACTTGCACAAGAAAAAATGGACTGACGGGCTAACGTTGCGAAGGTTTGATGTGCAATCCAAAACCAATGAACAGACCGTACAGGTATGATCTTTTTCTTCCATGTTACTTCCCCCCCATGCGTTATGATTAACTGCCAGTATGAGCATGACCGGTTGGTCCTTTCAATTCAATAATGATATTCTATCCATCCACGTTCTTTTCTTGTTCAATACCCTGGGTACTGTAAGTTGCAATTGATCATATATTAATGTTGGCTTGGGCTGGGAACATAGTCTGATCCTCAGTGGATCTCATTCATTCACGAGAGAAGTCCTCGATGCTTCGGGCTTGTTTCATTTTTTCATATTTTTAAGACTTTAAAGATGGAATGTAATAATTCTTGGCGTTGAGTGTGTGCATGCTCTTATGAGCAGGAGATGCTAGATCTGGCCATTAAATACAACAAAGCAGTTCAGGAAGAGGATGAGATGCCCCCAGAGAAGCTCGCAATAGCAAATGTGGGAAAGCAGGATGCGAAGAAGCACCTCGAGGAGCATGTCTCTAACTTGATGTCGTCCAACATAATCCAGACATTAGGGACCATGTTGGACACTGTTGTCTTCTGATCAACGGACATTAGGGACCATGTTGGACACTGTTGTCTTCTGATCAACATCGTTGTTTCCTCAGTTATCTTCTGCAATATCGTTAACATTTTACTGCTACGTTTGGAGATTGTACAATAATTATTACTACTTGCAGCTCTTTGTGCTGTGCTGTTTTATGTAGGTTATAGTATCCTGCAGTAGAGGATAAAATGCACACTGATATTTACCCACAACGTTTTTCTGGTTGCGTTTCATGGCGTTGACCCCGTGATGGGTTCTATCAGGGCTTCCCAACAGCTTTCCTTCATTATTCTATGTTTAGCTATTGATCCACTTTTCGTATTTAGGGTGTCTGTGTAACTCTATAATGTTGTCATTCTTGACCATCAAATGGTGGTTGGGAATATATTTTCTGTATAGATCGAATTGAACTGCGGAAAACATAAACATGATATTACGGTATGTTCAATTCAAGACTCCTACAATCACTGCTAAATCTAACTAAAGATTATCTCATCTAATGTTTACAGCAGTATCCCTTCTCCCTTGTGAGAACTTAGTGTTAGTAGACACCCCTTCCTAATTATAATTCATGGAGATGTTGGTGGTGGGTCCTTCAAAATCTCCCTTATGGCAATTAAAGAAGTCTGTTGTCAATAGAGTATCAATGACTCGTGACATTCATTCTTCAACTAATCTCAGATTTGGTGAGTGCAAGATGGGAATTGCTTTAAACTTATAATGGAGCATCTTTTGGGCTTTCCTATCACATAATATGGGAATCTTATCAACCGCAAGTTGCATTAGTATTCTAATTCGCCACTATCTGTCAAAAGAATAAAATCGTGTGCATAGTATCTTGTAGAGGCGACTCGGTTCCCCTTGTAAACACGCATGAGTGAATATGCGTTAGAGAAGAACTTTCCTCTCGATTGTCAGTAGGAGCATTTGTCATTTCATGATCTTCCTCTAGATTGGAAACCTCATGAATTTCATCTGGAGCTAGATCTGATGGATGATGCAATGGATTGCGCTCTTCATTAGCTGGCTTATATCCATTCTGAGAAAAATTCTTTAATAATATCTTCAATAGAGGGTCATATACCATGTAATCAAACTCATCGTTTTCATATCCCACAGACATATTGTATGGTGCTTGATTTCAACTTGGATCTCTTATTTGTTGGAACATGCATAAAAGCATATGTACAAGTACTCAAAAGAAACATCATTTCCACAATGGGCTACATTAGGAATTTTTCCATCCCGAGCACTATGCTTACATATTTAAATCACATGAAATGCAGTGTTCAAGGCTTCTCTCGGAAAGAGATTGTGTAGCTTTACCCTAAAAAGTGGATATCCGACTCTCTACATGAGAGTTACTCTACTTAATTGAGGATTCTTCCTTGGAGTCTTCTAGTGTCTAATTCCTTGGGTTTTGCAATACATTAAAAGAGCCCTAAATACTCTCCATTATTATTGCTACTTGTATATTTCAACTTCTTTCCTGTCTCCATCTCTACGAATGTATGGAAGTCTCCTGAACACATCTAGGATTTGATCCTTCCTCTTTAGGATATACACACAAAACAAAATTTACCACCAAAATAATTAGCTTTAAGAGAACTACATAAACATGTATGAACCAACTTTAGTAGTTGTACCTTGATAGATGGTTACTTTCGAACACACTCTCAAATACTTTTTGAGCAAGCAATGAGTGCATCATTTTATCATTTCCCTCCTTACTCAAATGGTTGAGCCTTCCATACCGATTTTAATTGAGTTGTCATAAATGGTTGCATTCACTGCATCTTTGGAAACAAATGATGGCATAACATAAAGACTATTGCTACACTTCTTCTCTTGAACTACAAGAGTACTACCCTTGGCAAGCTTCCACCGTCCACCACCAAATATGTTATTATAGACTTCGTCATCATGTTTTTCAGCTGAGATTAAGTTCAACAAGTCAGAAGCGTGCTTTACATATTTCAGTTTCAAAAGAGCTCCACTACTATGTAAAATAATGCTAACCCTATCTATAACACTAGTCAAGTAATTATTGTCATTCTAAGAATACAAAACTCATAAGTATTTACGATGCACATAATTTTCGGTAGGAGGTCGCATGGATATTTCAATCACTACCAACTTGTCAATACATGTCATCTCTTGCTACATTCACCACATTCATATTATACACAATAAATATAACATTCTCAATAGGGAAGACATCAACATTATCATCCATACCATTCTTTTTTTATATACCCCACTTTTCACTTTTTTAGCTAAAATCAATATTTTTTAATATGTCCTTTCTTCATGCAATGACAACATTACATATCTTCATATTAAGTTTCAATTTGTTTCTGCCTTTAACTTTTTCATTGTCATATATATATATATATATATATATATATATATATATATATATATATATATATATATATAATGGGGCTGTCCCCTAGAGGGAGCTAACTTGGCACCCACCCGCCCCATTTCCACCATTTTTTTATTTTTTTGAAAATTTCTTCCATGAATATTCATCGCTATATCCCTATATTACGCTATTCAAATTTTATGCGAAACAGAGACTCCTACGACCTCCATCCAGACAGTATTTTTTTTAACAGTAACATGATTTTTTAAATCGATCCCGTCTGGATGGAGGTCGTAGGAGTCTCTGTTTCGTATGAAATTTGAATGACATAATATAGGGATTTAATGATGAATTTACACGGTTTTAGATTTCAAAAAAAATAAAAAAATATGTGAAAAAAGGGGCGGGGGGAGCTAAGTTAGCTCCCCCTAGGGGGCATACACATTTTTCCCATATATATATATATATATATATATATATATATATATATA